>JAOWCC010001751.1:37551761-38023379 GCA_030867875.1 Actinernus sp. WN-2022 | reverse complement strand
GATCTTGTGTGCCTTTAACTTTAAAAGCCAGTAACTCGTTTTTCTGCCTTTTTCTTGAAAGGGCAAATGACAGTTTAAGATTTTTTGGTCTTTCTTTCCCATAATTTATTTGTGTGAGATGATCCCATAATTAGTTTATTTGAGAGCTTGAGGTTGGGGTTAGGTTAGAAAAACGCCATTTTCTGGTATTTCTACTCAAAATACGGCAAAATTCCATCCACTAAACTTAATCTACAGGAAAAGAACGTTGTATTGCCGTGTAGTGCATCGAAATCCATTAAAAGCTTGAGAAATGGCGCCACTTTGAAATTTAGGTTACACAAGTAACTTTGAGAGATTAAGGTTAGGTTAGAAAAAACACATTTTCTGGTATAATTTCTACTCAAAATACGGCAAAATTCCATCGATTAAACTTAATCTATAGGAAGCGAATGTTGTATTGCCGTGTAGTGCATCAAAACCATTAAAAGCTCGAGAAATGGCGCCACTTTGAAATTTAAGTTACACAAGTAAATTAATGTGTACCTGTTGGCTTTAAAAGCCGGTAACTCACTTAGTTATCAACGTTTTCATAAAAAAATGCACTTTTTTCCCCGACCTAGTGGGAAATATACGTCTTCCACAAAGAAAATCGTTGCGCCATACACCAGGCAAAGTTGGTTTTTCGCGATTTTTTTAAAACTAGTCCTCCCCACCCCTCACCCCCACATAAAATACCTAGACTGAGATGATCAATTATGGGATAGAAAGGCCAGAAAAGTCTTAAACTGTCATTTGCCCTTTCAAGAAAACGGCAAAAACACGAGTTACTGGCATTTAAAGCTAAAGGTACACAAGATCAGGCATGTTTTCACAAAAGGGGGTCTTAGGTTCTAAGGCTCCTTTTGTGAAAACATGCCTGATATACATGTATTTTTCTTGAAATCTATACCTCACACTCCTTCCCAGATGGATACTTTAGTGCATCATATTGCATTGTTCCGTAGTCTCAAATAAAAAATGAAAAATTATTGGCATATATAACTAATCTCTTGTACGTATACACGAATGCATTATCTGTCCTATGGGAATGTACCTTTGATTATGAGCTTAGATAATATACCGTCCTGCGTATGGAAGAAAAAAGCAGAATGTCTTTAAATATTGCGAGGCCAAAAATTTTGAGATTTTACTGCTCTCTAAAACACTGGTTTCCTGTGTTCTGGAGACTAAACATTGGCTGAACCTGTTTCAGCTAATGAACAAAGTTTCAACCCTTGCTCGATTTTTTTTCGGGATGATTTTGGCTCGTTCGCTCTTCGTCAGAGCTGTGCAGTACATGTATGTCAAGGCTTCCAGCTTCCTTTCCTGTTTCTGACACGCGGACCATTCAATCATGATTTCTTTACATTCCGCTAATCAATCGCTGTCATATTTGGGGAATATGAAATAAAAAAAACATTGTAGCTATTCAGGCGGTGTGCGCACTACGATCGCAAAGCATTCTGGTAGTGCATTTTCCCAAAAACATGGCTGATCAAAGCACGACACAGGGTATTAAAGTTTATGCAAGGATTTTTGATTAAATTCTTATTTCTAAGGGTACAGTTCAGTCTAGATAATTGAAAAACAATTTATTTTTATTCTAGTTATCTTTCATATGAATTGAAAATTAATTTCAAGCGATATTTACGCGTATAAAGTTGATGTATTGCTTTTGGAAATTTCCACATGTGATTTGACGATGGTTCCTTATTTGACAAATATTTCCCTTTTATTACATGAAATAAAACTTTTTATGATCTTAGTGTGTTCCTTTGAAGTTATACTTAAAAGAAATAGGATGGCTCTCAGTCCGGCATAGCTTAATTTATTTACTTGAACAATGAGGGTGTTGGAAAAACGAAGACCCTGGGATTTGCCATAGATAAGAGTTCACAGGTAAACACGAAAGTCTTTCCGAATTTATCAAAATACGAAAGCTTACCCGATAATAATAAAAAAACAACTAACCGGTCAGTAAACCTAGGTGTTAGAGCTCATTGGTGATTAGAGTTCACATGCAGGTAAACAAGAAAAGAAGATAAACGAGAGAAAAAATATATCCTACTGGATTCGAAACCTTGGCCCACCGCGTAGAAAGCGAATGGCTTAAATTAACTCCTGTGGAGATAACCATGCATTCCGAATTATGATAAATTCTCATTCAGTTATACTTGAAATTGTACCTATGAAATATACACGTACATGCTGACAGAACAAAATGTATTTCAGAAACATTTCTGGTCATGGTCCTTGTTATCAGTGGCGGATCCAGGATTTGAAAAAGGGGGGTGACTATTTTGACCGGTACAGTTTCTGGTGCGAAATTTCTTACAAAATTTGAACGAATGTATTTTATTTTTACGAATTCTTATACAGAATTTGTTTTTGGCCCAAAAGGGGGGGGGGGGGGGTGACATGTCACCCCCGTAACCACCCCTGGATCCGCCACTGGTTATATACAGTGCTCACTCAACATCAGCCGACAGACACACTCTATTGTCTCTATTATAACAATATAGGCTTGACATTGAAACATTTGTGCGTGAAAAGTAAAGAAGTGGGCTATTAGATCGTGTTATGTTGTAACGCGTTGCGATTTTCTGAACTGACCTTCACATGCTAGAGAGTCTTAAAGAAGCGGCTAAATACAGGAATGCTTCGACCTCCTGATTGGCCAAGAATACAATAGATTAGCAGTGGCCGCTAGACGATAAATTTACATGGCTATAAAATTTAAAACTTTACGGAACTTGACCGACGATAGTTGTTTAGTGTAGTGGTTGCGACGTCTGCTTTACGAGCAGGAAAGCGGCGTTTCGAGTTCCAGAAAAGCTCTGAAATGTTTTTCTTCCCCATTTTCTTGAGAACTCCTTCCTCGTCGTTTACCTGGAAACTTGTTTACTGACCGGTTAGGGTTCTTTTATGGTTCAGGGTAGGGTTTTAGTTAGTCGGAGTATTCCTGTATTTAGCCGCACGTCGTTCATTACGACGCCATCTTGGATTCGGTGAACCAAAGCTGGCGCATGCGCAATGTAGCGCACTGGTGGAGTATGACTTCATAACTGTATCACTTCGCTCTTTTGCTCCTAATAAAATATTGATAGGGTTTTGCTCGTTGGTAAAAAAATAATATAAAGGCTCTCTTCCTTTGATTTTTCTACGACTACATTGAGTTCAGGGAAAATATTTTAGAGGTAGGTACATGGAGAGTAAGTGATGTCGATGCATTTTGTCCTAACGTAGGCAAAAATGGAAGAGGGATTTGAATTCAATAGTACAGGGAATTGAAAAGAGCAATGTCTGGTGACCGCGAAGTGAACTAGCCGACCATGACAGAACGGTTGTCTTACCAGCTCTTTCCAATTCAAACGATGTGGTTTCGCTGACTGCATTTAGAACGAAATTACCGCCGGGTTGGCATGGGCTAGTACTGGATAACTTGAACCTATTACTGGCTTACCACTTTGTACCGGTATTGGCTGATTCTCGACTTAGAATCCACTTAACATGTAGAACAAGCCACTTCATTACTCTGACTGAGTGAACTTATTTTGAGCTATTTTAATATGCTAGTATTAATTGAAATCACTGATCCTTTTAGCTCATTTATAGCGTTTCTTTCTAGACTCTTTCTAAGCTTAGTGATCCATTGATATGGAAAACAGGAAAAGGTTCGTTGTGAATCGAGGGGCATAACAATTTTAAAGGAGTTATTTCCATTGCATAAAGAACCTTCAAAGCTCAATGAAGTAACAGGTGCCGTTTTGATTGAAGTCAGTGGGTTGCTAACCTTTCATGGTATTTATAGTTTAGTTTAGTTTAGTTTTCTTTATTTACCACTCAATGTACTACACGGATAATTACAATGATATGATAAAGATTTAGGAGGAGGATACATAAAAGATAGTATTAAATCTGGTAGTAACACTAGAGGAGGAGAGTGTGTAGTGGTTAAAGGAGCCGAAGCTTTCGAGTTAACCACTGCTACAGGAGAAAGTAAAGTACAGGTTAAAATATATGGAACTGCGGTTGACTTAAGCCTCGATAGCTCGTATTAGGTTTAGCAAGATTATCTAGGATCCACTTTATCTAGATAGAGATAACTCTTTGTTTTATTTATCAGACAGTTTTATCTCAATTCATTATCGTAATCGTATTTAGCTCAGGTATTCTTGTGAACCAACAAGAACTGTGTCACGGTAAGAAACCTTTATATTCATAGTCCGGGACGGACACAGTTATTTTCTGCGACTTTCACATGAACTGTCACACCTCGCGTACATGTGGGATAGTTAAAGATGTAGTATTCGAGGAAAATATTGTAATTTCATTCAAGCATCGAGGGGGAGACTTTAATTGTCTGTATCGCATCCAATTAACAGCCATCAATCGAACATTGACTCCATACATGTCAGTACAGTACCATGACATAGCCCGCCCTTTAACTGTTTGTAGCTAATTATCAGCCTCCAAACGAACATTGACTCCATACATGTACAACACCATGATATAGTCCCCTTAACTGTTTGTAGCTAATTAACAGCCTCCAAACGAACATTGACTCCATACATGTACAACACCATGACATAGCTCCTTTAACTGTTTGTAGCTAATTAACAGCCATCAATCGAACATTGACTCCATACATGCGCAACACCATGACAATCCCTTTAACTTAGTCTTTTTAGCAGCAATTTCGTTCTTGATTCAATTTCGAAAGGGCGGCACCGCCGGCCCTAAAAAGATGTACTTTCTCATAAGCAAAAACAAAACAACTTGGGATTAGCAGAGTATGCCTTCCAGGTTCACTGGAGAAATTTGAGGCTATTGTGATTAAGGATGGCAAAGATTCATGTGGATAAAAACTATATTTATAAAGAGAACTGAATTTAGAACAATTGTTTCCGATTGTGTGCTTAATTTTTTGACTTCCTCCTCGATCAACCTGATATATTTCAATAAAATCATACGATATTCCTCTTTCAGGTGTATGATGTGGACTCTTGTGGTATCAGGAATTGTTTTAGTTCTGTCTCAAGTCAGCTCCATGCCCATAACTGACCCCTTGCCTGCTGCTATGAGTAAGTTGCTGAGATATAAAACAACTATTTTCTCCATTTGTGCTTTAAAGTTCAACATAAGTTCGCTCGATTGCAAATAAGCTTAAAGGCGCTGTTACGCTAGGCAGCGTTTCGTTCATGTTCACGAAAAATTGCGTAGTATGACATACCAAGAAATCAATAATAAGCAATGAGTTGAGCGTCACTTGAGTGCAGAGAAAATATGAATGTAGTAAGGAGTGCGTGGAGCATGCTCGGTTCGTAAGCAGGATCTGTTAGAGGCCTAATTTAAGCCTCAATATCCGAGGGTAAACAAAATATTTGATTTGGATCAACATGTCTCGCAACATTTTTGTTGCAGCAAGAGTTACACGAAGTAGAACCAAGTTCTACTTTTAGCAACAATTGCAGCAACGCTCGCTGCAACAAATTGTTTAACTGTTGTACAGTGTAACACCCTCGTGTAACTTTTCTCACAACGGTTTGTGTGACCAGCCAATACACGACTTTCATAATGGCCGCCTCCTAATTTGTAAGATAAATCTGTAGAGGGAAACCAATGCTACCACATGAAAGATCACATTACAACTAGTAATTCTTTTGAGTTTTAGAGCAATGTGGGGAATTGCTGTTGAGCTATGAGCATTTCGAATGCAGAAGGAACATGATAGCGAGGCTATATAAAAGGCCTCCGTTGTTTTTCTCATACAAATCTCTCGAAGTTCAAATGGCGCACTCAACTTTCACAAGTTCACTAATGTCGACATGCTCTTTCACGTGGCAATGTTCATGTTTCTTACTGACATGTGGATAAACTACCGAAACGGAAAATCATGCACATGGGGATATGGATACCTGATGACGTCACACGGTTGTCGTCCCTATTGTCAAAAACAATAGATCTATTGTTTTTTGACAATATAGGGACCGCCGAGAAACGTTATCAGATCCAAGATGGCGGCGCCCCAAACCAAAATGGTTCATACTTAATTAAAAAAAAAACTAAAATATATTTTCCATTTCTTTCAACATATTTTTAATTTAGACCATATTGGCAACAATTTAACAGCAACTTGTTTCAACGTTCGGGGTTCCCTTTAAAAACCCCTGGCCATCCCTGAAATGTTGAACCTATATCAGCCAGGTTCATCTTACAGACAGTCAAGAACTTGGAGTGTCACTTGACGTACGTAGAAGTGTCAATCATTGGGATGTGTGTCAGCATTGACTAACGCGCGCGTTCACAAGACAAAATTGCGGCGCATACGTCTGTCGCTCTTACTTTCGTTCACTTTGCATGGTTTCCATTTCTCTCATTTTTATTGACTTTACCTCAGCTGTATCCTCCCCCATTATTGCGCTACAATTATTCCGTTTGAACGTTTGGTTTCATTCTTGTTATGTGCAAGTCCGGTATTCCTAACTGATGTTCTATTCTCTGTTTTCTTAAGTTGAGCCATTTTCAATTTCTGTCCGGTGTCCAGCGAAGAAATTATTCCAGTGGCAAAGAACAGACGAATCCGGTTTGGATATCGTGTTTTATTACACATGTACAGATCCGAAAGGCAAATCAAAGCCGGGTAAGTATTCCAAACATCTAACGGAACAAATAGACTCTCATAAAATGAAATAGAAATTACACATTGGGGGAGGGGGAGGGGTGGTGGGTGATTAGGAGGGGGGAGGTGGGGTTGGTTAGGGTGTATATTATCTACATTTGGGGACAGAAGCACTGCTATAGGAAGTAATTTTAAAACAATAACAAATTGAGAGACAAGACAATACCAGTTTTATTGGAAAACCTTGTGACGAGGTGTTAATCATATCGGTTTGGGCTCCAATAGAGTTTTCGAAAATTAATTTAGCTATGAGAGCTTTATATTTGTTGGAGCTATTAAGTCTATAAATGAAACTCTATCTTTTCCTATTTTGTTGAAGAGAATTTTTCTATAGATTACATTCAGTTAAAATGTATTTTTCGTTTTCCATGCAAGATTAACAATAGCCCACTTTGACGATGTTGCGCAAACATCAGAGAATAATAGATGTGGCCCGCCAGTCTTCTCGGAACAGATAATATCCGTCGACAGCTAGTGCTAATACGCCTTCAAATATTCTCTCCGCGAGCGGGAAATATCAGCGAATACACCCCTTGTGAGCGTATAAGCGCGCGTCAAAGAAAATATTTGAAGTATGATAACGACAATAACCTACATTGTGGCGTCGAAATATGCCCTGATATTTGTCCTTGGACATTATCTGATCCTCTTTTCGGAACAAATATGATATCCTCTTCTGCGGACAAATATTAGGGCATATTTCAGTCCACAAATAGATTATTGTTTATATATCCGATACTGTTTTTATCTATTATTTGTGCCTTATAATATCTGTCTATCAGTGACCTGGCAAGATTTTGAAAGACAAACACACACTCTATAAGTACGCATGATTTTGAAAAGAAAAGCATTGTAGCCTGCCAGTCGGCTCTGGTATGTGATTTTTCATTCATTTATTTTCCGGATGAAAAGAAAATAATGCGTGGAGAAAAAGACGGAGGGGGAGGAGGAGGGGTGGAGAAGAGAATCGAAGACTTCTTGCTTCCCTCTCCCTCCCCCCCCCCCCCCACTCCCCCTCCTCCCTTCGGTTTAACTTTCTCCTCGCTGGCTGCAAATCCGAATGGAAATAATCTGACACGGGATAGGACGTAGTTTTCGCGCCAAAACATGCATGCAAATAGAAGATAAGAGAAAGATGGTTGTTGTATAGCTGATAGGCAATTAAATCAACTTTATATCACCTTCATCAGCGTTGATGTCCCAGACACTGCACTGTACCAATAACATGAAGGCAAGTTACAGACGTGATCTCATTCCTGATGCCATGAAGAAAGCTGCCATTCCCATGGCTACGAAGAGAGGCGAGATCTCCAAGAGAAGCCATGAACCCAACTTTGGACTATTTGGAACCGGACCCGATTTTAACTTGAAGAATGGAGCCGTTGTCGTGTTTGCCTGCCTCAATCCAAGGTTAGTAATGAGTGTTTTCGACTACTCTTAAAGTGCCACTACGACGAAAATTTACCATTTCGATTTGCCACTTTTTCAGTGTCTATAGGTCAATCAGTATTAGAAATATCCGAAATAGTAAAAAATATTCCCAAATGGGCATCTTAAACCACAAATTTTAGGAGAGTTTACCGGTAAAATCCTGTCCGCCATTGCTGGAAGCCGTGCCCTTTGTTCAGGTTTATTCACCGGAAGTGATGTCATACACTTAACACGACAACCTCGTGGCGCGAAATAGCGTGCATAAAAAAGTAGCCAACCTCGCAAAGATAAATATAACTTTCTTCTTATGTACGTGAAGACGTTTTTAGTAGAAATATGCCTCCAGGCGTTGTGTTCTGCAGGCGAGCGTTAAGTGTATGACATAATTTCCGGTGAATAAACCTTTGTTTAAAGCTGAACAAAGGGCACGGCTTCCAGTAATGGCGGACGTGTAGATTCAATATTCGGAGCTAAAAAAATAAGACTTCCTGTCGTTGTATCGAAAAACAATTTGAACTGGTAATAATATATGAACTCTACTTTATGAATATGCAAAAACATTGATATGTCAAAATTTGATCGTAGGGGCACTTTAACTATGAGGTGCTAAGTCTCCAAAAATTATATGTCACAATTAAATGAAAATTATACGATATAATGTATATGCTATCTCAAATACTTAGAAATATATATAGATGAACACCTAAACTGGGAACATCAAATTAAACATGTAAATAGCAAAATGGCAAAAACTATTGGAATAATAAATAAATAAATTAAGATATTACCATGATTTTAATATGTTAAAGCAACTCTACTATACATTGGTATACCCATATTGAAATTACGGTCTTATGAGCTGGGGGAATACTTATACAAGTAAGTTAACAAAGCTCTGCACCGAAACAAAATAAATGTATTATAAATATATTTTTTGCTTATAGTAGAGAAAGTGCTACCCCATATTTCAATATTCTAGGTGTATTGGAACTCGATAACATATTTAAATTAAGAATTGCAGAATTTAGTTTTAACATTTCGAATGGTAAAGATATTCCAACAATATTTTCTGAATTTGTCACACCAGCAATAAAACGCCACAAATATAATACAAGATTTGCTGCAAAGTTAAATTTTGTTAGACCGAAAGCGAGAACGAATTATGGAATTCAAATTCATATGGAATTTAAATTTATTTCATCAAAAATTTGGGAAACAGTTGATGTAGATATCAAACGATGAAGCACTATTAATTTATTTAAAAAAACGATATAAAGCCGTTCTTCGAACAACAAAAATAAGTGACTATACCTTTTTCAAATATTTATCAGCTTAATCATTAACTCTAGTCTATACAAACGTTGCAGTGATCAACTCGAAAGCTTTTGCTCCTTTGGTCACTGCGCACTGCCAACTGTTTGAAATGTAATCTGTATTTATTTCTTCACTTGTTTTTCTTCTTCAAAATGTACTGTTGTGTTTATTTATGTAAATAGTGCGAAAAAAAACTTGAAACTTGTATTATATATTATAATATAAATGATGGGATCGAGGGTGCATTATTACTCGGGCGGCCTGTGGCGGGTCCAAGTCTTAAATTCGCCTCTGTGTCTTATTTCTATTTTTGCCTTTATCGTCGCAAGTGGGAATTGCATGATAGGTCCATTACTGTGTTAGCGATGTGGGATAAATGAGTTTCTCAGATTACACGGCTACTGCGCCGATGCGTAAGTACAAGTAACATACGCAGACGCAGTGCTGTATTTATCATTAGCGGTACTTGTTCTACTAACAGGTGTGAGATAAGAACAGTCACTATAATGATCAGTGCATCACTGTGTCTGCGTCTGTTGCTTGTGCTTATGTCATTAGTGAAAACTAGGCTTAACAGACACTACAGTAGTTAAATTATGTTTTACGGATTGCCTACGGGTATTCGTCCACCCCTCTCCGATTTTAAAGGGTTGCTACTAACGGAAATGCACAGGCAATCACTCTAGTCCTTTGAATAGCCATCGACTACAGGGGCGGATCCAGGATTTTGTGAAAGGGGGGTTTGCAAAAGGATTTTTTTTAATCTAGAGATTTTTATATTGTATTTACAGTGATTGATTTACAGAAATCATAGTGGGGGTTGCAACCCCCAAAACCCCTCCCCTGGATCCGCCAGTGGACTAGCTATCCACTTCCTAATAGCAATTTAGTTGGTCTGGTGAAGTGATGTAAACCTTAGGGCACGCAGGACATTCGACAATTTCATGAAAGCATTGCATACCGATAATCTTACGTATAATAATTTCTCAATCCCCCTCATAAATATAATGTCCATTCCTAATCAGAATGCGTTACAGCAAGAATACTGTACGGGTACCCTGCGAACAGAGTCTTCTTCTTCAACTCCACGAAAAACGAAGAGAAAAGAAGGCTATACAGCATTCGTGTTGTTTTTGTATCGAGCATTCACCAACGGTTTTGTCTCGTACCAGACTCACTCGGTCACTCAGTCGTGTCTCCCTTCTCTGCCATCGTTGGAGTGGGCTCAGGTTTGGTCATTAAACCAACACTTAATTTAACCGCGCGCTGATAAACCAGTTTAACAGAGAAACAACACGAATTTTTCTCTTCGCTTTTCGTGGTGTTGAAGAAGAAGGCTCTGCTTGCAAGGTACTGAAATTCGCTCTAATTTATAAACTTTTCATCAAAGTTGATTACTTATGCATTTTTCATTTTTTTTGTTGCAGCAAGTAACGAAATGTCTAATCACTCTCACAAGATCAACCGTACAGAATCTGTAAAGGACCTGTGCAGGAGCAAATGACACACAAGTTCGAACTTATGACTGATTCTCGCTAGTGGACGATATCATTAACGATGCATCTGTTGGACAAATGTAAAATTTCCCTAGCATTTTTAAAGGTTTGCTCTTAGCTATAACAAGTATGTGTAAACACGCACTATGTTGTTGTAATACTGTGTGTGACATAGTACGATACAAAGGTATCTCTATACTGTGTATATGGCGAAATCGTTGCTATTAAAAGTAACTGCATGTTTCTCTTTATTATTTGACTCTTTATTACTTAAATTATACATTTCTTAACCTAAGATCTTTCTTTACTTGTCAAAATGCTTCAAGCCTAAAAAAAGATCCAAAAACAACGACGACTTTGTAATAAAAGTGTTTTTCGTGTTACGATGGGTAACTAGTCTGCGTCGGCGGGGAAGATAAACAGTGGTAACTGACATGACGCGCATGCGTGCACGAGGAGACGTAACGGAAATTACAGTTGGAAATTAAATACTTTACGCATTACGGCAAACAAATTACACTGATCATTGAAATAATTTAGAAATCACAAATTCCCATACACGGAGGATTGAATGTAAAGGATGGGGCGGCGTTAAAAGCCATAGATTCAGGACTCGAAAACCTCACGTGTTCCACGCGCTGGTGCACGGTCGGGCGGGCAAGAACTGTATGGTGCTCCGATCACGGAAGGCCCGCTACACATAATCAACTAAAGTCGATTAGGTATATGCTAACCGCCTTGGGAAAAGAGTAGCAGCTGACGTTTCGAGCGCTAACCCTTCGTCAGAGCAAAAAGCTGGTACTCGCTTCCCACGGCGGTTAGCATACCTTAATCAACTTTAGTTGATTATAGATCACTGCTTCTCCACCCTCCCCTCCCCTCCAACCGAAGAATTTACATATCAAAACTTGCAAACATTTATAGAGCGCAGTCATTATAGTCGTGAAAAAGGTTTTACACTAAATAGTGCTAACTATAGCACTAAATCATTTTTTGGTTTAATTATTGTACTACTTAGTACATTTAAGAAATTTTTCACGGATATAATGGCTACGATCCATCTCTTTTGTAAAGGAGACATTTTAGGTAAATGAATAAATATATAGATAGATAACTCGTTTATTAAAATAGTCTGGTTTCCATAAGCTGAATTACACTAATATTTACAGAAAAACACGTTTGAATCGGACCTTAGTCTATTTATAGTCGAACTTTTCATGTGCCGAACCTAAAAGCCCACTTCCGCGATATGCTTTACTTGTCACGCACAAAGGTTTCAATACGAGGCCCTGTGCTAAATTAAATTTATTCTTTTCACAGAGAAAACCATTAATTTAATTTAGCACGGAGCCTCGTATTGAAACCTTTGTGCGTTACAAGTAAAGCATATTGCGGAAGTGGGCTATTGGTGTGTTCCCGGGGGGGGGGGGGGGGGGGGGGGGGTAATTACATGAAAAATGGGTAAAATCCGATTTTTTGGGGGAAAAAACCCTGATTGCCCCTTCTTTGAATTGTTTTCAAAACACGGTCGGATATATACCCCGGCCGGTATACCGCGTACCGGGATTGCATGCAAAATACGGAACCTTTCAAGTCGGGACGTGTCATTGGATAAACAAATCAGCAGATGAAGTACATAGATAAGTACTGAAGTACGAATTAGCGGCGTCACGATGTATGGGAACCTCAGTGCTTGCATGTGGGCAGGCGATCAAAACTGCGGCAACAGAATGTCTTTTTTTGACATGAACTGAACCCTAACTGCCTAAATAATACTGAACCCCGACCCTAACTGCACCCAAATTATACTCAAATCCTGACCCTGATCTGCCCAAATTAGGTCAACACCCTGACCCTACCTGCCTAAACCGTGCTCAAAACGCTGACCCACCCCCGCGGCACATACATAATACGTCACAAACAGGAGTACCCCCCCCCCCTCCCCCGGGAGTGTGTTGCACTGGCGGCCTTATTGGTTCAAGGGTAGGAACAAAAGAAACATTTGCCTTAACCAAGATGGCCGCTACGCTTTTGTGATTGTATTTGCAACCCAAGAATTGGATCAAAAGAAGCCGCCTAATTATCTTTTGTTTCGATTGCGTTCGGCGCACGAAAAGTTCGACGTTTGAATCGAGCCTTAGTTTTGGCATAAAAGGTTATGAATTAAAATTACAATAAAATAGCAAATGATTTATATGTTAACTTCAGCTAAAGCCTGAGCGACAAAAATAGTTCTTATAACGGTCTGTCTTACATTTAGGGATAGCGTGCTGTCTAGGACTTCTGGTTTTGGTCCCTTTGGTCCTTTTGGACAAGCGATATACACTACTTTCATAAATGCGTATCCCCATTTCAATAGTTTATCCACATGTACAGAAAACATGAACATTACCATGTGAAGCAGCATGTCAATATTAGTGATCTTGTGATATTAGTATAGATCTTATTCGTAACTGTGTATTCCCATTTCAATAGTTTATCCACATGTACAGAAAACATGATTATTACCATGTGAAGCAGCATGTCGATATTAGTGGTCTTGAGAAATTTGAGTGCTGGCTCAGTAGTTCACTGCTTTTAAGCTACATTTGAAATTGGAGAGATTTGTATGAGAAAAACAACGGAGGCCTTTCTATCCTCGCTTTTGTGTTTTTCCATTGCTCTAAAACTGAACACAATTACTGAGTTCTAATATGATCTTTCATATGGTAGTATTAGTTTCCCTAGCTGAACAGATTAATCTTCTAAATTATGCAAATTAGGAGGCGGCCATTACGAAATCAAAGTGGCGTATAGAAGAAGCTCGATGCCGGTACCTGCATCGCAAGAAATGATGCATTTCAAGCAAATAAGATTTTGCAAGCTTAAGATTGTACTTAAGATTGTATTAGAATTTGAATAAGCTTCCAAATGGGAAACGATGAGTTCAAAATGTTAACTTAGAGCTATAGTATAGTCCTTGTTCGTTAATGCTTCGTGTATTCGTACTGAGGAATACGTCACTATAGAAGTCCGTATTAACCAGTTATGGACTTCTAACATCACCTAGAGCAGCGTAACACCTAATGAATACAGTACCTGTAGCTGTTGATTCAGTCGAAGCCACAATGGAATTACTGCATTAGAGAAGAGTTTCTGCTGGGAATGTTCATGGTTTAATAAATATAACTTTCTGTGAATGTAGTTAGCCATAAAGTTTAAAAATATTTTTTATGTTTATTCTACGACAGAAATGTGTCTGCCAGAGGAGAGAAAAATAAATGTTTTGACATGTAGGATCCTAGTTTACTCCGTTTCATTTGTCAAACCGGTGGCCACTGAAGAGAGTATGACAATTAAGTGGTTGATCAGGCAGCTTATTGATGCCTCTATCATTACGTGTAACACTGGTTTATTTTAGCGAGGAAGGCCAGTGTTGGTCAAATCCTGTTTGGAGCATCAGCAAAATAATCTAATGAACATTCAGTTAGCCGTTTAAAATGGCCGTATTTCCAGGGACATTCATGTAAAATTGCAAGAAACAAGAGACGCAGAAACCAAGAATCGATTGAGACAACCTACTGCGCATATGCAAACGGATTCAAAGCCGCCCCATCAAACAATAAGCAAACGTGATGTCATTTTAGCTTTTACTTGTGGTGGTGCATAATTAATCGCCACAAAACAACAGGCACCAAGAAACGAGAAAACAGGCAAGCAGTAGGCACGGAAATAGCTACAGGGGAGCTAGAACTTGGTAGAATCGTATCAGGGGTTACGATTAGGAGGTTGGTATGGGAGATGACAGGGGGAGGAAGAGTTCCCATGATGGAACGAGGAATGAGGGCTCCTCTTCAATTTTTGGACCGCGTTTTATGGCCATAACTGGTGTCCTGACTGTTTTACTGGTTATTGGCGTGATACATGTAGCAACAAGTGAAAACAAGAAGACATATTTTGACGAGCTTCTGAGTACGGGAGGAGCGATTAGGTCCGCAAGATCTGCACGAATCCACAATGAAAACAGAGAAATTAAAGGAGGTGTATGTCATACTAAGGCATGCAAAGACGTCGCTAAGTACATCAGGGACTCTATGGACACTAGCAAAAACCCGTGTGTTGATTTTTATGATTATGTCTGCGGGGGTTGGGTCCAAAAGAACCCAATTCCACGAAGCTCTTCGACATATTCAACTTTTACTAAACTGAATGGTCATGTTGAGAAATCGCTAAGGCACATCTTAGAGGAAGGAATCACAGGAATTAATGGTGCGAGCGAAGAGCTCATGCGAATGCCCTCCAACATGTACGAGTCGTGCATGGACCTGGCTGCTATTGACAACAAGGGAGATCGGCCCCTGAGGGACCTGATTAAGGAGGTTGGGTCCTGGAGTATTGGTAACAACAAGGACTGGAACGAGAAGGAGTGGGATCTAAAGAAAACTCTACTGTACATTCACAAGGAGTACACATCGGCAGGCGGTCCGTTATTCTCGGTGCATATCAGTGATGACCCTGTCAAAAATACCAGACATGTTATAGAGGTAAGAAAAGGGGTCTTAAACCGCAGTTAGGTGGTAGTTTATTGATCTTGAAAACTATAAGACCATGCAATCGAGATTGAATGATATAGAATTCAAAAATGAAGGAGGGTTGGAACTTTACCTGTACTTACGTGGAAAGCGTTCTGTGGGTACTTGTTCAGTTTTCAATCAGGTATGATAGGTTACATGTGGTGCGTGATGAAAAGGGTGAACATGGAAAAAGAGAGAGGCACTACGAACACGCACAAAGTGATCAAAGAACATCAGGGGACTTCACGTAAGCTTCCTCTAGCAGCATATAAGCTTCCTCTAGTGTCATATATTTGTTTGCTGTATACACGTTTGCCAAATTCATGTTCATCGACGACAAGGCCTATTGCACTGTCACATGCTGATAAAATATTTCATTAACGAATGAATTGAACTCGTGATCCCCATGGGAAAGGCGTTGCCATGGTGGCAAGCTATCTTTAGAAACGCAGATTTAGAAAGATCGACAATCGATTCGAGGTGGAAAATAGCATTTACAAACAGGTTTTGCTAATAACACTACCGATCTCGTACAAATGAAGTTAGATTTTTGTTGCCATCCAGTACAAGCACGGCATTGCCTAACTGCAAAAGGCTCATTGAGTTAATGGATGTTCTTTATCAATTATTTTGACGTTCTATTCCATTACGCCTCGATCTCATGATGTAGTTCCCAGTAACGCACGCCAAAAGAACGTGAACGAAGCTAGATACAAATGCTCAAGTTACAAAGGGGCTAAATCTGGTAAAGAATGGAGAAGTAGCAGTTTCTCCCATACGGCTCACATGCAGAGCATTCATCAGATTTCTCTTCTCGAATATGTATAACATTCGTGAGCTGGGATAGCATAAGTGCATGGTAAGCGGTTTGGGTTCAATGCTGGTTTCTGGGACTACTACCTACTCACCCCTCCCTTGGACATGCATCGTTCTATTAATGATTAACCATTAAAGGTTAGGGTGAAGTGTGGGGGAGGGGTGGGGGTTTCCCAGAAACCGTGATTGATCCGCGCTTTGCTTCTCTCATCACTGTGGCCAGGGTTAGAGCCCTGGAAACATGTAAGCTGTTTGGTGGTACCTCGCCCCCGGGGGGGGGGGGGGGGGGGGACTCCCCATAAAAATAGACGGGGGTGCTCGACGTGAGAAATGAAATTCACCCCTAAAAGATAGCAATATGGGCGTGGCTCACAAAAAAATTACCCCTAAAAGATAGCACTCCAAAAGACAAATTTGTGCAAACTAAAGGAAATAAGAGACAAAGCTCTGCCCCATAACCTCGTCTTTAATATTCGGATGGATCAAACTCTATATCGAAGCCGTAAATACCGATTCAACTTGTGGGGTCTCATGCTCGAGAATCCAGCGCTATTTTTTCTCGGCCACAAAAATTTTGGGTCTCGGAGACCCCTAAAAGATAGCAGACCTTTGGAAGACCCCTAAGAGATAACACTGCTAACGATTTTAACCCCTAAAAGATAGGTCGAGCACCCCCGTCTATTTTTATGGGGAGTCCCCCCCCCCCCCGGGACCTCGCCCTTTCTCCGAGGGTTTTCTTTGTCCGATTTTCCGGTTTTCCTCCCTCCACAGAATCCAATACGCTAAATTCCAGAAGGATGTCCAATACACACAGCTTGGTACGGACATAGATTGAGAAATTCCAATCCGATCCGTCTGTGGATGAGCCGGGTCCTGACTTTGATCAGCACCTATAGTTGTTTCAGATCCCGTTAAAATTCAGTGTTTGTTTCATTGTTTGAGATGCTCCTAAATTCTGGACGAGAATCCCCTCATGCATGTTTGGTACAGGGTCTCAGTTGAGAAGAATAGCGAAGAGCATGGCTATAGACAATCAATGGGCCTTGTGCAGGAATGCAATCAATCTTAAGATGGCAACGCCTTTCTCATGGAGATCACGAGGTCAATCCATTCGTTAACGAAGTATTATATCAGCACGTGAATGTTTCCTGCAAGAGGCCTATTTTCTAATGCTGTTCCTTGTTTGTTCTTACAGTTCGACCAAGCGGGTCCAAGTTTATCGAGAGAAGTGTATTTTGACAGTCCAAAGGTAATATCATCTACTAAACTAGAAGTAATCATAGATTATCAAAGTGCGTTCGACATATATTTTTGTATGAGAAAGGACTGGGCTTCCTAGGGTGACACACCCTTTATTGCTACAGTGGTGTGGACTGTGTGTATAAACAAATAATATCCTGATCAAAATTGTCTGTCTTTAAATAAATGTGAACAGTTTGAATGTCTTGACTTATAAGTTATTCAAGGGGATGGATCTGTTCAGTTAAATAGGTAATCAAATGACTGGAAATTAATGTGGATCTTGAGCAACGTTTTAACAAATTCAACAGGTATAATGCACATTGATAATTTAACCATGTGGTGTATAGCATTCAGATGACCAAGGCACAATACTGACTAATGTTGGTGATTACATTCCAGTGTAGAACTTAAACTATATACCCATGTGTATAAACTACACTCCAGTTCCTTCAGAGCATTCAAATTATTCTTCAAGTGAGGTCATGGCTGCCTACAGAATATTGAGTGTCCATTGTTATTGTAGAATAATTTCTGATCAATGTTGGTAGATTAATTGTGCCTGTAAGCTTAAATATGTCAACATACACTGTATCATGCACACATGATCTTTGCCATTGATTAGAGTCCTTAGAGTGCATGCACGTACACAGCAATAAAGAGTACTTTAAATTTCCCTCACCTTGTGTTTATATTTTTAAAAGTTCCTTGACTTATCCAACTCCAAGTGTGATTATAGATCAACTCTTAATTTGCCTAAATGCAGTGTTCATATGCACAACACGTTTAGTGTTTAAAAAGCTAAATCTTCACAACTCACAAAAGACACTGTCAAATATTTCTCTTCAGGTATGAATATATTTATAGTATCTTGATGTTTGTAGTGTTCGTATCTGTTCAGTGAAAAGCACAATCCAATACAGCGAGCAAGCCAACGGAATATTCGATCGCAGATTCACTCGGTTTGTCGACAGTTCAGCACAAATTATGGCCGAGTGGTTCGACTGTGGTTCGTCTGCATCAGTATACATGGTTGGCTTGATATATTTCGGACATCAGACTTTGCCAATGCTCCAGAAGTAGTATACACTTTCCTCGGGTATTGATAAATCGTACTTGCGAACTTTTTAAACATCAGTGCATTTGAATGGGGAAAATAGGACAAAGAAACCATGCACCGAATGTCGAACAACTTCGAGCGAGCGAGCATTGTGTAGTTACCAGTTTCCCGGCCTAGATAATTTATTCTAAAAAGTACAAACGAGGACGGACAGGTACTGACGAATCTCGATTTTCCTTTCGCCTGGAAAAACACAGGTAGTCCACACATGACCACAGGAAGTCCACTACAAGATTAGTATGCGTTCTCCTTCGTCGAACGCAATGAATGGTACTACAATCGAGACTGTGAAACTAAGAGCTTGTAAATCATCTTTTTAAAATTATTTTCAAACATTCAAGTGATCAGTGGTCAACTCAAAAGCGTCAATGCTCCTTTGACCTCTGTGCACGACATACCTCGTGCACGATCATACTTGTTCAATACTCTGATAAATTTATGCATAGCATTGTTTTGTATTTTATTGTATTGTATTGCTTCGTTCTACTATTGTATTGTATTATTAAGCTATTGTTATGCGATATAATACACTACAATGCTATGCATAAATTTGTCAGAGTATTGGACAACCCTCTAATTTGGTAATAGAACATGTGCAAAATAAAATAAACTGAACTGGATGTCTGAAAATGAGGTGTATCGTGTACGGCAGTATCAGCTCCATTCCTGCAATCGCTGTCAGTGGTTTCTAACGAACGTCTCAACGTTGAGTTTTAAATAAGACTACTATACGTACTTACTGACTGAGGGAAGGTCGGACGGGACAATATTTGTCTCGAGGTCATGACGTACCGACCGAGCGCACGAACAAAATGACCGAGAGCCAAATATTGTCCCGTTCGGCCCGACCTAACTCAGTCAAGTCTTTGTTTATCATAATAACACTTAGTTTTGTTGTAATAATGGAAAACAACAAACATCGAGCAAGGCCGAGCGGCTTTTTACGGCCATAAGTTATGGACCGAGCTATTTTCCCTTGCTTTATAATCCAAGCGCGAAGCATGCCGGGAAAAAACGAGGATCCATAACCTACAGTACGGACCGAGCAAGCGGTCGTACGGGATTTATTCAAAACCAGCTGTGCATACTTCACTTTCGCGGTCCGTACGGGATGTTATGGACCGCAAACTGACCAATCATAGCTCACGACGTTATCTAGCCATATAAGACGAGATCTCCACTCTTTTCTTCTTTTTTAAGAAGAAGTGAAGAAACGATGAGTGTAAATTAAAATCGCGCGCGTTTACCTCTTAGGCGCATTGCAGACATCGCTCCACTCATGTGCTGAACGTAATTATAATGCCTTTAAGTTCGACGTCGGAGAGACTGTTGATTCAGAGGGTGAACTTAATTCGTTGGAACGACAGTTGCGATCAGGGAATCTGGGTCGAGATTTAACTGTTACGCAAAAAAATAAACTTCAAGATGGCATGATTTATACCGTTAGTTTGGTACACGAGAAGAGCAGCGTTTGACTCTACGCTGATCTAGTATCGCATTATGCGACAGCATCTACCTAATTCAAACGTGTCGAACTAAATTGTATTGATACTCTGTCGTATTCAATTCACCTATTGGGTTTAGGAAATAGCTGTTGCGGCGTCTGCGATGAGCCTTAATCCGCTTTCCCTCGTGGGCTGAGCTACTGAGATTCGTTTTCCTTTTCAAGAGAAATTAATGACAGAAAATGCAAACGTTACATTTTAACTGAAAATCGTATGTATACTCAGGGCACGTTTTTTTGTTTCTCAGATTGTAAAAGCCTACAAGCATTATATCATCGATGTCGGCAAGTTATTGGGAGGCGGTGATGACATGCCTGAGAGAGCACAGGAAATAATCGACTTTGAAACTAAACTAGCCAAGGTAAGCCGTATAAGGTTCTAACGCACATGTTTTGGTTGTAATCACTATGGTTCAAGAGCGGACTTCACTAAGTATTTCTTTCTTGACAGATCAGTATTCCAGACGCGGATAAGACAGAAAGTTGGTTCGATAGAATGACAATAAAACAGCTTCAGAAAGAAGCTCCAGGGGTAAGTGATACTTATAATACGCGCGCTGTAATCTTTTCCCGCGCTATGACAACATGAGCCACACGCGCGTGCGCTTTATTATGGCGGGAAAAGCCCTGGCCATGTCGAGGTTCATAGTCGTAAATCGATTCAGCGGAGAGTGATAAACTGCATGCCCCGCTTTGACGTCCACTGGACGTCACACAAGTCTTAGTGCTCCGCTTTGACGTCCACTGGACGTTTACGGGGGGTGGAAGTCCAGGCATGGACGTTAATGTGTGGCATTAAACAGTTCTGGGAACGAGATTGGACGGCGACCTTAATAGACTTTTAATTGATTATAACAGTGTTTATCTTCCCCTCCGACGCAGACCAACACTAGTTTTTACAGCCGGAACTATTCAACCTTTGCCAAATGTGGTTAAGCCTCAGTATGGCTGCAATCAGAGCATGACAAGTTGTGGGTTAAGCCAGCTAACTTCTTGTGACGTCGACCTCCCTTAACGTTAATAGAGCTGACATAAGCACGCAAGATACACATACGTTAGGGACCGGTGACATATGCATAGTGCCCCGCATAACGTCCACTGGACGTTACCAAAAAACGAGTCGCAGCTGACGTTTCGAGCGCTAACCTATCGCCAGAGCGGAAAGAGGAAGAGTTAGCGCTCAAAACGTCTGCTGCTACTCGCTTCTTACGACAGTACGACAGGTAGCGTATACCTTAATCGATTCTTAGTTTATTATACCAGTGTTCATATTTGCCAATATTTGTCGGGCTCTAGCTAACATCATTGAATTTGTCTAATGCAGTATGATTGGCTGGGGCACTTGAACACAATGTTTGCACCAAAGGAGATAAAAGATAGTGAAGAGATCATCGTACCCACAGTGACTTACTTGAAAAATATGACCAAGATCATCAAAGATACCCCAAAAAGGTACCGTGGACTATAGAAAATAATACTAACCTATTATAATAAATATATATCATATGTATTTAGTTTGGAATTCTATCTTCGATTTCTTCAAGAAAATATGCTACAGTCTATATCTCTAACCAAAACAGTCTAATGTTTAAAGTAAACAGACATCAGATTATTAATATTTAAAAGGATGAAGATCAAACATGAAGCTAGTACGGGCCATACCATCGCAATCGTTTCTTGTGGAATTAGGTGAAGAGAAGAAGAAGAGAAGAAAGGGGGAAGTCCGGAAGTGAAGGGAGAAACTCTCTTCGCGTTATCAGCATTATACCTTGTGCGCCTGATAAAAAAATCCCTTTTCGCCAAATCTCACAGGAAGTGCCTGAATTGCAGCACCATAGACTGTTTATGTAACCTCTACATGCTTACATACTTGCACAACAAGGCAATGACACGGTTCACTCCATATTCTGACCATTCTCCCTGCTTTTCCCTTCACAGCATCTTAGCAAACTACATTGTTTGGAATGTGATCCAGGACGAAGTTTCATTCCTGTCCAAGCCCTATAGGGATGCTCGGCTTCGATACAGAGAGAGAGTTATGGGTTCTAAAGGCCACAAGAAGCGCTGGAAGACCTGCGTAATGTACACTAACGAGCTTGTGGGTGACATCCTCGGCTCTGCCTATATCCAGCATCACTTTGACAAACATAGCAAGACCACTGTAAGTTTTTAGCTTACCAAACGAAACTGAAGCAGCGGTTTTATGTTTCCATTATAGTTTAAGTAAGGTTTTCAGAGTGATATATACTAAGAATCGGATGTATTCAGTGATAATATAACCCCCTTCCAATTGCCCTATATCATTATGACGTCAAATCAAAACAATCTATTGTTTAAACGCTAAGGATCACGGTCGTGGGAGGGGGACAAAACAGCAACAGCACAAAGGAAATCGCTATCAAATGCATTTTGTAGAACGTAGAATAGCGGTAACAGCCACCAAATACGGTGAATATTGTGGGGTAAACATTGATACAGCTGATATCTGGAAACCAGACAATTCGAATTTAAATTTTCCTCAGCAGAGCAGATTTAGTTCAAAATTCTATTGTTCATGTCGATTCTGTCCCCCTCATAAACAAGCCGTGACGTCATAATGATATAGGTCAATTATCTCGTATTTCGCTTTTCTCCCGGAAGGACTACGCTTCGTCAGTTTTCGGTTTTCATTTCTCTCAGTTTAAAGTTTCAGTTTGGCCTTTTAACTGATCACGCGCCCTTTCTTAATATAACTCATTCTCATTTTCGGTCTTTTTTCTCTTCGTTGTTATTTTGTCGTAATTCTTCTGATATCTTAATTAGTTATATTCTTTCGGGGTTTTTTTTCATCTGCTTCATTAACAATGATCTTAATGAAAACTCTTGAAGAAAACAGATCGAAGTTAGAATTTAGCATGCCGGTTTTGTCGTGGTAAGAATATTGGAGGACCGTTATCGGAAGGCGAGATACTACCAGATTCGGGAATCGGTGGGAGAGGAGGCAAAACACGTTGCATCACCTCATGCACCTCCTCCTTCAGTTCCTGTTTGTTGTTTAAAAAAAGCTAATGTTTTCAATGTTAAAAACATTAGAAATTCATTAAACAACTAACTAACAAGCCGAAATATACGCAATAAATATATAATATATTTCAGTGTTGCATTTCATCCGGATTCCTTCTTTGTAGGCTCGGGACATGATCAAGGAAGTGCGTCAAGCCTTCAAGGACAATATAAACTCCATACCCTGGATGGATGGCATGACCAAAGCGGCTGTATCTGAGAAGGTGATGATCACAGTAACGTAAAGTAACGTAAAGTAACGTAAAGTAACGTAAAGTAACGTAAAGTAACGTAAAGTAACGTAAAGTAACGTAAAGTAACGTAAAGTAACGTAAAGTAACGTAAAGTAACGTAAAGTAACGTAAAGTAACGTAAAGTAACGTAAAGTAACGTAAAGTAACGTAAAGTAACGTAAAGTAACGTAAAGTAACGTAAAGTAACGTAAAGTAACGTAAAGTAACGTAAAGTAACGTAAAGTAACGTAAAGTAACGTAAAGTAACGTAAAGTAACGTAAAGTAACGTAAAGTAACGTAAAGTAACGTAACTTTATTTAACGTCGGTAACTCGTGACAGTCTGGTAAGACTGATAAACTTGAGGCTGACGGAAGACCTACGATTTACGTCCTTATCCGAGAAGACATGAAGGTCTAACCAGTTAAAGTTCCTGAACGAGATTGTTTCATAATGACAGCACCTTCTACTCAGTTATTTTAAGAGTGTTGGTCCGGCCAAGGTTTGAAGCCGCGACCTCCCGCACGACATACCGGAGCGTAACCACTGAGCTAGCTATAACCGGGAGGCGGTGGAAAAATGCTATAATAATGGCAAATTCTATAATATAAAAAACACTGAATTTTAACGGGACCTGAAACAACCACAGAGGCTGCTCAAAGTCAGAACCCGGCTAATCCACAAATCAAATTGGAATTTAGTGAGTTGTTTTTTATGGAGGAAGGAAAACAGGAGAACCTGGAGAAAAACCCTCACCTCACATGTTGCGTGACAGGTTGCGTGACAGGTTGCGTGACAGGTTGCGTCACAGGTTGCGTCACAGGTTGCGTCACATGTTGCGTCACAGGTTGCGTCACAGGTTGCGTCACAGGTTGCGTCACAGGTTGCGTCACAGGTTGCGTCACAGGTTGCGTCACAGGTTGCGTCACAGGTTGCGTCACAGGTTGCGTCACAGGTTGCGTCACAGGTTGCGTCACAGGTTGCGTCACAGGTTGTGTCACAGGTTGCGTCACAGGTTGCGTCACATGTTGCGTCACAGGTTGCGTCAGAGGTTGCGTCACATCTTGCGTCACAGGTTGAGGTGAAAGGCGAACTAGAGCTTACCAATTGCGCTCAATAACCTTTATTGCGTGTCAGTTCTCCTTTTCATTGACGTATTCTCCTCGCTTAGTTTTCTCTTTCTCTTATGTACATAATTCTAGTTCATAATCTACATTTGCAACTTTTTTCGGGACATACTTAATTTGGAGCCTAGCTCTGTTGTATGTATCCCTATCACGTTTTTTTGTCCCTGTACTGTTATCCTTCCCGTTTTTTTATGTTGTTACTAACGTGGTAGAAGCATTGTAAGTAGTCAATCAATAAATAATGTGGTTATCCTCGCGTTTCTGCTCGTAATTCAGTAAATTCCACCGCCCGACACTGTACTAATGATGAACTGTTTTGTTATATTCGATGCCAGGCCGATGCTATGAATGATGAGGTGGGATATCCATCATACCTCAAGGGCGGCAAGAAATTTATCAAGAGATTCCAGAAGTACAAAGGGGTAAGAAATGATAAAAAATAAACAGTAGTATCACTGAAAGTATGAGGATCAGAACTGAGAAAAAGCAGTCTATGACTGTATTCTTGGGTTCAGAAGGTATACAGCAGAATTTGAATGGACGCTAATAAGTTGAAGGTCGGACTTGTCTTAGGTAGCAGTGGACATGAGACAATAATCTTGGCTATTTAATTTGTCTGATCGTAGGTAACGATTGGGAAGAACACTCTGTTCGCCAACAGAATGGCCATACTTAAAATGGCACATCACAGGATGTTGAAGAAACTCAGGAAGCCCGTTGACAAAGAGGAGTAAGTAATTTTACCTTACTGAAGTCTTGTAACGGCTTTTCTAACTGCATATACGCGCTTGGAAACTTCGCAGAAATATGCAGCGCGCATTCTCGCCCCGAAGACCCTTCTCTTAGTTCTTACTGCACATGATCGACGAAATATCGATTTGGTCGAACACGCGCAGTAAGAAACAAGAGGAGGGTCTGGGGTCGAGAATGTACAGCGCCATTCTCGACCCCAGTCCTTCTCTTTTCTTACTACGCATGCTCGACAAAATCAAGCATGCGCAGTAACAAATGAGAAGGACTGAAGTCGAGAATGAAGCAGCACGCACGCCGATAAGCGCCCTAATCAACTGTGGATATCTGGATATGTTCTTTTCAAACTTATTGACTGATCAACCCTAATGTTTCCTATTTTACTTTCCGTCTTTACCATAGATGGCCAATGGATCCCCAGACTATCAACGCCATGTACAGCTTCAATGAAAATGAGATGAGTACGTTAAGCCTTTTGAAATTGTACTTGCACCAGTACAAGGTCTAAGACCTCATTCACACTAAAAAGACTCGACAGTAACCTCACCCCAAAAATGCTCGGCTTACCTACTAATTATGAGTGTGTGAATGGTCGAGTTGCTCGGACATTTTCCTGGGTGTTACTAGTTAGGTCATTCGCGTGATATAATCCGGAGTACTCCCAAGCTGCTGGGGATACTCTTTGTTGTCATAGAAACAAAGCGCAGGGTGTCTTCAGTATATCAAGTGTGCATGAACGCAATCACGGAACACTCGATCTGCTCCGGTTCACTCCTGAATTGAATCACTAGTCAAGATCTCACTCTACCCTCAATTGCTTGAATCCCTGCTATTGTCATTAGACGGAGTCTATTGGTCGTAATTATATTTAACAAATAAAGACGCGGTAGCCATGTTTTATACTATCATAAAACACGATGGGCATTTGAGAACATGAGAGAAATGTTAAAGCACAAGCCGAAGGCGCGTGCTTTCAACATTTCTCGAGTGTTCTCAAATGACCAGAGTGTTTTATGATAGTATGAAACATGGATTTAAGGCTTCTTTACTCTGTTTTATAATATAGATTTACGCGCGTGATGAAAGGAAACCGCCAGTTGAAAACAATAAAATACGGCAAACCACCGGTTATATACTCTGATAAAACATGGCTTTTTAGCCAATCTGAGCGCGCGTACTGTCGTATCTATATTATGAATCTTAATTAGCATTCACAAGCTTATAAAAATGTTCTATACTTATACAAAGACAAGCATCGTAAGTACCACCATTGCATTAAGTTCCTTTTCCTTTTTTTTTAGTTATTCCAGCAGGAATTCTCCAGCCACCCTTTTTCTATGCCAAGGGGAGCCCCAGGTAAACCACAATACTACAGCTCATGCATAACGTACCATAAATTTAACATAAATTATATAAAAGTAAATTTATTACCTCGTTGTCGATAAAAAAGTATCTGACCTTGATTCCATTCCAATTTGATTCCAGTTCTCTCAGTTTTGGAGCGATCGGCTCAATCCTCGGACACGAAATGACTCACGGGTTTGACAACACAGGTAAAACCATGACAACATGCTCAGTGACTTGGCTACATTGCAAGTAAATCTTGTCTGATTAAGAATATAGAATATTGGCGGTAAATTAAAACACCCAACACACTTGTTTTCACAACATTCTCGGATTCCCAGGGGCAATAAGTGGGCGACGAGCAAAAAAAGTGGCGATGGGGGAGGGGGAGGGGGAACACTGCCCCTGGATATCCGAGGATGGTTTTAGCAAGAGACTGGCACTGCAAATGGAGCTCGATACCAGATAAGGTATCAGAAGCCTGGTATGTCTGACGTCATGTTTAGGGTTCATACCTTCACGTACCGGCTGCTTCAAAAAATCTAAAAATAGCCACTGTCGTAAAAGCATGCCAGGTCTCGTGACTCATTCGGCAGTTACCAGCCTGGGCAAGCGAGGAAACACTGTTGCGTAAACATTTGTGAATTTCAGTGTTTCCCAAAATGTTTGCCCGCACGCGCATCGTTTGTCGCGGAAGTAAAGTACTTCTGCAACACTGAATGTTTCCCGTTTGCTCGCGGAAGCAGCAAAAACGTTTTTGTGTTCCGCTCGTTTGATCACCCAAAAAACAATACTTCCTGGTTTGCCCAGGGCTTTTAAGAGCTTACGTCTCCTTTTAATCTGCCATCTTTTGTCATTTCAGGTAGAAAATTCAACAAGAATGGTGAACTGACATCACAGTGGTGGTCGAGTAGTTCTCTCAAAGGATTCAACAAGAAAGCCAAGTGTATCCAAGAGCAGTACTCTAAATATAAAGTAGCAGGAAAGTACCCGGTGAGTCCTCGATAGCTCGTAAAGATTTTCCGGGTCTGCCTTTTCCCCCAGAAACAATGAGATTCCCGACATCCATGATTAATTGGTACAGTATATAAAGTGATGTCACGTGTTTGCTATTAGTCTGCTTCGAATTTTTACTGAGCGCGAATTTTGAATATTTGGGACCGGTGTACGTGCTGACGATAAGTGTCGTCTAAAAATGTAAAATATTGTACAGGAGAAGCACTCAATCAGCCTAACCACTACTTGCTAATTCTATACATAAATATATTATCTAGGGCCTGTTTACACGAAGGAAGGTTGATCCTAGACCCATCCTAGTGCTTAGGATCAGCAGCACCTTTGTCGATATGCCTAACAGTCTCGAGGGATTACAATACAGCGAAAATAACCCTAGTGCCAGGACCAACCACCCTTCATGTAATAAACAGGTCCTAAGTAAACCAGGTTTTGAGATGATTGTAAGCCTTTTTAAACTTCCGAGTTCCTAAACCAGTGTGTGTGCAGACGTCGAATGGAGAGGCCCATTACTCATGAATAGCGCATATTTGCCAATTGATAGCCTGCTTGGACTAAGCACGAAACTTGAATATTAAAACAGTAATAATTATTTCCCTTTTTTCACTGTCTTATTTGGTATTATTCAATCATTAAGATCAATGGTAAATTGACACTTGGAGAGAACATAGCTGACAATGGAGGCTTCAAGTCATCTTACAGGGTGAGTACCACCACGCGTCAAATACCTCATCGTTACACACGGTGTGCATTCAGGGGGGGACGTTTGTGTGTGTTGGGGGGGGGGGGGGGCAGGAAACGTTAGAGTGTTAGTGTCAGGGGGGACTGCAAGAGACGTTGTATGTGTGTTAGGGGAGGGGGTCAAAAACAACTGAAAATAATCTTGAGATATGTGCACACATAGATACCCGGCTCCATCTTTTTTCCAACAGCAGAATGTAGTTAAATTTCCCAGCTCGAAATACTATTTTTTTTTTACTGATTAGAAAGCATAAGTCCTCGCAAGACATACGTATACGATGCTGATTTTCTAATGCCAGTCATAAAGCATGATGAACACTTCTTTTGATTTTCTCACAGGCTTACAAAAACTGGTTGAAGAAGAAGGGAGAGGAGACCTGGAGTCTTCCTGGTATAAATCTCACCAATGAGCAGCTATTCTATGTAGGATTTGGTCAGGTAAGGTAGGGAACTGGAGGGAGGGGGGAGGGGTGTACTAACCGGAATTTTGTGTGGGGTGTGCCGCCCTGCTCTCAAAACTCTGACCCTATTTCAGACCAAAAGGAGTATATGCTTTTCCTGATACCCTTTTTCAATGATATTTTTCGCCGTAGTTTTTTCTCTTTCTCGATTTATTTTCAAGATCAATGTCAAAATAACACTGACTACGGTCTAAGAGAAATCAATGAACATGTGCCGTCTCATTCCAGACTAAAAAGGTAAAATATATAACGGTACCTATTTCGACTGAAACAGTTCGAAAACCATAACCTTTGGGGCGGCACATACTAATTAGCATATAGCTTATATATAGCAGATTTCGCATGAGTGGGACAAACTACGGCATGTCCGTAACCGTACTGTAACCGTGCTGTACCGTATCACTGTAATTTGATTGGATCAGCAGGACAAAAACAATAGGGAAACCGTTTCAATGTCACGGCATGCCGTACGGCAACCGTGCTGTAGCCAAGTGATTGCCGTAGTTTGTTCCTTACCCCCGGAAGTAAAATATGACTTATTTGGCAGTTTCGATTGTTATGTAATTATGTAAAATACGTGAAGGTCTAAATAGAAGATCATATATTTATACGCTCAATGGAAACACGTTCATGCGGAAATGTTCTCTTTCATAAACTTTCTCTATTTAAAATTTAATAGTGGATGTCAGAAACACAAATATGGGTCATAAATATAGAACTCTAGGACCGGAAACCAACATTTTCCCCTCAAAAGACCTTCCAGTTGTTTCTTGTTTTTTTATAGATCGACACGGAAGACCACTAATCCTCTAATCCTCTAATGATGGAGTTCATGTCAAAAATCCTAGTTTACCTTTGTTGAATCAAGCCAGGCGAGGAGGGATGTAGCCTTGCCACAAGTCGACCTCTTTAATGTTTTCGTTATTGGGGAGGGATGGGGCGTCTAGCCTAAGACCTCTCTCCCGGATTACTAATAGCCAAACCGATAGACTCCCCCAGCTCCATCCTGAATCAAGCATGCATCGTAGATTTTGCATTACAAACAATATCGAAATACATACATGCCATACATGTCAGCTGAATTAACTGTTTACTTATGCAGGCGTACTGTAGTAACAGCAGATCAACTGAGCAGTACTTAGCAACACTGAGTGACCGACACTCGGAGGAGAAATTCAGGTGTGTATTTCAAATTTCGGTTAAATAAGTATCTGAACACATAGCCTGCATTTCCCTTCCCTTCCGACCCCCTCCCCCTCCCCACTCCCCCTGCACTTGCCACGCACACGGGCGGATTTAGGGGGAGAGGGGGGGGGGGGGGGGGGGGTTTGGGCGAGGGGGCCGCGGCCCCTTTCGTTGGCTTGGTCCCGCACCCCCTAGCCAATCGCTCCTAACGCCGCACTTTTATGGCCCCCTCTTTCTGCATTTCCTGGATCCGCCCCTGACGCAATCAACTGCTCATGGGACTAAGGACCTACTTACATGAAGGGAGGTTGATCTTAGCACTAGCACCAGCAGCATGCATTGCCGGTCGATATGCAAAACAGTCTCGAGGGATTACAATACAATGATCATGAAGGACCTAACTTTGATGTTGCCAAAATGAATAGAATGGAATAACACTCTAAGGTAATGAGCCTCTCCATTTGACGTCTGTACACACGACTGGTTTAGGAGCTCGGAAGTCTGAAAAGGTTCACAATCGTCTCAAACTGGGTTTACTTACATGTAGGACCTGTTTACTACAAGAAGGGAGGTTGGCCCTATCACTAGGGTTATCTGTGCCCTGGACTTCCCAATGGGTACCACATACTAGTTCCACGAATTTATCGACTTCCTCGAATATTAACAACGTTTCAAGAGCCGGTACACAAATGACGAAACCATTTATGCCGTGCAAAGAGTTGGGAAGCGTAAACGGAGGGTGCTGGGAAATATCGTAATAAAGAAAGTCAAACTGAATATTTCCTAAAAACGGCAATGTGGAATTTTCAGTTTTGAACTTTTTGTTTACCGTACAGGAAATACCAGGTAAATTAAGAATATCAGAGCATAGAGCGATGTTCACTGCCACGTCATCGATTGTCATTAAAAGCGGCCTTTTGAAATCATGGTTGGTAAATTAGCGTAACGTACACTTGTAATGTTTATCAACACGAAACATCGCTATTTTTTGGTCTTGGTTATTTGACCATAGCATTGCCAACATTGTAACACGATGTACACAAACACACATGGTCAGGGTATACCCCGTGACAGGACCCCGTGACAGGAGCGTAGAGTGATGTAAAAGTGTCACTTAAAAAAATTATATGTTTAGCTGCAGTTTCTTTGCGTCAGAATATGTGACCTTTCGGTGAGTTTGGCTTTTCAAGAGCGCACCGGGGGTTTCACTCTCTGGTTCGTGGTGTCAGTGACATAATTTTTTTTCAATTTTCTTCTCCAAACCAATACTAGAAACTTAAGGCCGGCGCAAACAAGGAACATTTGTAATTGTCAGTGTTTCCCCAAATGTTCCCTTCAGTTTGCCCGCGCGCGTAACATGTTACGCAAGCAAATTTTGTTCCGCAACAAATGTTTATTTAAAGAGGGTAGCACTACATAGCAAAGCTAACAAACTTGTGGCCCTAAATAACTCTTGATACAAATATTATATAAAAAGCTAAATTTCAAAACTATATAAGATAAAAACGAGATAAATTCACAACTTCATTAAAATATTATTATACTATATGTATACTTTGAGAGAAAGTATATAAGCACGAAATAATTGAACGATAGAGATGTAACTAGCTATAATCAGAAATATACGGTAATACTAGTACAAGGTCATTAATCTATAATATATACAATACCTTCTGTTCAAATATTAATAATGAAATCGAAAATGACAGACTGACAACTATACAATAAAATGATTTAAAGATTGTTGCTGCCTCAAAACATAACTCCACATAGAACTCTTAAAGGAACTGATAGATTATTTCTGTCTTAACGATAATGGTAGACTGTTCCAAAGCTGGCATGTTGTAACATTAAAAGTCCTTCCTCTCTCAGTCTGTCTATTAAATCTAGGACATACTAAGTTAAAATTAGAGTATCTTGTCTGTCGCTTATGTAAATCACTGTTGGTATCGGTTTTTAACATAAATTCATTCCGTGTTTTTCTTTTCACTTTCAGGGTCATCGGGACATTGTCGAATTCCTATGAATTTGCCCAAACATTCCAATGCAAGGCTGGCGAGCCAATGAATCCTTACACCAAATGCTCTGTCTGGAGCAACGATGGATTGCTAGATTTAAATCACAATTCAAGTAGCCTAGCTTAACGCGCCCGCTTTGCTTTTACTGATTAATCAGAGCACTGACGTCATGTTCTAATATCAATGTCATAAGACATAACTATTATGATTAAATGCATTGCACCAACCATAAACTTACTGGTGCGATTAAATTCAGTGTTTTCAAGGAAAACTAATAACTCCTCAAAGGCTTGAATAATACTTCCATTTACAGTACAACTACTGAGGCCACTTAGACAACGAGAACCAATCACAATGCACGTAGACAACCGAGAACCAATCACATCGCAGAACGAAAACAAAACATTCCAACTTACGGTTATTTGAGCCAATCAATGTCGAGTATAAAACAATAGCACGGACTAGTTCTGAAGTCGAAGTCTTTTTAATGAAGAAAATATTGTGGATATGCTCGGATTTGTAAGTTAGAATGCTTTGTTTTCGTTTTGCAATGTGTTTAGTTCTCGTTGTCTAAGTGGCCCCGGTTACTGTATAGTCACACTGGAAAGATTGCAAACGGAATTTGAGAATTCGAATTTCTTAACCCAAAAGGATGTCTGATTACAAGCGCTATCTGGCCCATTCAATGGCAGCTTAAGTATTCATATCTCATGCCTTGGACGGAAAGAAGACTGGTAACAATGGTACCAGAGCGAGGCCATGCAGAACTTTGTCCCAAAGATAGCAGAATTATGGCCGGTCAGAAATGTCATAGTTACCGTTATACCGCACTGTTGTTTTGTGTATCGACTGTAGATTTTTCTCTTCCTGTGACGAGCTGGGAGAACTAGCCTCGCTTTGATGCCTTTATGAACAAGGTCAATAATACAGGGTCGTATAAATAGGGTGGTTACCCAGCTGGTTGTCAAACACCAATAGACCGTTTCGCATTCAAGAATTACTGCTGGATGCGATGCCTACAGACGCATTTACTCAACGTTAGTCTCATTCTGATGTTAAATATTCACAAATACCAGCGAGAAGGTGCAGAAGATCAAACTACAACAATACATAGAGTTGTGAACAACCATCTTCTCGCTGGTATTTATGAAAATTTTACATCAGAATGAGACTAGTGTTGAGTAAATGCGTCTGTAGTCATCGCATCCAGCGGTAATTCCTGAATGCAAAACTGGACTATTATGAGGAGTATTATTGAAGAGTATAGCCTCTAAATGTTGTGACGTAAGATTACAAAATTAGAAATGTTAAAAATATCTAAAAAGGGGAAAAGGCTTAGGCTACATGTAGAAAACAAAAACCCAAGGACGCACAAATAAATATCAATAGAATGTATTCATTTTTAAGAGTTCGGGCAATGCTTATGGAGTTCATGTCGATCAGCGCACATGCATTCGCTTATTATTTTAGAGAATTAGCTCTATTAGAACTATTGTTATGTCCTTGTTATACAAGAACACGAGAAAACTCCGCGAGGGTACGTATAATGTACGAGTCAATTCCAAAAGCGATGGGCTATTCACAACTGTGTGTATTGTTGTAGTTTCGCGTTTTGCACCTTCTCGCTGGTATTTATGAATGTTTAACTTCAGAATGTGGCTAACCTTGCGTACATGCGTCTGTAGTCATTGCATTCAGCGGTAATTTTCGAATACGAAACTGGACTATTCCTACAGCAGTAATAATTATGTTACTTATATAGACATCGGTTATCCTTATATAGACATCGGTTATCCTTATATAGACATCGGTTATCCTTATATAGACATCGGTTATCCTTATATAGACATCGGTTATCCTTATATAGACATCGGTTATCCAGTTACTACGAACCCGCACTATGCTGCTTACTCCTTGTAGACTATAACTTTTCTCAATTTTATTTTATTACAGGTTTTAAAATCCTCTACTCATTATTACAATTCATTTCCAGAGGTTTTTCCATTAAAAAAATGATCACGAATGATTATTTATTTATTAATTATGCGCATTTGGTTTGGCCGGCCACATAGGCTAAACCAGCCACATAGGCCAAACTGGTCCGGGGGGGGTTAACAAATCCCTATTGAACAAATCCAAAGCAAATTTTGTAAACAAGCGACCAATGCAACAAAGCTTGTAGAGCTGAATTGGGACGCTTCACCACGCGCCTTATAAACACCGTCCGAGTCGTGAAATATTGGACGTATCTTGTAAATTTAGATGGCACTAGGCTCACGAAACTGGGCTATGACAGGAGCTCCTATGATGAACAAAAAATGGAAAATAAAACTCATTTGTGGTCTTCTAAAATGAAAGAAATCCTATTTAAGGTAGGTTTTGGATATATATGGATCCAGCAGTCTACTCTTAGTAAAGAGCACATTAAAATGTTTTTAACCAGTTTCGATGTTATATGTCTTTGTTAGCTTTTTTCAACCGTGACCGGCCCTGCACAAAACGCAATATAAATTCCAATGTGTTAATCAATCAGCCAATAGAAACGTGTGAGTTCAGTCGTTCAGGGGACGCTAATGAACTATGACCCTGCACAATCTTTTGTCTTGCCCCCTTCCAACATAAATCGCAGCGCCTTTGTTAGCCCCTTTGAAGTTTGCCGGGTTTCATAACCATTCCACTCTATCAACTATGGTGTGTCCCATATGATTCTAAAGAAATTGCTGAATATTTTCCAACAAAATAAGCAATTATATTAAAACGTGCCGCCATTTTTAACTTGTGGATGCACGTATGTGCAGGAACGAGTTATTGGGTTTATGTGGATTTCATTTCCGAGCGTGGCGTTAACTCCGACCATGGCGTTGACTTTTCCGAAGATATATTGACTGGCATTTGGATAGCTACAACCTTCGCCAATTAAGTACGGACCGCCCGATAAAATCAGTGCTATTCAGAACACTGAACGAACCCCTCTGACACATCGCGGGTATTTTTATGACTTCGCTTGTCCCCCCCCCCTCCCCCTTCACAATATAATGCTGGGATAGAAAGGCAACATTTCGGTCTTTTTGAAAACCAACATTGCAATGGGAGGGGGGGGGGGAGGGGGGGAGGGGGGGGGGGAGGGGGGGGGGAGGGGTGGTGTTAAAAATAGCCGGAAATTGCTAAAGAGGTCCGACATAAATGGCAGGGGTTGTAGCTTTGAATGGGATATGCGATTTCCTTAACTGATATTAATAATACTCGCTTAATATTACTGGTAGGTAGCTCAAACCTGGACAGACATGGTAGTGGGTCCCTATCAATCACTTAGTGGTGATGATGTAACGATGACGCCACCGGTCACGTGGTTTTAAGTACATGTTCATATCTCCCTCATTTGCAATGCCAGACAGTTCAAACTTGGACAGTCATGGTAGTGGGTCCCTATTAATCACTTAGTAGGGATGACGTAACGATGACGTAGTTCGCTCACGTGACATTAAGTACATGCCCATATATCCCTCATTTCTAATGCCAGATAGCTCAAACTTGGAACAGGCATGGTATTGGGTCCCTATCAATCACTTAGTCGTGATGACGTAACGATGACGTCATCGGTCACATGATTTTAAGTACATGCCCATATCTCACTCATTTCTAATGCCAGCCGGCTCAAACCTGGACAGGCATGGTATTGGGTCCCAACAAATCACTTTGTGGCGATGACGCAACGATGACGTCATCGGTCACATTTATTTATTACGCTTCGCCCGAAGGAAAAAAATACATATCAGGAATGATACCACGAACGATAGTTTTAACAAATTACAGTGATGTAGAAACAAAATGATAAAAGGCAGGGTGACCGCAACAGCTAAAGCCAATTACTGCGGGCCCAAGACACTAAATAAAATTAATAATAGTCAAAGAAAGAACTAATGATAAGGATTTCACAACCACAAGGTGACTAAAAACAACAAGTTAAAGGACTGAGTAGGCTACGGACAGAGTTACACTTTACACAAACTGACTTCAATGTGCGCGGATTGTCTGGGTTATAAGATGTTTTCAGGGCTGACGTATAATACTGTAAAAGGTGAGACTTGTAGGAGGACAGTGAAAGTGCTGGTTGTCGGGTTTCCTTAGGTAAAATTCGGTTCCAAATTCTAGTGGCTCTTATCATGTAGGATTTCTGATATGTTGTTGTTTTACAGAAACGTTGCTTAAACTCAGTACCGCCGTGGTATTATTACTAAACCGGCCTAGTTAGTCTAACAGGGTAGATTTCCTGTGGTAAAGCGTCGTTATTAGAATTGATAAACTCTCTGATAGCCTTAAAGAAAAATACCATATCTAAGTACTCGTGCCAGGAAAAAATGATATTTTAAGCTCCCTCATTTCTATTGCCAGCTGGCTCAAACCTGGACAGACATGGTAGTGTATTCCTATCAATCACTTAGTGGTGATGACGTAACGGTGACGTAATCGGTCACATGATTTTAAGTATATGCCAAAATAGCTCACTGACCATCCGCGAGTTGCCCTTAGGGGCCCTATGTCTTGTTGGAGCACAGGTAACCCAAGCTCTGTAAGAGGCAATATTTACTAAGATTTGTATGGGATTTTTTTAGTCTTGGATTTTCAAAACTAATTTTGAATAAAAAGCGACAATACTTACAGGATCTGTTTTATTTGTCCATTGGCTGTGTACAGAACTGTATGTTGGAGTCAAAACTCGCCGAAAAACGCTGAAATTGCAACCACACACAGCTACTGGACAAATAAACACATAACACATACTGTAAGTATTGTCGCTTTTTATTCAATACTAGTTTTGAAAATCCAAGACTAAAAAATCCCATACAAATCGGAGTAAATATTGCCACTTACAGAGCTCGGGTTACCTGTGGTTGGAGCTACAACGATATACTTGTAGCGGTTGATTGGATGATCACACCGCGGCAAAACGTCACGCGCATGCGCTGTTGACGAGCTGCATGCATCTGATCTCCCCAGTTTCCCGCCGAAACTAAAAGAAAACAGAGGCAATCACCCGAGTTTCTAATTTTGAGCACGTACGAGTATTTACGTGAAATATTTCGCGAAAAATAAGAAAACTACTTAAAACGGATTAGCCTAAGACTTTACTCACGTTGAAGTTTTCTTAATTTGTAATTCACTGTGAGTTACTAAGTTATGAAATTATTTACTAAAAAAGTTTAAGACCTCGGAAACTTGTATTTGAAACCACAGCCTTCGTTCTTTCGGCCAGCGAGCGTAACGTTTTGTCGCAGTGTGTTGGATGATATGGTTGCCCGATTGTTGCGATTTTATATTCAATAAACCGGATTTATATTCAGTAAATCGGATTTATATTCAATAGCAACGATTTATACGTTCAACGTTAATACGGTTTAGTTCGATACGTTATTGCTTATTCAGCAGCATCAATTTATGTTCAATCCGGGACATGTGTGCAATTCCATTTTGACTTTTTATTATATTCAATCCTTATTATTTTATTCAGTAAACTCCATTTTCTACGATTTTTTTCACAGTTTTATCGATCGTTATGTTGATAGAACGGCGATTTGGTTATGCTAAAACAATAGGCCCTTTGCAGGTAACAGTCACGTGCTGATATAATACTTCGTTAACGAATGAATTGGACTCGTGATCCCCATGGGAAAGGCGTTGCCATAGATGCTGGAGAGCAAGCTATCTTTAAAAACGCAGTTTTAGAAAGATCGACAATAAATTGGAGCTGGAAAATAGCATTTACAAATAGGTTTTGCTAATACCACTACCGATCTCGTAGAAGGCCTTTGGATAAATGAAGTCAGATATTTTTTGCTCTCCAGTACAAGACCGTACAACCACGTGATTTGTTAGCTACAAAGGGCCTATTTCTCTGATTTCTATCAACCTGACTCAGGGCTGCTCCCTAGCCAACAGTCTGCTGATTAGACTTTTTTGCTCGCGGCTTACTCGCTTCGCTCGTAAACGCTCCATGCAGGATAATAACAAATCGCCGTTCGCTGGCAAAAACAAATTTTGGTCGACTTGTGGCAAGTGTATCTGCCAATAGAAACCTCGAGCAGCGTCGAATTGTTAAATAGACAGTGAGTAGCTTAGCCAATCAGATTGCTGGATTTGCAATAGAACACTAGTATGTTTCTACTAAAGTTCATAGTTCTGATCTGACTAGACTTAAGAGGGCATCCATGTGAAAACCATGCACCCTGAAAAAATGAGTCTACATGGTACATCTCAGATTTTGTTCATATTTTGCACATATATTACTATTGGCCTGGCATTAGACTTGGTAGAATATTTTGGAAAAATTCCAAAAACTGTAAGAGATATGGGGGTCAGTACGAACTGCCTCGGTTTGAGGGGTATTTCCACTATGTTTTTTCAGTCATGTTTACATTTTTTTTTTGAACAAACCATATAAGCTATATAAACAAAACGTTTCTACAGCATAAACACAACCAATTGCAATTTAATTATGATATAAGTGCCAAAAAATATTCAGTATTCAAGGAGTAAGGCTTTCATGTACAAGTGACTTCCTAAATTATTTTTCAAAAAGTCAAATTTTAGGGTAAAATGACATTCGAATACTATCGATGCGGCGAAATTGTAGAAGATGAGAGAGTTATTATTTTGTAGATCAGTCATTTGGAAATACAACTGGGGACTAAAAAGTTTGTAAAGTTTATTAAGCTTAGGAGCAGTGAGGCCAAAGTAACATACTCCCAACGCCCGGGTCCAACGTAAATAAACAATCAACGCCAGAGGTAAGCTGTGTCGTGTGCAGAATAACGGGACAAATAACGGACAGGAATGAGAAACATAGCCCTAAAATAACTGGGTGATAAATTTATTTGTCAATTATGCCTATGGTTTTGCAATAAACAATCAACTAATTAACAATCAACTTCAAAAATTATAAGAGAAATTAGTAATCACGAAGGATGAATCAGCGATAAATGCATACCTGATTGTAGCCTTATTTGTGCTCTCCTCCCCAGCTCTGTCATGGTCTCGAAGCCACAACTTACGATAATTATCTTCTTGTTGATTTTACACCGAAAGAACATTTAACCATTATATTTATAGTTTATACAGATGGCTTTGTAGCATCCGCCATTTTATTTAGGACTAGAACCCAGTCTGCTGTTGTGCACCACAGGTAGCCCGAACACAGATGTGTACATTCCATGTAGAATATTGGAAGAAAAATTGAATCAGCCTTTCTGCAACGAGTTTGGTATTTCTTTTCTTGTCTATTTATATATATATATATATATTGCTGATCAAATCCCTACACGCTAGGAGATCCGGTGTTTTATCATTTCGTCTGTGGTGCCCAACATATATACCAGTGTGGGTAATTTATATTGAAACATTTATGAATCTCATGAAACAGAACTGAAAATAATCATAATGCACTACTTAATACATCTACATAATTTTGTTTGCAAAACTTTTATTTTTTTCAAGCTGATTATAGGTTAAAATTACCCATGATGCACCTGATATATGTAACTGTTATGGGGTCAAATGTTTGCATACATTCATACACAAGGTCACAACAATGAATTATAAATGATTTCTAACATCCCGTGCATATATCCTGTATATTCACACAACCCACATAAGGCCATCCCAATAAAATGTTCCGTTTCCAATCGCCAGACCGACCCAAATTTTTTTGGAAAAGTTAACAAAAATACAAAGCTTGACATCGACCCAATTTTTGGGAAAAGTTTAAAAAAAAATTTAAGAACATACTTTCAACTACACCTCTTTTCCTAGCTCTCTACGTATTTGCATTTTATTGGGATGGCCTAATCAGCTGTGTCGGTGCCGTACTGGAGCGCAGTGCCATCCCGGAAAGCGAAGTTCAAAAATGTCTGACGTATGTTGCTATTGCTACAAACTATCTTAGAAAAGGGTTCAGAAAACATCTGGGTGAACGATGAAACATATTGTGTGGATCGTGACAGACTTTATCCAGACCTGAATTACGCTGGATTTACATATACATGTATGTGCGGGGCGCTTGTTCAGACTGCTGTTTATAGGTACACACGGTAAGCCACGCAGTTTACAAGCATGAGTAGTTATATATGTTAGTTATCTTCCCATTAATGCGGCTGACCAACAAGCACTGAGGGTGGTCACTGACAGATATTTGTTTAACGTCCAAAGTGGTTCCTTGGCGTCCTGTGATACACAGCTGCTGATGAATACGAGCGTCGTGAGATGCAATCTCGTTCCCAGAGCCGGCGATCTTTTGACCAGCGCCAAGTTACTGGCCAAAAGATCGCGGGCTATGAGAACGAGATTGCGTGAGACGGGACCGCCCAACCTCGTTCCCAGGACTCTTTACGCGCCTAATCAAAGATGGCGTCGAAAGTACCCCTGGTACAGGCTGGTCATGTGACCCAAAAATATGCCCATATTGGAATGGGGTGTATATGGGCATATTTTGAGGAGCATCCGCCATCTTGGATTCATCATCGCTGAAGAACGGTTAGAGGTTGAAATGTGATCCCAATGAATTCCAACCGCACATTGTTCTACTTGTACCCAGTTGTAAAGTGAATATTAAAAAAGGCAAAAATGCTAAGTTCTGATGAATTTGTAATTCTTTTCAACGAATTTTGAACGCGCAATGCGAAAGACGACATCACCAGTTTATTTTTCAATTCAAAAATGCACGCGCTATTCGAAATTCTCCAATCAGCGCGCGCGAAACATCTAGCCAATCAGTGGCCGAATCCCACCAGCCTGTACCAGGGGTACTTTCGACGCCATCTTTGATTAGGCGCGTAAAGACCCCTGGGAACGAGGTTGGGGACCGCCATTTTACGTGATCATCCGATCGAGGCACGAGGGATCGAAAAGGCGTAGGCGCGAACACTGCGCTTCTCTGTTTCTCTTAATGTTGCCTGGGTGGCTAATTGAACGAGCAGGAAGCATACAAATGTTTTGCTGCACGGGTGGATAAACGAGGAAACGTTGTTGCAGAAAAAAACTAACGAATGCGCACTGTGCCAAATTGTCTTGCCGGTGTTGCTAAGAAACACATATACTGTGTGTCACTGGAGCCTAGTAAACATTGTTTTCCTCCATAGCCAACATGAAAACATTGTTGCGGAAGCAAATTTTGCCTCATCGAAACAAAAAAATGTCTTTGAAATGCTTCAGAAAAATGTTTTCCTTCCTGGAAGATTGTTTTTTTTTTTGCGCAAATTTTCCCGCGGACTTAGACAAATGTATGGAAAACTAAAACCACGATTGCATGCTTCCCAGCACAGCTACATCCCTCAAATTTCGATCAGTTAATCGTTTACTTGGTACCTGAAGTTTGTATCTGAAGAATATTTCAGAAATTCGATTTTACGGATTTTATTTGTCATCGGATTCCCATACAAACACTGTATTTCGCGCCATGTTTACACCCCTTTCAAAATGTCGGAATTAACCGCGAACTGGTCTATTACTTTAAAACTGTAAAGAAATACGTTATTCTTTGTGTACTAGGTTTGTAGTTTCTCAGCTGTAGGATGCCCGGTGTCCGCGGGGAACAGGATATCAGGACACGTGACTTGTCCCTTCGTGTGTACCGACCTTTACGTCTGCGAGCGGGCGAGGCGCGCGGCGTGATTTTTTTCCACTTGTGTGGGTTGTTCTTTTATCTTTCGTTTTCCATATTGATTTTCTTTGTTTTTTATGCAACGAGCTCCGCTATAAAGAGATACGAGGACGACAGTAATAAATCGCATACAAGTGTATCACAGGCAGCTTTAATCAGAGAGTGAGCCATTATGCACTAGTCTAAGTAAACCCCCACCCCCCTCTCACCCTGTCCCGGGTTGGGGGAGGGGGGGGGGGGGGGGGGGGGGGGGGGGGGGGGTGTTTCTTTGACTAGTGCACAAAAATGAATAAAATACCCTGTCTAGACAGTACAGTACAGGTGAAAATATTTATAGATTTTATGATAATTTTACCCGACACGCGCCATCAACAACATCCCCGCCAAGTGCCAAGGCATTTCATACAATTCTTAGTATAGCAAAAACAAATCATTGATTTAGAAGAGCGGGAAAAAAGTGAAGAAAGCCTTCAATGCCTTTCATGCCTTCAACGGTAATATAGTTGTTTTTCCCTGGTAACGCCGAGAAGATAAGCCACATTCCCTCGTTGAATATACACAAAATGAGCACTTGATCAAGTCCAAATCCATCTCGTGGATAGGGCGGGAAATACACGTGCAGACGTTACACGCAGTTCTTGTCACGCAATTCTTGAGATATCATTATATCACTGCAGGTATTTCATCTATTTCGGTGATACCACATTTGATTTCATGGATTATACACACATTTTGGTATTTCAACGGAACGAACAGAATATTATGCACAAGATTGAAACAAATTGAGTCCGTAACCGGCAAGGTAGTAACGACATCAGAATGGCTTCCCGTTGCTGAATCTAAACGGTTCTAACTTGGACAACTATCCGATGAGCATATAATAAAGGGCTTCCAAGAAAACGAAACCATTAGGTTTTTTTTATTATGAAAAGAAAACATCGTTTCTTTACAGAATAAAAACTAAAAACTTGAATAGAGAATCGGCTAAAGAACCTAAATACGACTGTACGTGCATTTCTACTTGTCACTCATTCACCCCGCTACAGAGGCTCGCAAAATTCAGAGTGACTCGGATTAGAAGCTGTATTTAAAGCGTAGCGTAGTTTGAAATCCTCTATATATCATATTCAAAGAAAATTCATTGTCTTTGATCCAATCAAACAATTTTAAACGAAGATACTGCCATAAGCTATGAGTACCTATTTTTCAGCTTTGACTCCGTCAAACTCGACAATAATTCAGTCACTTTAGACATCTGCATATCGGGTCATGGACTTGGTCACCCTTCAAAACTAAAATAATATTGAAAATGAATGTGCATTCGAATTCTTAAAGCAATTATTGGCAGAAAATCTGTGAAGTTCACCGTATTTTCGATTTTAATCGGGAAAAAAATCGCCGTGTCACCATATCGTCGTTTGTTTAATAACTGAACATTGCGGATTTTGAGAGTGCGTACTCTCTAACCCAGCATTAACTTTACAGAGATTTTTTTTACCAGATGCAAAGATCTATTGTAAGTCAATCTAGAAATGTTTCTAAATTCAAAGAAAAGAAGGCCGCAACTCTGCAAACGGCCATTGCCAGACAGCATTTATCGGGTTTTAAAAATACCTATTAAAGTAGCGTTAAATAAAAATTCGACAGAAGCGACAAAATATAAATAAAATTTGTTGATTTTGGTTTTAATATGCTGACGGGACTTAGTACTAAAGCCAGTAAAAATATTATCTTTCTACTTAAAATCATTTGCGATTGCGACATGTTACAACATAAGGTATATTTTGCTCTGATTTTGAGCATTTCAGGGGGTCAAACAGTTTGATTGTCATATCTCAAAGGCCTTTTACATTTCAGCCAAACTATTTCACATGGGACATTAGCTAGTTAAGATATAACTGTGTGCCAAATTTAAAGGAAATCGGAGAGGTGCACTGTAGACTCGTCTGCATGGTTTTCACATGGATCCTCTCTTAATACTTACTTATTACTTAATATGTATGCAATCACTGGTACAAATACACTTGTTGCATTTTATATACACTTTGAAACCTAAATTCAGTACTCGGGTTATGGCAGGGATAGTTTTCCGCCGAATCAGGCCAATCAGAGTATATTGTAGGAAAACTCGCGAGGGAGGAGACTCCTGCCAGTTCATATGTACTGCTACCTATGTGCGGCGGAGCAGGGTCAGTGGGCTTGAGTAGCCTAATTTTCACATCTATAGGTCCGTGAAATTCCGGGTTATAGACTGACAGTAAGACCGGTTTCAAACGTCGAACTTTTCATGAGCAGAACGCAATAGCTTAGGACTTAGGAGTCATTATATCGTGTGACCTTTCATGGAGCGAACATGTATGTGCCACTGTCAACAAAGCTAACAAAGTTTTGGGAATCATTAAGCGCACAGTTGGTCTAGCAAACCAATCAGTGTTCTCGATGCTATACAAAATTCTCGTCAGTGAGGCCAATACTGGAGTATGCCGTACCAGTCTGGTGTCCCTATATACCTAGTCAAAGACATTACTTCCCTAGAGAAAGTGCAAAGGAGAGCCTCCAGACTCGCCCTTAGACAGAAAAAAGGGGAAATGAGCTACGAGGAACGATGCAACATATTGGGTTGGCCAACCCTTGAAAAACGTAGACTATATCTCTCTTTAATTGAATGCGGCTATAAGACAGTCATTTTATATCAACAAACTAGATTTTACTGCCATTTTTTTAACTGGCACCAAAGCGCACTAGACTGAGCAAACCACAGCTATAAGCTACGCGTTAAATCTGCAAAATGTAACTCATTTTTTGTTAGAAATATCAGCGAGTGGAATAACTTACCTGGCACAATAGTTGAAGCAGGAAGTTATAAACTTTTTAGGGCAAGACTTACATCTTTTTGGAATACTTAACAGACACTTCAGCCTTTGTTAGCACTTAATATTTTAACTATAGGATATATTATATATCTTTTCTATTTAGCCTTGTATTATTACTCGGGCTGCCTGTGGCAGCACCGAGTCTTAAAATGCAAGCCGTTATTTTTTGTTTTTGCTTTTTGTTTTTGTTGGGTGTCGCAAAATTTCTGCGCATGCGTTGAAGGTCAAGTTCACCACCAATCAGATCGCACTGTGCTGGTCACGTAACACTCGCCAGGTTAATTTATTTACATAATGTAATACAGTAAATCAAAATGGTCGACGCGCGAGGGCGAAAGCCTTCCAACAGGCTCAGGATATTTCAACTGGCGCTCTTGTTGACCATAAAAATACATGAACAACCAGGAGCCGTAATACATTCGATCAGCGCTGTCTTGACAGATCCAATGTACATTTAGAAACGTAAGCGAAATACAATATCCAAACACGTTTGGATATCAACGGGAAAAGAATTATAATCAAAGGTTAGATTTCGTCAGGCGCGCTCAGATAAGAAAGTTCAAAGCTCTCAGACTAGGCGAGACAAGGAATGAGTCATTGTCAGAAATCTATTCCATCGTGGGCAATTATGCAATACAACCTAAATTTGGGTCAGGTCTAGATCTTGTACAGCTAAGGCATGTTTTACGACAGAATAACCAGAGTCTTTCTACTGGATTGAGAGCTCGAGACATTATACATGTCTGCTAATATGGGGAAAACTGAAACAAAAAATGAACTTTGACGGCAGAAACCCTCATTGAGCCAAGTGGAATATTTACATGATCCGCTAAGATTTTTACAAATCTTAGTTGTTTTCAGTGTATGCCAACTGAAATGCTGTGCTCGTTTTCTGGTTACGGCTCAGTGGGGCAACTACACGAACAAGAAGCATGAACTGCCAGCAAAGAGAGAGGAAAAAGTACTTGAAATGCACAAAGCTAGCTGAAGTAGGGAATATATATAATATCTGAGACGTTAAATTACGTTACTGTGAAGAGGATCAAAATTCAAGTTTTGTAGCTTGAGACCCGGGCTTGAGACTGTCTTCTGCCGTGACTCGTGAGAGAAATTTGAAAAGATCTAGCTGTTTCATTCAGACACTGGCAAATTTATTGAAAGCTACGGGATTACTTTATGAGATTATTATTCATTGTGGAATGAAAGGAAACAGGTTAGCTGAAAGTTATGTGCACGAAGGTGGGATGCTGTCAACAACACTACCAAAAGATCCAAAACGAAAGATTCAGTTACGTAAGTACTGTAAGTAAACTCTTTTTGATTTGAATAAATTTCCTCTCAGTTTGTCTGTTAATGTACTTTTTCTTCTAATTATCGCTTTATTTAACATCTCTGTGATTTAGAGTATGCGTACCTCAGAATAAATTATTTGAAAGGTTAACTGAACTCTTGTGTCGATAAACGCAAATGTTTTTGTGAAACAGTCTGTGAATTGGAGAAGCGGACTTAGAAGAGCTTTCTCATTAGGAATTCCAATTTTTTTCTTGCTATGAAATTTATGTTTCATTTCACATTTATTCATACAGTTTTAGCCGGACATTTCCCCGAGTTTTTGATCTCAGGCTATTTTCAATCAAATTCAAAGTCTGATTATGTCATTGTATTGCATTTATACACTTGAATTGCCAGTATTCTGTTGTTCAAATCCTGCGTTATCATAGTCATGCATGTCATAAAAGCTCTTGTAGTGATTTAATTTTGTTAGGGAATCGCTCATAGGGCTAACCCGTCTTGATTTCTTTCAGGGGGGTTCTTTTTTTTTCCCAGTATCGGTTCTACGTAATTTTAAAATTAGTTCATAGATCATCGTTGATTTTGAATCCATATTTGTAAATACTTTTTTCTTGTGACCTTGAATAAACTATGTATGTATGTATGTGAAACGGTCAGCGGTTTCACCCATCCGCTCGTTTGAGCAAAGGCAGCCCAAGCTCTAGCTATTTTTGTGTCATTTATAAAAGCAACTTATTGCGAGATTTTACACTGAGAAGTTAATAAAATGTAATAAATCAATACAGTACACAAATAAAGAATATATACCTCTTCAATGTTGTGTTTTTGATTGTCCTGTGCATTTGAACTACTTTCACAAAATAGCCTGGGGTCCACTCTCATACATTTATCTGTAACAACGCGGGATAATTTACAGACAAATGTATGAAAAGTGAAAACACGATTGCACGCTTCCCAACACAGTTACATCCCTCAAATTTTGATCAGTTAATCTTTTACATGGTATCTTAAGTTTGCAGACAGTGAATATTTCAGAAATTAGATTTTACGGAAATTATTTGCCATCGGATTTCCACACAAACACTGTATTTCGCGCCATGTTTTCACCCCCTATAAGATGGTGTACCTAAAAAATAGCTTTAGCTATAGTGGTACCGTTCTCTGGAACAGACTACCCCCCAATCTAAGCAAAGGGAAACAGAATCTCTGAAAAACTTTCGACGATTGCTCAATTTACATTTTAATCATTAATTAGAAATACGGTATTCATGGCAAACAGGCTTAATTAGTTGATTCTTAATTATTATAGTTTAGGCTTAGTTTTATGTTTATAGTTTATTTATGTAGGTTATATATTGTAGTTTGGACCCTCTTTTTAATAGTCTTTTATTATCCTATTGTAAAGACCTGATGAATTTTTACCGTGTATCAATAAAGATGATGATGGTGGAATTAATAGAAGCTCCCGTAAGCGACCACTCTCGTAAGCGACCGCGACCGCGACCACCTTTGGGGGTTGAAAATTGGAATTTTCTTTGTTTTTAAGGTCTCGTAAGCGACTTTGTAGTTTTATTCTGCCTCCTCTAGGCTTTTCTTTTCTTCTCATCTTTCCTTTCGCGCCCCGCCCCAAACCCAGCAAGCGAGCGACTGGGGACGACACTGCCATGGGGCCTGATGTGTGCAAGCTCTTGTAACTCCAACTACTCCTGTCCTGCTTGCAGGCTCTGGTTGATTTGGGGTTCCTGTGGTGGGAGAGAGGAGGGGGAGAAAGAAAAAGTAGAACGACAAGACTCTGTGTTTTTGAAATTCGCCCCCATGACGTCACATCCCATCGCAAGTTACACTTTTCACAAAGTATTTTAAAATCAAAGTTTTCGCCGAGATTCTGTTGTAAATGTACCGTAGCATTGAACCCCTTGTATTTCTACTGCATATTTGATAATAAAAACCCGAGAAAAGAGAGAAAACAGTAGAAAAATGAGTGATTTGAGCACAGGCTAACCATCCTCCCATTTTGTGTATTTGTCACTGATGTTTCCTGCTCCCTCTCTAATATTCAAAATATTGAAGAACAGTAAATGAGCTACGTTTTTGGTGGTAATTCACGGCGATATCGAGCTAGTGTTACACACTCGTAATGTATCAGTCAATTCCAAACCCGTGCATTCCCCCCCCCCCCACCGGGCCACCCCCGGGCATTTTAACATTTTGAAAAAAATTCGATCAAATGCCCCACTACCAAGGCAGAAAAACTGTTCAAATGCCCCACCAGTTTTTCATCCAGGCTGTTCAAATGCCCCACCATCGGGGACCGGATCATAAAATTTTACAAGGCAAAGACTATTGACAAATAAATGAAATCATTGTTTTATTCAGAATCTCTGACTCAAGCAATTCACAGGAAACACCGACGGTGAAAACCACCTTCAACCGGTCAGGGATGAGAACAATCATTTCTACCGGCTCGATCGTTCTTGGTTTCAGTTATATACTTTATAATAAACGTATTAATGGTTTGAAATTTAATATGTTAGCTTATGTTCTTGGTATATAAAGTATGCAACAGGCACCAATCGGCCCGTCTTTTACCGATATAATAATTAAGTTTTTAACTCGCGCGCTGTCGAGGATCGCAGCAAATTCAACTTATAACAAATCTTGTCACGCACTTTAATATCACGCAGTCGGTCAAAGTTCATGAAGGAAAACGTTTATAGGTTTAAACATAAGCAATTTACCTCTGAAAGTGGCCTTCAAATTTGGCAGGTTTACTCTATCAAGCCTCTACAAATGCGCAATCATTATCCTGGAATTCCTCGAAGACACGTACGTTCGCCATTTCGACGCGAATTTGTAGACAGAAATAATGTAATTTTTTGAACACCGATCAAATGCCCCACCCCCCACCCCCACTGTTTGCCAAATGCCCGCCCTGAGGGCTTAGATACTCGTCAAATTCCCCACCCTCGGGAGCAAGCCTTAGAAACCGTCAAACTGGTACAGATTTTCGGCGATTTTTTTTCTCTCTATGATCGGGACAGATATGGAGCCATCATAAGGATTTATAACGGTCATCACATTCAATTTTTTTAAATCAAACTGTTGAATGATCTCTCGTCTAGAGTCCCCAGCGAAGAAATGGACAGCTGACATATTTCCCCTAATAGTCCCTCGTAAGGGCTGTTTTGCAACTTGACACACCACCCCGATGAAGTAGTTTTTTGGCAGCTTCCGATAAACGAACCGGAAAAAATATATTGAAGACTGTCGCGGGAAGTTTGTTTACAAAAATATATATGTCGCACGCCCGTTAAACTCTCGTACTATGATTTCAGACCAAATTTACTCCACTCTACTAGTATTACCATCAGTAAATTCAGCACAAATACAGTTTATCACATCATAATAAAAAAAACTAACTAGCTTGCTCGTTCCAAGAGTGCCAGGATCTTTGAAATTTCTAGTCGAGAGTGTGAAGAAGAAGAAGTTCCACTTTCTTCCGAACCTGGAAGTTTTAGTTTTTCGGCAAAATTCTCGCCGTGACCCCATATAACGCACCAATACCCACGCTTGCTCTCATCTGACTTGATAGCTCAGTTGGTAGAGCGTCAGACATGTAACCTGGAGGTCGTTGGGTTCGAGTCCCACTTCGGTCAGAGATTTTTTTCTCTTTCCCTCGTAGGGCGTGCACACTTAGCACTACAGCTGACCACTTTATATTACATTCTTTACACTTACTAGTGCTACGCGGCAAACATGATTCAATATCATAACTACATATACATATATAATCGCCGTGACCCCATATAACGCACCAATACCCACGATTGCTCTCATCTGACTTGATAGCTCAGTTGGTAGAGCGCCAGACATGTAACCTGGAGGTCGTTGGGTTCGAGTCCCACTTCGGTCAGAGATTCTTTCTCTTTCCCTCGTAGGGCGTGCACACTTAGCACTACAGCTTACCACTTTATATTACATTATTTACATGAATTTAGTTGCCTGCCTTGTGTATTTTTATGTAGTTGGCGAGATGAGCCACAGGAAGCCCGAGTTATATGTAAAGAAACCTGAGCCACAGGAAACCCGAGCTGTATTATGAGCGCGCTAAATCAACACATACACAGCAGAATCAAGTCAAAAGGTATTTCATTTCACAATTTGCTAAGAAATGATGGATTATTAAAACATCAGTGACAAATACACAAAATGGGAGGATGGTTAGCCTGCGCTTACAAGAGCCAACTGTATGTATTGCCGATCATGATCTCGAGAGCGCGGCCAGCTGGTGGTCGTGACCGGACGGTGACGTCACTCTTCCCGCACCCCATATGCTTGCCCTTCAGCTCAGCTGCCGCTCGCGCGCGTAGGCAGTTATTTTGTCAATTCACGCTGGAATCGCACCAGTAATTCTTGCGTCAGTTAAAAAATTATGTGAAACTATCTTTAACTAATATTAACTTTGTAAAACACTGATTTTCCTACAATCGTAAAACCATTTTTTTTTCATTTCCGCATCGCATCAAGGTGATAAATCGTTAATTTACTACTGAAGCTACGAATTTGTGAGTTATTTATAGAGAATGTCAAATGGATGAAATAATACTTTCATTTCCTTAGTACTTTAAAACTAGTATTAAAATATTCTTATCAGGATTTTTTGACATTGATTGGTTTGACAAGGACGACAACAGGACGCCAGGCGTGTTGGCGTGTTGTTGTAATGTGCTGTTATCATTGTTTCAGTTCTTTTATCCTATCAAAAGATAGTATTTACCCCATGTGGTCTCTTGTAACCAATCACAGCATACGTCCTGTCCTCGACACCTCTTACTGTACTTCCGTGTTCAGTTACTCGGTACTTGTTTGGAGCAAGAGAAAGGCAATGCCAATGGTTATCTGAAAGCGGTTTCTACACACATTTTCACGCAAAGAAACCCTATTCTTGAGGATTTCGCTTAGCCATGGACGAAGGAACTAATGTTTGTCATGGCTATTTGAAGAAATCTCCTCCGGAGAACAAACTCATGCGAACGGTAAGGTAGTAATATAAAGATTAAGAGTTCTTCCTGCCAACTTTCACTGAAATTATGCTAGTCATGAGTTCGGGCAGATCTTTTTGTTCATGATTTACTTCATTGCTGGCTTCAGCTATTGTGTTTCTTGTAGAGTGTTTTTAATTTTGAAAGAGCCCAATGGAGGCAATGCTGTGACAATTTTGGTTGAGCGTACAAGATTTAGTGTGGTAGCGCCGTTGCGAAATGTGCATCGGCATTTGCTCATGTACGCCAGCACGGAATAATATCATCATCATAATTAACAAAATATTGGAGTCTGCTGCCATTTAATATGTTCTTCAACCAAAATTGCAATAACTTCAGCTGAGGATGTGAGAGTTAGGGAAGGAGCACTTCCACGATTGCATACTTTGTCAGTTTGTGACAACTGATTTCCTTTTATACTAGTACATTTTTGTTTACACCAAATCCTAAATTCAGTGTTAATTGGTTTTACAATTCACGGTATTAGTATTTATTTATTAAGTCAAAAAGCTGTAAAAATACCCTAATTCCGTTGCAAACTAACAGGATATAAATCTACCATTCAATTCCCGCTGTTTCACTTTCGAGGTGGTAATAAAAAGGCCAATACAAAAAAGTACATTGATCATCGTTGTTTATAACTTTATTATGTCTTCCTAATAGATTTCAAGAACCTGTTGCTTCGGATTTCGAGGTTATTTCATAACTTTGTCGTTGAGCACTAAGTTGTAATTCACAATCAAATATGTTAAAGTATTTTAAGGCAATTTACCAGAAAGAAACTCTAATCAAGTAGCGAAAAAACTCGATAGAGCCTGTCGAGTTTATTGTTAGAATCAAGAGAATATTCCATCATAACTAAACTTTTTGATAGTTGTGGTCTTGCTGGGGTATACAGGTTGGACTGGTTAATAGCTCGTATTATAATTGTGCAATTATTTTAGCGTCATTCTAGTTTGTTTATGTTCAAAGGTGGATTCTGTTGCCCAAGCTTATATATATTATTTTAAGCTTTCCAAAATGTTGCCCAAAATTAGGTTAATATGAATTTTCATCTGCCTTTAGCTTGTTTACAACGCAAAGAGAAGCGAACCAACTTGTTCCTGTTTTCAGTTGCCGGTGAATCCCCTTCTGTTTGTACTTCACTTTCAGTGTGTATTAATATTTTTAACAGGGTCGATCATTGTCTAATTTGAGTTCTCATGCAATGGTGTGATTCATTTCCGTTAGATTTTGTAATACGTCAGCTAATTACATTTTTGAGGCAATAATTATTAATTTAGTTAAGGTAATTCCGTTTAAAAAAGAAGCTGAAATTAACTTTTTTTTCAACTTCGTCTAGTTAAATTTCCTGCTAAGGGGAAATGGATATAGAAATTTGTGTTGAAGTGTATTGGAGGTTCTGAGTGCCCAGACTGTAAGTAGGGTCAGTGCTCGAGAGCTTGGTTACCAGGCAACCAACCAGCCCAGATGTCACCTGTGACATCTACTGAAATTGAACTCCTTATATCTAAATTGAATCCATCTAAATCCATAGGTCCCTACAGTATTCCAGTCCGCTTGCTACAAATATTGAAATCATCTATTTCTGTTCCTCTAACTCTAATAATTAATGATTCATTTGATAAAGGAATTTTTCCTGAAAAGTTAAAACTAGCTTACCGGTATGTAAGTCCAATTCATAAGAAAGAATCAATCCTCTTTGTAAATAATTACATCTACCAATATCTGTCCTTTCAGTTTTGATAAGATTTTCGAAAAACTGATGCATACTCACTTAACTGATGCTTATTAATTAATATAAATACTTTGAAGTTAATAATATTTTTTATTCACTTCAATTTGGCTTTAGAGCCATTAGCTTCCACTTCCCATGCATGCTTTAATTAGTATCACTGAAAACGTAAATAATTTAATTGACAACAATGAATTTGGTTGTGGTTAAAAGCTTTCTTATGAAAGCTTTTGACACAGTAAATCATGATATATTACTTAAAAAAATACATCATTATGGTATAAGAGGTCATATTCATAAATGGTTTCATTCCTACTTAACTGGAAGAAAGCAATATGTATCTATTAATGGTAACTGCTCTGACTTGAGGGAAATATTCTATGGTGTTCCTTAAAAATCAATTTTAGGACCCTTGCTTTTTCTGATTTACATAAATGATTTACCCAATGCCTCAGTACTAAAATTTCATTTATTCGCTGATGACACTAATATATAATTATGTTGCCTCGAAAGATATTAATTGGCTTCAATCAACTTTAAATAATGAACTCATAAACATTTCTGATTGGCTTAGAGCCAACAGACATGCTCTCAATATAAAAAAAAACTTTGTTCTATTCCATTCTCCATATAAAAAACCTGATAAACAATTACTCATAGCAATTGAAAACAATCCCATTAAGGAAGAACATAGTATGGGTGATGCTTGACTCTCAACTAAACATGAAAGCACACACAGGGTGTCTCATAAGTTTGTGCCCCTACTTTGAACAGATGAAAAATGTACTTTCCAATCTGTCAGAATTATAAAAGTTTTAGAGTTTATTATTCAATGTCTCTATAGTTTTGTGTTTGCAATTTCAGTAGCCTGCATGTCCTCCTTCATTTTTTATAATGTTTCTTAGACGTCGTGGCATTGAATGCGACAGTTCCTGCAGTGACGTCAAGGGGATATTTCTCCATGCTTCGGAGAGCAGCCTCTTTAGCTGTACCATGGTTTTCTGGATCGGATCTCTGTATGTAACCTCATCCATAATACTCCAGAGATTCTTGACTGGGTTAAGATCTGGAAATTTAGCGGGCCAATCAGTTTTAATGATGAAATTCAGTAAGTTTCGTTGGCACCAGTTTTGGGTAGACTTTGTGGTATTGGCCGGTGCTTCATCTTGTACGAAGGTCATGTTCTTGTTTGAGCTGAACAGATTTCTCTTTACGGGTTTCTCAGTTGTAGATCTCCGGCTAAGTAATGGGCTGACCTCCTTCTCTAGGATACTGTTGATATAGTAGTTGGCCGTCACAGTTTGCCCTTGTGGAATGAAGTGCAAATTTGCCAAGCCGTGACCGGTCATCCCACCCCAAATGAGCCATTTTTAACTTTGCTTAACTTGATAAGCTGGTGGAACTTGGCTTTCTTGCGCGCGAGCGGCCATACCACATTATTCTTTGGATTTGGCAGATGGAATAGGTACTCGTCTGAAAAAAGGAAATCATCCCACTCTTGTGCAGTAAGGTACGTGTTTGTATTTTTTTGCAAACTTCAGGCGAGCTGTGCGTTGTTTTTCTGTCAAAAGTGGTTTCTTCTGTCGTCAAAACGGCTTCCAACCTTTTTATTCATATATCGCCATACCGTCGCTCTTGAGCCAGATAAACCTTTATTCTGTAGATGTTTAGTAATCTTTTGAGTGGAGTTACCTCGTTTGTACTTGGCATTTTCGATGACATTTTTTGCCCTTTTGCTCAAGACTGCTGGCCTTCCCGTTCTTGCTTTCTCTTCAAACTCTTCTCGACCTGACCACTTTTTCACCCAACGCTCACTTTTGTTCAATAATTTCGAAGTTTCTTTTACAGATAGCCCTGAGGATCTTAGTATAGAAGCTTGTGCTCTCAAATATGAGATTTTTGCAGTATTTAGAGGATGCATATCTGAAAAAGAAGTCCAAACTAAGGAAAACATTAGAAAACTGAAAGACAACAAAAAAGGCGGGAAACGGAATTGCACGGGCGCCACACGTTTTGAACTTTGATATAAGTATTACATCTCATATCTAATATAATTTAGAGGCTTTATTGGAAAATATAATTCCTTTGACGAAAAAAATTGAATAAGATATACGGTTATAAAGTAGGGGCATGAACTTATGAGACACCCTGTATATATATATGTATTAATGAAGAAAATTTCTAGAGGTATTGGAACTTATTTGTCTAAAATAAGGCATTATGTCAACCAATATAATTATATTAATTCTTTTGTACAATTCTATTATTTATCCTTTTCTTATATAATATGGTATACAGGTCTGTGGGTCCGACTTTTAAGTCGGTGCTAAAACCACTGAGTTAAAACTCTCCAAAAGAGTCATCCAAGAGAGCACAGTAAACCCTTATTTCTTCAGTTGAACATAAAATTATTAAATTTAGAAGACTTAATTTATTTTAACTTACTTTCATTTGTATATCAGTGTTACAAAGCTGATTGTCTACCACAATTCTCAAATTACTTTCCATCTGTGTCTGTAATACATCAACATAGAACAAGACAATCAACTTCAGGGAATCTTAATACAATATGTCCTCCAAAAGAACTGAACATTATGGTAAAAGGAGTATTTCTTATTTTGGTTCCTCCCTATGGAATTCTCTCCCACAATACAATACAAAAACCTTTATTTAAACACAATTTGTTTAAACGCAGCACAATAGCTGTTATTACGGCTGAGCCAAATACCATGAAACAGTCAACGGTTTCACCCATCTTATTGGGTCATCAACTTCTTTGAGGCTGTTCAGCTTTGAGCTTGTTTGAGGGATATTTTCCATGAAATATCCTCGTTTTACTCTGCTTTATCATTCCTGTCTCTTCATTCAATGCACTTAAGTAGCGATTGTAAGATGCTGAATGGCCTAAGGATCGACTAACCAATTTCATAAGGCTAAATGCGAAGAGGAGTTATCGTATGAGTTGTTGACTTTACGGACCTGTTGCAGTTGAAATTGACCATTCAGTTCAATTTGACCATGAGTCAAAACAAACTAGTTCAATTTGACCTACATGTAGGTTGGCTTGACCGGGTCAAATTGACCCAGGTTTCGCTATCAACGATTCTAAAAAAATTCACCCTCCCCTCCCATCCATTCCTTCCATCCTCTCTCTCCCCCTCCCATATACTTACACTTACCTTTCATTCAGATGTAATACCACGTACTGAACTCAGAGGGATTTGAACTCAGCAGCTCTGCCTTGACACACCCAGTTTTCCACTGACTTAATTAACACACTGCACCTTACAAGCGTTTGTTGATTTGGAAGCAACATTTATAGTATAAGTAACTTAAACCAGAACCCAGATCCTCTCGGGTCAACAAGTCAACACTTACATGAAGTACTATTACCCATGGAAGCTGTCATGAAACTCCAAAAAAAATTTTTGCTTTAGTTTGCTTCAAACAATCAATAATCATGTGAACTAATCCAAATCCTACCCCTACATTTAAAAAACCATCAACAATGTGTGCTCACTAATTTGTTTGAGTCAAATTAAACTAGTTTGTTTTGATCAGGTCACATTGACCTAGTTTGAATTGACTGGATCAAATTGAACTGAATTATAAGTCAATTTCAACTACAACAGTCCCAAGAAGCTTCTGAATTAAGACACTTATATATAGGCTTGTAAAAAAATTCTGTCAAATCACTCCAGTGCCCAATTAAGGACAGACATAATCGTTTGGGGCATCATCTTCTTGGTGATAACAGCTATTGCTGATGTGGTTGCAATTGTGTATATGAAAGAGTTTAAGTCCCAACCTGAAGTCTTGCCTTTCATTAGCCTCTTTTCAAATTCAATTGAAACAAATGTTCTTAATTAAACTCTTTAACTAGGTTAGATTAGATTGTTTCCTGTCATCTATTTTCTTACTTTTATTATTATAGCAGCAATATCATACTCCATTTAAAGACTGTCATTTAAAGTGCCAATGAAATGAAAGAATCAATCCCGTTTTTATTTGATTTTATTAAATTCTAGGTTTCTCTTAGTCATTTCGTGCAATTAAAAATCAATATGGAGAACGCAATTTTTTTTTTTTTCGTATCGAAGTCAGGCGGAAATGCCAAAATCAGACAACATTTTTTATGCTGTTAAAGATATGGTAATCAAATGCATGACATCACTAGGTCTGCACATTTATATTCGTCTCTATAAATACTACAAAATAAGTGCATTTTTGGCCAGTTTTCAATTTTAATATGTAATACTTTGAGAAACCTTGAAGATGGCCATAATTCTAATAGAAGCCTTGCAGTCGGCTTTGTGAATTTAAATGTGCAGACCCTGTGAAGTCATGCTTGTGATTAGCATATATTTAATGGCATAAAAATGGTTGCTTGATTTTGGCAATTATGCCTGACTTCGATACAAAATAAAATTATGTTCGTGCTCTAAAAATTGAATTTTAATTCCATAAAAAGGCTAAGAGAAGCCTATAATTTTATAAAATAAAATAAAAAACGGGATCAATTTTTTCATTTCATTGGCACTTTGGCACTAGAATAATCCAGGTACTGAGGGATTCTCTCTTGATTAGCTTTTGCTATTAGAGAATCGGGCGGGCCTCACTCATCAACTTACATCTCATCATGCAGACTATAGATTGTAAGGTTAATGTCACTCTTTTTTCCACTTATTATTTCAATTTATACTCCAATCACAAATATGTAGCTGTTGAGTAAATTAATAAACTTAACTTGGTCACACAGAAGTGGACAAGAGAAAAGGAGAGGGAGGGAGGGAGGGGAAATCTACCCAAGAGGAAAGCTAATCAATCCCGGCAACAGCAAACGTTGAACCAATGCTTGCAAGCGATGCAAAGAGTGACTGCGTATAATACCTGCATGTAGGTATTACAAATTACGCTGAAATACCACTGCTCTCAACCAATATCAAATGACAGAAATTTCTTAGCTTGTGCAGAGTGGAAAATTAAATCCTAAAGTTTGTTTCTCTTCATTTTGATAAAGTTTATTTTGTTTTCTTATTCCAGTGGCACAAGCGATTCTTTGTACTAAAGTCCAACCAGAAGCTGATTTACTTCAAGCATGAAAAGGATAGAAAGCCAGTCAAGGAGCCAATTAACTTGAAAGGATGCCGATCTGTGGAGGCAAGCTTAAATCACAAGAACTTTAAGTACGTATTCAGTATTAACACAATAAAGAGAACCTACTACTTGGTTGCTGAGTCACAAAAGGACATGGACAATTGGGTTGAAAATCTTTGTCGAGTGTGTGGCTTTGAGCGGCAAGATGACAGAACTTCACCAGGTTTGTATATTATTTTCTTCAGTTACTCGATCAGGTTGAGAATCTTGGATCTTGCCAAGGGCTGGTTAAGTATACTAGAGTTAAGTTTGTGAACTTGCTGTAACTGGAGCATTTTGGTGATTAGAAAGCATGTATGCCAGCCAGCAGATTTAATTAAGATTTTTGTACATAGGCTATTAGGAGTGAACAATTAGAATGTGATTCAATTGAGACACTCAAAGGCAAATTGTAAATAATATTGCACAAATCCGACAGCTACATTTTAAGCTCTTATGATCGTAATGGTCACGTGGAGTTTTAATTAGTTTGGATAAACTTTTTCCTGGGCTATTGTTCTCTAGGAATTAGTACTAACCTGCTTGCATTGATCTGTACTTCCAGCTACTTCTGCAGGTTATACCTACAATAATATTATTGTACATGTACTTCATTTTGCTAACTTCTAGTATCCATACAGCAACATTTACTACCTCTGATGCCTATTACTTGCAAAATTAATGTCACCCCTGATCTATTACATACATGTAGTCAGCTAAAGTGAACAAGTTGCACTGTAAATACGTTGTCGGTAAGTGGTCGGTAAGTGGTCGGTAAGTGGTCGGTAAGTGGTTGGTAAGTGGTTGGTAAGTGGTTGGTAAGTGGTTGGTAAGTGGTCGATAAGCTGTCGGTAAGTGGTCGGTAAAATTGTGTCGGTAAGCTGTCGGTAAGCTGTCGGTAAGCTGTCGGTAAGTGGTTGACTCATTTGAACCAAAATATGCTTTATACATTCTTAAGTTTCCAACATTCTAGCAACGATAAACCGCTTCGATAACAGATAACAAATTAAAATATCCGCGGCACTCACTGTTGAACCTCTCCTGTTGTGTCAAAAACCAGACAATCAGTCTGAAAGCGCATGAATCGTTATCTCATACAAATGTACTGGCTCAAGAATATTTTCAACCAAAATACGCTTAATAGCTTCCAAAGTTTCCAACGTTGTGACAATGATAAACCCCTTTGAATTTCGCTATTTGTTCCGTTCGAAATTTTGACGAAAAATCGGTCAGATAAGTGAAAATTCGAATGCCAAGGCGAAATATTGCCAACCTGCGAGCGACATTTCGAAGATATTTCGTTTATTGTCAAACGAAAAGGTTGTCAAAATATTGTACGTGTTCATTGCACAATTTCGTATTTTAACCTTTCTTTCACCAGGATTAAAGCGTGACAAATTCGAATTCATGACAAACAATTTTACAAACGTTTTGGTAAATACCCTGCGTGCCAGATAGGCTTTAGCACATTCTGCTCGAAAAAAAGGCTATTCTGCTCGAAAGAATTGCCCGAAAAAAAAGACTTTTCTACTCGAAATTATGCTACAAAAGTACTATTATGCTCGAATTTATGCTTCTGAAAATTTGGGGCAGTTGCAGTTTTAGCGTGTACAAGCCGATTATTCCATTTTTTTCATGGATTAGTACTAATTTTACGTTTACGACCTATAGGTCGGACTTTTCGTCATGGTCAATGATTTCTGTTTGTTCCGCCGCAATCTTTGTTTTGCTCGTACCCAGCTCCCTCTCGTCCCCACTTTTCCTTGTTCCCAGGCCCCAAAATATGCAAAATGGCCTATATTTCTGCCCGGATTATATGCCTCAATTACGTTTTCTGCTCTGAGGCCCTATTGTGCTCGAAATTCTGCCGTCAGAATGTGCTAAAGCCTAGTGCCAGAGGCGTAAAAAAGTCAAGATTCTAAAATAATAGATTTGCCGCAGTGTGCCGCAGTTTGCCGCAGTTTGTTTAAAGAACACGTGATATCACGTGGGAATCCAAGATGGCGCAGGTTCACTAATTTACGAATATGCTGCAAAGAAGAAAAGACGGATATATCGAGTTCACTATTTTCATCAATATCCAACTATCTACAACGTAGTAAGAATACGCTTTTGACAAATTCCATTCTAACATTGGATTAGTACTAATTTTACGTTTACGACCTACCGTATAGGTCGGACTTTTCGTCATGGTCAATGATTTCTGCATGTAGATCTGCAATATGTCTCATGCTCCAAGCCTCACTTTTACGTTGAGAGGAAATGTTGTGCCATAGTGAGGCTTGGTGGTGATCCCAAAAGCATGCCATCATCACAAATTTTATAAGGCCTATTCAATAAGGGTTGAGACCAAATGTGTACAATGAACAAGCAAGTCTGCTTCATTGGTTGAATTTTTTCAGTTAACTGCTAAAATTGCAAAGACAATTTATTAATAATTCATGTCTATTTGTTTCAGTAGAACTTCTACGCAACAAACTGATAAGCAAGTCACCTGGCAGAAGTCATCCCATTCAGGCTGGTGCAGCAACAAGCACTCTGGGCCGATCACCAAGCCTGTCATCACCAAACATGCATGCAACGTATTCAACAACTTGCCCACTGTCTATGCCAGCATTAAATTCTTGGAAAGAGCGAACACATAGTGACCCACCTGACTGCCAGGAGACAATAAAAAGAGCAGAAATGAAATACATAGAGCGCCGTAAATCCACTCCAGGATTACCCAGAGATCACATGACTTTACCTGTTCGTCCAACATATAATCCTAATGGACTAAGTAGAGTATCAGAGTGCTATGACCCAGTACCCTCTCCAACAACTTCATCAATATCTGAGCGAAAGTCTTTTTATGATGATCTTCCTCCACCAAAAACGGCCTTAGAAGATGTTGATGGAGGCTATGCTCAGCTTACAGAGTCACCAGCCAAAACCCCATTAGGCAACTATGATATAGTTCTTCCTCGTTCATCACCAGAACGAATTTCAGCAAAGACAGATTATGACACTGTGCCCTTACCTCGTCCTGCATCCCAAAATATGAATTACGATATCGTGCCATCACCAAGTGCTGCTGAAAATGATACGGATTTGGAGCATGAAAATTATAAAATTCCTCAAAGACCACCACATAATCATTATAGAAACTCTCCAGTTAGTGCTGACATTGGGGACAGGGAAGTGTATGACATAGTCCCCCCACCACGCCCAAAGAAAGGTACTGCTACAGGACGTGATATGTATGATGTTGTTCCACCCCCACAACCTGATGACATTGTTCCACCCAGAAGACCTGTCTCTGATGAAGTATATGACATTGTTCCACCCGGAAGACCTGTCTCTGATGAAGTATATGACATTGTTCCACTCAGAAGACCAATCTCTGATGAAATATATGACATTCCACCTAAAACATCCGAGATCAATTATGGGAACCATGCTCCATATGATCTACTATTACCTTCCACACCTCCAAGACCATCCAAATCACAAGGATATGATCAAGTCCCTCCACCCAGGCCATCTCCATCTCCAGACTCTGCATATCATGATCAGGAGCAGATGAACTCCTCATTCACAAGCCAGTGCTCACTAAGAGATGAATTTGATAATAGAGACTCTGGTTCCTATCCAGATGATATTTATGATGTTCCTCCACCGTCCTTAGCAGGGGATGACATATATGATTTTCCACCAAAGACTGGTGAGGACATTTATGATATACCTCCAACAGCAGATGAAGACATTTATGATATACCTCCAAAGGCTAATGATGCTGATGTTTATGATGTTCTCCCAACCGGAAATGATTGTGATATCTATGATTTTCCTCCATTTGGAGCCTATCATGAGGATAATGCATCAGGTACAGTATATACTTGCAGCTGATTAATTAATGTGGATATGTCAGTTAAAAATTTCTTTGGGGGAACTTGGGAATTTTTTTGGACCTGAGTTCAATTTTTTTTGAACTCAGGTAACATTTTCAAGATTCTAAAAAGGGATTTTTTTTGGGGAGAGGGGGATTCATAAAAAAGGGGTTTAGTTTTTTTTATAAATTCCACCCACCCCTCCCCTGCAAAATATTTTTGACCACTCTCCCTTCCCTCTCCATTATTTCTTTCCCAGCCAACCTAACTTGTAATTCACTCGTTAACCCGTACACCACCACAGGCCGGTATACTGGCCGACTGCAAACATGCCTTGAGGTATATTTCTGTGCATTTGCACGAAAACTCGGACTTACTGAAGACCTTTCAGAGCCAGAAGATGATGATCTAGCAGAGTTGTTTGAAAGTGATGAAGAAGATAACAATTTTGCAGGCTGCTTTGATATCCAGCTTCAGTAACTTTAGGATGTTCAACATACTTTAAACACAGAGTTGCTTTTTCAAAATCTTTAAGTCTGTTCAGTTCCAACAAGAATCTCCGCTCTTCTACCATCTCTCCAACTTGGTGGCTGACTTCAAAGAGAGCAAAATTCCATTTGAGATTCAATTTGTAAGCAGTAATTATTAAGCTGTTTCCTGCTGAAACATACTCGGCGTAGTGAGCGCACACACGTTTTTATTTTACACTGTTTAACAAAGGATTACAAATAAAGAGACAAATTAAGCAATAGTTATAAAAGAATAGTTTATTCTCAATAAGTAAGATGTACGGCAGCCAAAGGAGCACAAACTTTCAAGTTGACTGCTGTAAATGGTTGGATAGCAAGTAGATTTGGTTACATAAATGTATAGAGAATTTAAGAACAATAAAGCCTGATTTCTACAAAATCTAATAGAACAAAAGTATTTAGACTTATGATTACAGAGTTACCGGTACTTTGATTTAGAAAAAAAAAATGTGGTTCCTCTATGTCCCCCCCCCCCCCCCCCCGTAATAGAACAACAAAGCAATAATGAATATTTTCATTGTAGAGTGGCTTGATAACTTATATAGCTTATTAATTTTTGAGCACTATTTCATTTCTTTTAAATTTCCTAACATGCTAAAGGAGAAATTGCAGGTTTTTTAAATCAAAAAGTGAAGTTCACTTTCAAGATTTTCAAATTTATTCTGACCCCTTCAATATTATTGTATATAATTATTTTAATGTCGAAAATTGTGAAGTTTTACTGTACAAGATACACAAGTCATACATGCATACATCCTACTGATCCACTTCCATGCAGTGTGTGCACTACCTAGTGGTGCACTCTTTTCACTTGCTTTAACCAATTAGTACGCTAGCATGAGTGGTTTTCCATCTAAAATGCAAGGCACTCTAAATCACATAGAACTTGAGTGGTCATTATCTAACCGTCTTAGAATTTGGTCACATCCACAAGACATTTTTTTTCTGAAATTATTGTCAACTACTGTAAGAAACTCTGAACATTTCGAAATAATAGACTAGGGGAGTAATTAGTATTCTCTATAATTTTATAGAGAATACTAGTAAGGCTATTGTTTTCTATTGTTTCATAGCCTTATTAGTATTCTCTATAATTATAGAGAATACTAATTACTTAACTATGGGATTTAGACAGCTGAAATGGGGAACGCTGATTGGTCGAGTGGGTGTGACCATGTTCTAAGTGCCACTTAAATCACACTTTTGTAAATTGTTTTCTATAAATCCTCATAACGTGCTGACTTAAACGTTTTCTTTCTAATTTTTTTGAAGACTTGAGAAATATAAAAACAAAAATATTAAACATATTAAAACATCTCCAATTTGTTTCAAAATTAGCAATGCCTTTTTGCCTACCTTGATTGTTGGTTGTTTGTGGATTTGTAATTCATTGTAAATTGTGTATTTTAAATGTTTAATAACCAATTAACGATAAATACACTGTGCTAAAAAAAAACATTAAAACAATAAGAAACAGGTAAATAATGTCTCAGTGTCATCAAAACAGTCCTTGTCTCAGTGTCATCACATGAACATGACAACAACGTAATAATGCATACAAAAATGCAAACAAAAACTTACCTACATTGTACCTGGATTTGTTTCAGCTCGTTAATGGAAACACAACATTTATTTTGTTTGGCCTAATCATTGCTTGTGTCTTCTAGATGGAAGTGACCCACCTGTCGTGGATAGGTCTAGAAAACCACCTCCACTTGTGAATCGTGGAAGCAAGCCAGCAACGCTTAGCCATGACTACTCGAACATTGCACCTCCTGTCAGTCGAAAGCTCAAACCAATCTCTAATAACTCTCCAAGTGTCCACTCCTATGAGAACATTTATCCAGCTGCAAAACGACAAATCATGATGACTAAGAGTCAGTCTATGCCAGAATCATTTGATGTTCCACATTCCAACACACATTCTGAACAACAGCAGCCCACCAGCGACACAGACTATTGCGATATGCAGCCATCTCGGACAGAGAGCACAAGGTGTTATAGTTTCACGAGGGAACACAAAACATTGAATAGTGTTAGTGAGGATTGCTATGAGAACATGCAACCTGTTACACCAAAACGAGAATCGGGAGTTCACAGCAATTCTTCATCATCAGAGGATGGTGATGATGATAATTATATGCCCATGGATCAAGATGTTGTGGTAAGTGTACTATAGAGTCCTTTATTAAGTGTAATTTAGTTAGCACTTTTTCCTATTAAATATTTTGTCCCTGTTATGCTGCTCTCAGATTAACCTTACTTTCCTTTGCTGCACATTTTTTGGTGACAGTTGGCAACTTTTGTCAGAGTCCCAAAGTACATTTTAAATAATACTTTTGAACAGCTCTACATTTTCAACTGCTGCTCAATACTGAATTGTTTCATCATGACTTGAGTTTATATATTGTAGATAACATTCTACATTTCAAGCAAAAAATTAATGATGACTGACAACAGTGGCTTCTGTGTCCATTTTTCTTTTTTCTCCATTTTCATTACACTTGTTCTATTATACTTAGGGTCGGCCATTATTATGGTTGGAAAAAATGAGTTTTGTTCCTTATTTTTTCCAATCCCTGTAAAATTAATCCATGACATTTCAACATCCCTGACTTCTAGCCCAAATTTTGTTACCTGAGTATGAAACTCTTTCATTTCTTAGTTTAAAAACAAATCATACTCCTGTCAGATTTCCAATGCTTTTTTCATACCCTGTATGGTTTTTGTCCAACCCGGTCTGGTCCCTTAATACTCTCTTTATTACTCTGGTACTGTATTGTCCTTTCTACACCAATAAAATATTGTAAAATAATGTTTGCATATAGCCCCCTAGATGAGCTAATAATGCTCTGGGGGCAATAATTTGTTAAATAAAACAATAATAAATAAAGTAACAGTAAATATCCACTGTCGTGTATTTTGAGAAATGAATTATATTTTTTTTACACAGAGTTGAAGCATACGATTTGTAGTCCACCAAGTTATTTTAAAATCCGAAGTAATTGCAAGTTTGGATTGGACTTAATTTATAAACTATACGTAACTATAATATATATATACATGTACATGTAGGTTATACGGCTACATGCCGCTTGACACGAGTGCCGCTCGAACAGGGTATATAAATCACTGTGGGTCGTAATTTTTGGAAGGGCCTCTGAGGACAGTTTGAGTCATTCACGGTCCCTTGCTGCTGCAAACGCAGAGTCCGTTTATCTGTTTATGATTCGAGTGGAGCGCAACGTCTCGCACGTATCATATCAGATGCTAGCCTGGTCTAGAACAGGATATCTTTATGCCATTTTGCCTAGAACAGGTTATCTTTTCATTGTTTCTAGCCTGGAACAGGGTGCCTTTTTTGCCACCATTTTGTCTGGAACAAGGTCACAAAAATACGATTTCTTGGCCCGGAACAGGCCAAGGGCTCAGCGGCACACTCCCATCCTAATTTTTAGGGAGCTTCGAAGCTTTTTCTCCGGGTTCTCCAGTTCTCCGGTTTTCCTCCCCCTGCAAAAACCAACATTTCTAAATTCCAATTCGATCTGCTACATGTACCTGAAGCTCCTATCTAAAGTGTCACAAGGGTATGTAAACCATTTATATTTACAAAACAGTTGCTTACAGTAATTACGTAATCACCATTTTTCTTAGGCAAGGGGAAACAGAAGAGCAGCGCTTCAATATTGTGAAGTACAGATTGTGGAAGGAAGCCCACATCGAGCACAGATTCCCCTGAGTCAACGGAATGCAAGCTCACAGTACACCACCATAAATGAAGAGTCCACAAAGGCTTTACTTGAGACAAGAAAAGAATGCTTAAGATAGTTCCTAACCCCTTGCAACTTTGCACGACGTTCAATGTTTGTATTATCTTGGGTGCAAATTAATCTCAATTGCTTGAATTTTATAAAGCTCATACACAGTACAGTGCATAATCCAAGCCTGGACCATATTAATTGGCAATTTCACACATTTGATCATTTAAAATTTGTTTGTGAAGTTTTGGAAATATTCTATTGCTGAGTTCTTGGGTCAGGAACTATATTAATTAAGTTATCAAATTCATTAATAATTCATGAAGCAAAAACAAAGGAAATTACTGAGCGATAAGTTATCTGTAAATTTGATACAGATTTCATCCTGATTTACATAAACGTTTCCTTCGATTTTCTCGGCCAAAATAAGTTGTTGTATCGCCAAAATAACTGAAAACATGACTATGCATCTAGACGTTTGATATATCAGATACAGAATTTGTGTCCATGCTTTATGGGATTTACAAACTCTCGCTTTCAGCTCGAGTTTGTAATTCCCATAAAGCACGGCCACTCATTCTGTATCTATTACTTACTAGAGTTACCCGGTATTGTAGAAAATGATGTTAACAGCTAAATCCAGATAACGAGGTTGATATAATTATTAATTAGCCTACTTTAAGGTATCCTGGGTGCCAGCTGAGGCTTGAAGAAAATAATAAAACTGAGGCACAGAGGCAAGAAACAGGCGCCCGAGAGAAGAAAATGAAGTATGTCTGGTAGCCTGCAGTGCACACAGGCTCATGGGGATTAAGGGGGAGGAGGGGGAAGAAGAACCTGCATGGATGCTATACAAATGTGAATTACACCCCTACATTGATCTTTCATTAGACTTCAAACAGGCTCGATCGTGGGAATAGGGGAGGAGGGGGAAGAAGAGCCTGCATGGAAGCTATACAAATGTGAATTCCACCCCTACATCGATCTTTCATTAGACTACAAACAGGCTCGTGGGAATAGGGGGAGGAGGGGGAAGAAGAGCCTGCATGGATGCTACATATACAAATGTGAATTACACCCCTACATTGATCTTTCATTAGACTACAAACAGGCTCATGGGAATAGGGGGAGGAGGGGGAAGAATTAAGAGCCTGCATGGATGCTACATATACAAATGTGAACTACACCCCTACAATGATCTTTCATTAGACTACAAATAGGCTCATGGGAATAGGGGGAGGAGGGGGAAGAAGAACTTGCATGGATGCTATACAAATGTGAATTACACCCCTACATTGATCTTTCATTAGACTATACAAACAGGCTCATGGGAATAGGGTGAGGAGGGGGAAGAAGTGCCTGCATGGATGCTATACAAATGTGAATTCCACCCCTACATTGATCTTTCATTAGACTACAAACAGGCTCATGGGAATAGGGGGAGGAGGGGGAAGAAGAGCCTGCATGGATGCTATACAAATGTGAATTCCACCCCTACATTGATCTTTCATTAGACTACAAACAGGCTCATGGGAATAGGGGAGGAGGGGAAAGAAGAGCCCCCTACATTGATCTTTCATTAGACTACAAACAGGTTCATGGGAATAGGGGAGGAGGGGGAAGAAGAGCCTGCATGGATGCTATACAAATGTGAATTACACCCCTACATTGATCCATCATCAGGCTCGGTTCAGAAGTTCTGCTCCATGTCCACTCGTACGGAACGCAATTGAAACAAGGATAATAATTGTGTAGCTATGTTTATCTAATTTGTTTCCTCATGAATGCAGCAGATTCTGAAACGGGTCTAAGATACATGTATCACATCTAATTTATACGTGGATAGATTTCACCATATAATGGATCGACTAATGAGTTTTCAATAGATATTCAAATTTGTACTTTGTCCGTGTAGGCTCTCTCCCTTCTCTCCCACCCATGAGCCTGTTCGCAGGCTATTCTTCTGGTGTTATCCATTGAGGATCTTACCTCCATGCAAACATTAGGTTCAGAATTTGAACTAATTGGATACTCTACTCATTTCCAGGTTGGATGTAATAGTAATTTTCATTGGCTTACCAATGATTTTGGCCCAGCTAGCCGCAAAACGGGTTTGACATGTTTTCTTGATATGGAAGTGAGAGAGAACACCCAAGGCTCTTCTTGTTCTTCTCTCTCCAGTCTCTCTCGCCTCTGCCTTTTTATTTCTTCAAGCTTCTGGAACACACACATTGATATTTTTTATTAACCATATGATATTGTTTTACTTGGAAGGATCAAATAAGGACGTTCAGGTATGTAGTACTAGTTGTTTAAAAGAGTATTTGTTATTCATCTGAGTGAAAACAGAGTTTAGACAATTGGGTGGGAGTCACGTCTGAGGATATGTACTGTACATACCCCAATGTTTTAAATAGTTTGAGTCCTTAGCACTTTATAGAATATATTTGTGGCAATGTCAAAATATGCCCTGATATTTTGGCTGCAGATATTATCTGTTCCGAGAAGCTATGAGGATCAGATAATGTCCAAGGACAAATATCACGGCACAATCCTTAACATATTTTTTTTGATGTGTACTTACGTTCACGGGGGGTGTATTCGCTGATATTTGTCGTCTGGCAGAGAGAAAATGTTGGGTCACGTGATACACTCCACCAATCACAGGATAAAAACATATTTGATGGGTTATAAGAAGCTTTAGTTGTGATGGGTAAATTGAAATTTGTAGGTAAACTCATTTTGATTTAGTGCTTTGGGTTTTAAGTTAACTAAGCAGCCAAGGGAATTGATATTGTTTTTACATGTTCGAGTCACAGACAATAATTTGTGGACTTCAATTATTTATGGGTATGGGTTTGTATTTGTGGGGTATCCGTCTCAGGGGTGACCATCGATTTTTGTGTGTATCGTCTATTTTTCTGACGGCTATTTTTGTATTACATGTAGTAGTGTTTCTTGTGTGTGTGTGTGTGTGTGTGGGTAACACCACTGCCCACCATTACCAGAATTAGCTATGCTGTTATGGCAATTGTCTGATGAAAGATAAATATTAGGTTGCAATAGTTATTGGTCGAATATGGAAATACTGAAAGCCAACTTGTCAATAATGTTTGCTTTTATAAGTGAATGGATATATATATATATATGCTGAATGTTTAAAAATGCAAACCAACATATAGTCGCATATTCCACAATTTTGAACAGATGTAAGAAAAATGTAGATACTAAAGACGTATACTCAAATCTTGTTCCAAACATATTTTCTTATAAATCGGATTTGTTTTTAGAAATAGCTATGCTTATACCGTGAATAAGAAAAAAAAGAATATATCAATTTTCATAATTATGATGTTAATAATTAGCTAAGAACTGCTATGTTTTTGTATGTTGATGTGCACAAGTTAATAATTGTAAAAGGACCTGCACTATAAAAGGGAAATGCTCCTTGATCACCCTTTGGGATTCAACATTTAAATTCAGAACAATATAAAAGCAAGTAAGCAAGCGTTCACATTTCTCCTGAGACTAAAATACATGTAAGCTCTAAAAGAAAAGAAAGCTATTTGCTTGGTAATGCCTGTTGATAATGTTTTAGAACTGTTTACAAACACTTTAGTTTTAAATTTTGGCATTGAATATTCAATTGTTCAATTTGAATTTCGTGTAACAATTAACGTCAGAGATCACTCATTACAAGCAAAGCATCACATGTTGGAGCTTTCAAGATTCAAGATTCATTTTATTCGCACTATTTTCATAATTGTACAAAACGTTACAGCAGTAGAAAACGTAATAGATTACAGAACATAATTATTTTAATTTTAGATGATATGTGCGTAGTGGCCAAAGTAGCTGAAGCTTTCGTGTTGGTCGCTACCACAGTGAAAATAGATTGAAAAGAGATGTTCACTTTATAAAGTCTGATTGACAACTATGTGTGAGCATGCCTGGCAGAGGCCCTTTTATTGTGTGGGTTCTTGTTTCAGCACAAATTGATATGCATGATGCCTTTTATTGGTTGTTAATCCAATCTTGGATTGCAGCCCGGCACTACAATATCTGAACAGATTGCTTTAGAAGTACAAAGTACAAGACCAGTAAACCTGAATAAAGTGCCTCACCCCAAGCAATCTACATTTTAAGTACAACCAATAAAATGCAACATAAGTGAGTTCGTTTCAAACAGAACAATTGGTTCTAATTTATGACGTAAGAATTTCACTATTACAATTGTACTCGCTGAGACAAGCTTCACTTTATGAAGCAGCAACAGGAGTCCAGCCGCTAGCTATTTTGTAAAGTTTGAAGTAAGATTTTTTTAGTGGAACATCCAAGTAGATTGAGTAAAATAGGCTGTCGTACCACATTGTTGTTGATTTTTGTATCGTACAGAGGTGAGAGGCCCCCCAGGGGGGGGGGGGGGGGGGACTCCCTTGTGTGAGGGGTACATGGATGCTTGTCGTACCTTTTAGGGGTCAAAATCAGGAGTTTGGTACCACTTAGGGTATCCACGATCAAACACAGACATTTCTATGTAAAGCGGTACCTTTTAGGGGTCGGGTGTCACCGAATGCTAGAGAATGACAGCGCTTTTGAAAACAACAAGGAAGAATGTGCTTGATGATACAACATCAAGTAATAGCAATAAAAGGCATCGAAAGTTTAAAATGTTGGCATGTTTTTATCGGTACCTTTTAGGAGTCCAAATAAGCTTGAACCACGCCCATTTTAGTACCTCTTAGGGGTCAAATCGAAAATGTCCGACGAGCATCCCTACAATCGAAATCGCTCAAATGAATTTAAGTGGGTCTACTCTCGTTTGCGTGTGGGCTGGTATAAGAAGAGCGTTTTCAAGAAAATCAATAAAGCAATGCTGCAGTCTTTCTAACAGTTTTCCTCTGTTATTGAAGCAGAAACTGAAGACCAAATCCTCGGCCTCACCTCGCAACTAGCAGAGAAAGAACAGAACACACGTCCTATCACATGATCTGACATGGCGCCATGTGATTGTGTACAATCTGATTGGCTGACGGCGAAAAATATGCGAGATTCCTGAAATTCTCGACGTGGAAATTAAATAAACTCTTCAGTGCAAAACTTGACTCGGCCAGCCCAAAGGCAGCCCGAGTAATAAAGCACTTTATTACATTGGTGGCAAGCTGAAAATGTGCTGAATTGTTGGAAACATCGGCTCCGGGAAGCAGAATTGACTTCGAAAGTCACTCGCCGCAATCTAATGTGAAGCCTATTTGAAAAACGATCGGAATTCATAATAGAGCCTCCGGGGGTGGCTCCTCGAGTCCGTACGTAAAACCATCGGCGTTCAATTCAAATCACCTTACAGTAATAAAACGCAAGAGATTGGAATGCAAATTTCCTGAGGTTTCAGAAAGAACTCTACGTAAACCAGCAGCCTCAATTCACATCGCCTCAAGTCAGGTAAGAAAACGCAAGACACGGGGAGTGCAACTTTCCTCAGCAAGGTTTCAAACGCTATGCTAAATAATTGGTGCTCAATTCAGATCACCTTAATAATAATCTATTTATATAGCGCAATCTCCATAAATGCCCGAGTGCACTTTACATCAAGTAGAAATCTACAACTATATATATACAACGCAACATAATGTTAAAATAATAATTACTTATCTAGGATTATAAAAAGTTATACATAAAAGAATCCGCAATAAGCTAGTTTAAAAAGGTGAGTCTTAAGTTAGCACTTAAAAATAGAAATGGAAGGGCTACTCTTGATTTCATGTGGAAGCGTATTCCAAAGACTAGGCGCGCACACCGAAAATGCCCTGAAGCCGTACGATTTCAGCCTGAAGGTGGGCTGCTGTAGCAGCAATTTATCCGCAGATCTAAGAGCGCGCCGAGGAACATAAGTAGTTATGAGCTCACTGAGATATGATGGCGCCATACCATTAATTATCTTGTACGTATACAGCAGGATCTTTAAAATAATGCGTTGCTCTACTGGGAGTCAATGTAGTTGAATTAATATTGGCGTAATATGTTCAGCTTTTCGTGTTAACGAGACAATCCTAGCAGCAGAGTTTAGTACGTACTGCAACCGCTGAATTAAGTAGCTTGGTAGACCATACAGAAGCGCATTACAGCGGTCTATCCTTGCGGTGACGAAAGCATGAACAAGGATCTTCGTAGAGTCATAGCTAAGAAATCTAACTTGAGAAATGTTCCTGATGCGGTAAAAAGCCGACTTGCCGCATATTTTATTTACGTGTCTGTCAAGATTCATAGTGCTGTCAAAAACAACACCAGTGTTCCGTGCAGCGTGACTGGACGGAACCAGGATGTCCCCAACGGCAACAGACTCTAATGATGGCTGGGCGCGATACTTCGAGTGTACAACCAATAGTTCTGTCTTATCGTTGTTTAGCTTAAGATTGTTAAACAGCATCCAGCCATTTATATCACGTAAACAGGCTTCAATTCTAGCACGAGACTGCTCCATATCCCCCAACATAGATGACTTGAAGGTGAGATATATTTGTGTGTCATCGGCATATATGTGATAAGAGATACCATGGCGACGCATTATGTCACCAAGAGGGGCGGTGTAGATGAGATATAAGATCGGTCCAAGGACCGACCTGTGCATGGGACACCACAGGTCAAAGGACGACTTGAAGATCTTGCGTTCTCGATGCAAACGAACTGCTTTCGACCAGACAAATATGACGTAAACCATGCGTGTACCGTGCCTCCTATCCCGGCGCACTCAGACAGCCTAGACAACAGAACAACAGAATATGATGGTCGACCGTGTCAAAGGCTGCCGAGAGATCCAATAACAGCAGAATAACACATCTATCCTCATCAATGGCGCGAAGAACATCATTTTGGACCCTGATGAGCGCAGATTCAGTGCTGTGTCCAGATTTGTAGGCAGACTGAAAAAGTTCTTCAATATTGTTGTCACTCAAATGACAGTTAAGTTGAGATGCAACCACTTTTTCACAAGACTTAGAGAGGAACACCAAGTTCGATATTGGTCTGTAATTTTGGAAAACTTCGTGATCAAGTGAGGGCTTTTTGAGTGACGGTTTGAGCATAGCTTCCTTCAAGTCGTCGGAACATACGCCATGTTCTAGTGAAAAATTCACAGCCCTGGTGACAAACGGCAATAGCGAATCAAAACAACCCTTTAGAACTGATGCCGAGATTGGATCAAGGGCACAATATTTCAAACATGAAGTACTGATAAGATTTGACAGTCCCTCAGTCGTGACAGGCTTAAATGTCTCAAATTTAACGCCAGAATAGGTGTTCAACACGGGGAGGGGATCATTTACAACGTCCCTTCTGGCCTGTAACTCATCTCGTATAGTTACAATCTTCTCGGTAAAAAAGTCAGCAAAAGCATTTGCTAATGTTTCATCGTCACCACAATGGGGCAATTTCCTCTTAGCCTTCCGGTGAAGCAGCTTGTCAAAATTAGAAAATAGGCTTTTGGGATCAGATTGATTGTCGTCAATGATAGCTGAATAGTAGCCCATTTTTGCATCAAAAATACACTTATTGACCATATTACAGTGTTCAACATAGAGTTCACGGTGCACAGTAAGCCGTGATGCCCTACATTGACGTTCAAACTTTCTCCGTTTCTTTTTCTCAACCATGATCGCTTCAGTGTACCAGGGTGCAGCCGGACGGAGTGTAATCATGCGCTTCTTTAAAGGTGCATACTTATGAAACGCAAGGCAGGGAGTGCAAATTTCCTAGGCAAGGTGCAAATTTCCTGGGACATTTTCAGGCAAGACCAATGAAGACAAAGAGAGTTACACTTACACTTACCCATTTTGAACTCTGTGCTAGTACCAATAACTGGAACGATCAGCAAAAAGCGAAACATTTCACTGTCTTGCTGCGAGAAAGAGCTCGGCGAATTTACATGAACCTGCCAGCACAGAAACAACCACTTTTTCCAAGCTTACGAGTGTCCTAAAACAAAAGTTGCAACCAGGGCCCGGTTCCTGAAAGCCCGATTAGCGCTAATCCAGAGTTAATTACCATGACAACTAATATGTTTTGTTGAGAGTTAATCCAGGATTAGCGCTAATCGGGCTTTCAGGAACCGGGCCCAGGAGATAAGGGCGAAGATTTGCTAGATTTAAGCTACGGATATTCGTCGCCTTGCTTCACGTGCATTTCCTGATCGTGAATTGTTATTGGTGGAAGAAGATATGACAGACCACGGTCCGGTTGTTCAAAGGGTGGATAACGCAATACACCGGATAAATCCCTGAATTGTCGAAGGTCACGTAGGAAACCAACATCGTGAGGTCACAGAAGAAACACAGGGATATTAGAGAATGGTCAAGCTATTTAAGGTTACCAGCCACACAGTTCCAGAGAGTGAGAAAGAGTAGTTATATACAAACTCTTAGCCCCGGCGGCAAGACATGGTAGGGAAATTTATAGTGGCCCCCATGACCTAGGCTATATGACAGAGGCTAACCACTCTATCAATACTGGCAATGCAGTTCCCATCAGAGTACCCAGCAGGAGAATGCCATATCGCAAACGAGACGAGGTACGCGAACACGTAAAGGAAATGCTGAATGCCTCAAACTCCCGATGGTCGGCACCTATAGTTCTCGTGGCTAAGAATGATGGGTCGCGTCGCTTCTGCATAGACTATAGCCAGTTGAATGACATTACTAAACGAGAAATATACCCCGCATTACCCCACTGTGAAGATATCCTGGAAGCACTTGCTGGCTCGGTTTATTTCTCCCATTTGGACACGATACGCGGTTATTGGCAGATGAAGACAAGGAAAAAACTGCTTTTACAACCCCATATGGTCATTTCCAGTTCAAGCGCATGCCATTCAGGCTTACAAATGTCCCTGCCACATTCCAGCGTATCATGAACTCCATTCTGCATGGCCGGCTCTCCTGGACTGCCTTGTCTACTTGGGTGATATTTGCAAAGACCTTACCGGAGCACCACCACAAGTTGGACGCTGTTCTCCAACGACTGAAGGAACCTGGAGGAAGCTGGGATGAAGTTGAATCCCAAGTGTCATTTGCATGAGGAAAGGCTATAACTATTCGGCCACATAGTGACTAGAGAGGGAGTGGCCACTGATCCAGCTAAGGTAAACGTGAACAGGGAGTGGCAAGAACCATCAGATATTGCACAACTACACTCCTTTCTTGGGAGTGCGGGCTACTCTCGGAACTTTGTACCAGATTTTACTGAGATTGTTGCATCACTCAGTTAGAGCGTAAATATGCTAACTTTAAGTCGTCCAAGGAGTGTCGAAAGGCATTCGAAGCCTTGAAGAGGAAATTAACACACAAGCACCTGTACTTGCATACCCAAGGTTTGATCTTCCCTTCCTACTAGATACAGATGCTAGCAATGAAGGCATGGGTGCCGTGCTTTCTCAGTCGCGGAACGGTACCGAGCGAGTCATAAGTTATACAGCAAAGGCTTTCAATAAATCCCAGAAGAATTATAGTGTGTTGAAGAAAGAGTTGCAGGCACTTGTTTGGGCTACCAAACACTGTGAGCCATACTTGTGTGGGAGACAGTTTACAGTACGCACAGACCATAGTACCCACAAGTGACTAAAGAGTTTCAAGCAACCACAGGGCCAAGTGGCACGTTGGCTAGAGCACTTAACCGATTTAGACTTCGAAATTGAGCACCGAGCTGGTAGATTCCATGGGAATGCAGATAGCTTATCTCGTTCCCCATTCAATATTGAGGATAAGAGTGAAGACCACCCACCATCACGAGATGCTGCGCAATCTGTTGAAACATGCAGGTAGGTTTCAGAACAACATTCTCCACACCCAGTATGTCAAGAAACAACCAGTGGGTAGCGCAATGTGGGTATCGGTGACAGTGAGGGTAGCTGGTTATCTGGATGGACCCAAACTGACCTGTACAAACTTCAACAAGAGGATTCCATACCCAGGGCGGCAATATCCTGGCTCCAACAATACAAACGCCCCCCTCGGAAGGAAATCTTAGGAGCTGACCATCTACTGGTAGCTCATGGAGTCAGTTTGAGAGGCTTACGCTCAAACGGGGCTACGGAAGTGAAGATGGACGCGCGGAAGTCCTACAATTGTGTCTTCCACGCAGCTTAGTCAAAGGGGTTTGTTCAGCACTGCATGATCTCCCTTCCGCGGGTCATCTTGGAATCAACAGGACGAGAAAGAGTGAAGGCCAGATTTTTAATGGATGGGTTGGGTGGAAGATGTAGAGGACTTCTGTCGCAACTGTGTGATTTGTGCCCCAGCGAAATCGTCCTACTAATTATAATAAGCCACGTGCCCCTCTTGTCACAAGCTACATGTATACGGGCTACCCAATGGAGAGAGTTGCTCTAAACGTAGTTGGTCCCCTACCGAGGACACCTAGAGGTAACCGATTTATCCTTGTAGTCACTGATTACTTCACACGATGATCGGAATGTAGCATATCCAACGAAAGACCTGAAGGCCAAATTAGTTGCAAGGATATTGGTGGATGAGTGAATGTCACGATATTGTGTTATGCAAAACTTGCAGTTGAATGTAATTTTCCTTCGGAGCTCAGTCAGGGCTTTGTGGCGTGTGAGAAAGGAATCGCTTGCATGGTTGAGGGGGAAAAACGTTTGACCTGGGATTCTCTGTTCAATTTATTTGAATTCTTGTACATCATGCCGATGATTTATAAATGATTGGTTAAACGAAACATGTTAAGCAACTAATGTATCCATGAAATTTAATGGAATACAATTGAGACATATGTATTGTTATTTATTGTAATGAACTGATATAAATTACAAGAGTAAACATAAGTAAATAGCTAAATACGAGTGCCATCACTAGTTTGTCATTGCTGTTTCCATTCACATAGGCACTTCATAACAAACTGCTGCTTCCCCTTCAAATGTGGATTTTTAGAAACATGTTTACTTTTGCTTGTAGATTACATGTTTGCATTTTTGAAAGGGGAGGGGGTCAATAACTTGTACCTTCACATAAGGGAGTCATAACAGTCGTAACAAAAGAAGCAAATGAAATGCCGATTCCCCCGCGCCCTCCAAGACTTCAATAATGAACACTCTTGCAATACCTCTTATATACGAAAGTTATTGTATTCACGAATAAAACAGCAAATACGAATTTCAGGCGTTGGATAGTCTTATATATAACTGCTTTACAGCAACTTCTTCCCTGTACTGTTCTATGTCCTGGGCTTGCATGCCTGTCGAGAATATTGTTGTATCGCTCCATGCCGGCACGCAATCTTGCAACGATTACTCTGAGGGAATTCGAATGAAATAAAAAAGATTTACGATAATGGGAAATATAGATTATGTAACAACAAAGTACTTCATAAATTTGTGGTTTCTGGAGAACATTTCTAGGAAATCTCATAACTCTTACCTTGTTCGCGCAGACTCATTCCCAGTCGCTACAAAGGCGACGCGGTACTAATCTAGCAAGCGCGCGGGGTGTCACGGGTATTGTTCACGCACGATTTACTGAATCAGTGCATTGCATTGTGCAAGGATCAGAAGATTTGCTTCTTGACACGGGCAGTCACGACTTCCTGGCTTCATTTGTTTAATTTTACAATACCAAATTGCTTTCTTGGGTAATTATTGTCTTTCTGTGTAAAAAATAACAGCTATCGAGAGTGAGCGCCACAAAATTCATTCATTCAGCAAACTTCAGAATAACTCGCCGTGTCACTTAACTCAAAACGGCAACAGTCAGGATTCTTAACATTAAAAGACTTCTTCGCTCTCGACTTCCATTTCTGTGACCTCTTACGTCTGGTTTCCATATGATCGTTACGATCGCTGCGAATGCTGGATTCTATTGTTCTGCGTATAAATTTACGCTTCGATTCACACCGAACAAAAGAACCCAGCGATAGCAGCGATCATATGGAAACCAGGCGTAAAGGTACGGACACACGCTACAACATTGCGCGCAATATTGCAAGCAATTGTTTTTTACACGGTGCAATTTGTAACGCGAAACGTGCAATGTTGCCGAAGTAGAACTCGATCCTACTTCTGCAACAGTGCCGGCAATGTTGTATGCAATGTTGCAGCGTGTGTCTGTACCTTAAGGCCCCCGAATTCTTCCATCTTCTCTTCGCGCCATTCACCGAAAGCGACTCCAGACAAGCTAGCGTTTGTGAGAGCCGGGGTGGCGCAGTCGTTAAGCGCTTCGCCTCTCACCTCTGTGACTCTGATTGAACTAAATGTTTTTACACAAAATAGTAGTTTTAAAACACAGTTTTAGTGGCACATGTATTTTTTCAGATGAACAGTCTGGAAATTATTTTCTAAAGATTATACAAATTAATACGAAGTTAAAGTCAGAATTCAGTACTTTCAGAGCAGATCGAGTAATAACTGGAGATTCGAACTGAGTCACTATAAATTACTCCCTTCTTGATCTAAGGTCTTCGTTGCTTAATTTCACAGAAGTTCCCATTGTGTTTGAAGATGTTTTCCTAATTTCTCAACGAGTCTTTCTTCTGGTGTAACTTATGTACATGTATCAACAAGGTGATTTTAACCCTAAAGAGTTTTATTTCTTGTGATTTTCTTTACAAGATCTCTTTAATTGAGGTCAATAAATACTTTCTGAATTTGATTTATTGCTATGGAGGTACTAATAATACATTTTCAATAAATTTAATTGTTTTAATTTAAGTAATGATTTGTCTAAGAACAGGACCACTCAACGGCAGCGTTATATAAAAGTGTTCATTTTCTATTCTTCTTTCTCGTAATTTCATTGGTTGATACTCGTACATTCAATAGAAAACCAGCAAGACAATATATTTTCATAAGACAACTTCTGTTTCAATTTAAGTCTGTGGTCTGATTTCAAAGAAAATCGTATTTTGGGAAAGTTATCAAATTTGATTCCAATATCTTTTGTCTTCCCCCTTTCCGATTGTCTGGGTCGTCATTTCTTTCAGTTTCCACAATAAAAATGACCAACAGCGTAGTTTCCTATATTTTATGTTTGTAAATTTGACTGTGGACGTTTCAGACAGCACGTACATGTAAGGCATATTCAAGTAAAAATCGTATTTGGGATCTACTCATTGCTGCACCCGATTGCCTTTTGCTCCAGTTCTTTGGCGAACCATTACTTTTAAAATTCTCCAAGAAAGCAGACAAACTTGTTAAGATTTCAATCCAATGAGTTGACGTCAAAAACCTTGTCATTAAAAATTGACTTTTAAATGCCACTCTGTCAAGATGTGAACGCTGAAAGCAGTTCCCGGCATGTAGTATCATGATGACAAAAAAGTACAATGCCGATAGCTATCACTATGGTTACTGCTATCAATATTAGAAGAATTCCAAGTATACCACCATCATCATCAACTGTGGAAACAAAATTATTTAAAATGCATTAAATAACTTTATTTTATAGTTAGGTCGGTTATCTTTGATGTGTCACATTCATCAATCCAACTGAATTACCCCGAACATCCAGTGTCTTATAGAATAAACCCATACATAAAAAGTAACGTTATACGATTTATGACAACTCTGGAAATCATAGACGGGAACAAACTACATACAATAGTTTTTTGGAAGCACTTCACTGCAGGAGTTGAACCGTAGACCACTCGAATTCTGTCACTTCCCTTTCCCGACTGTTCTATTGCAGCAGTCACTGGAAATGTTTGAACAAACAACCAAAATCCTTGCGATAAAACGTTAATTATACAGCTATTGTTTTGCGTTTTATGGGGAATTATGATAAACAATGCTTTCGTTAACAATGCTTATCATTGAGCTCATTGTATTCATGTTGTTTAGATAACCTTGCTAACAATGAACTAATCCAGTTAGTTACTCGTTCCTCGGTGACTAAGCATTTGATGCCCTTACATAGACAATTGGGTAACAATCAAGGGCTGGTCAATAATTAGAGGGGGAGGGGTGGTACAAATTAAACACACCATGTTCAATTTGTGTTGACCCTCTCCTTATTTGAAGCACGATTTCTGCTGACTACCCTCCACTGCCAAACCTGATTAGTACCTTTTTAAAAACTACTACATAAAAAATCCTGTGGCATGTTAAAGTTTAATGATATTTTAGGATCATTCAACATTAGAACTCAGAGTTGCAGTTTGTACGATTTTATAGAGAAAGTGTAGAAACAATTTTTGCAAGCATCTTTGTTCAACAGGAATGATCCTTCCCACTTGTCTGCTTAAATTACGTTGCCCCTCCCTTATTTTTCTGAATAGCAATTGGTGACCCTCCCTCATCTGTCTTTACCTATTTGTTGTGGGATTTCTGATTGAGGTCTTGTCTCCATAAATTCTTCTTGTGCTAGAAAGCAAACAAAATAATCAGTAATTTTGGCCAAAAAAATGTTTTCTAACATATTCTTGTGGCTCTGCTTGCATGGAGGAATACCGTTGTTTGCATCTAAGCGTGAACACGTGAGGAGAAACATGTTCTAATTGTATCAAACATAACCTGATTCGCAATCAAACTTTTGAAGTTCGAAGGTGAGGATATTTACGATAAACAAATACAGCCAAACTTCAAACCTGGTGAACCACCATTTCTGAAGTCCGAAATAAAGGCAGAGCTGGTTTGAGAATTATCGATATGGGAAGAGAATAAATTGGTATTTTGAGCGCAAAAGTTTGTCTAGCATGCCTTCAAACTCAAATGTATGAAGGTTCAAATTCGCTGAGTCAGTGACTGCATGAAAAGAATATATTTATAATGGCTGCCTTTGTTTGCACATGCGGACCTATTTTTACTTTCAGCCATACCAAGATTCTGATCATTTCTGCTGAAATCTACATGGTAAACGTTATTTATGTCGAAATAAATGGATTGTCCTCAGAGGTAGTCCAAAATTCCCAACCGGTATGACAAACTGGGAAGTTTGTGTTCCATTTACGTTCCCGGCACTATAACGACCGGGCGTTTGTGTTCCATTTACACCATGTACTTGTTCCAGGCCTTATGATAAGCTTTTGCATGGTTACTCAGGCTACTGATTGTCTAGATTGCTTGTGTATAAATGGAACATGTTTTTCTGATTGGGAAATTCCGTTTGGGAACTGATTGTGGTCCATTTAGATGGAACTCAGACCAACCAATCACCAATGTAAATGTTAAACAAGCCTACATATAACAGTATACGTAGTAACAATATTATTTCACACATTATGTACCAAGGACTATTCCGACTCATCTCAAAGTTCTGCTAGCCATGCACAGAGGAGACCTTTGACTCATTACAATGTTTTGAATGCCTCAATAATTATATTCATCACCAACAGGCAAGATTAATTTTTGTATTCTCATGGATTCTCATGGATGGGCTGTAAATGTCAGCCTGCAATGGAGACTCATGCAGGACAATTCGCTAAAAGCTATTTAGCATTAGTAGATTAACCAACTGGTGTTCTATCACGAATCCTGAAATCTGATTGGCTAAGCTACTTACTATCTGTTCTGTGATATATAGTGAGTAGTGATAGATAGTGAGTAGTGATAGATAGTGAGTAGTGATAGATAGTGAGTAGTGATAGATAGTGAGTAGTGATAGATAGTGAGTAGTGATAGATAGTGAGTAGTGATAGATAGTGAGTAGTGATAGATAGTGAGTAGTGATAGATAGTGAGTAGTGATAGATAGTGAGTAGTGATAGATAGTGAGTAGTGATAGATAGTGAGTAGTGATAGATAGTGAGTAGTGATAGATAGTGAGTAGTGATAGATAGTGAGTAGTGATAGATAGTGAGTAGTGATAGATAGTGAGTAGTGATAGATAGTGAGTAGTGATAGATAGTGAGTAGTGATAGATAGTGAGTAGTGATAGATAGTGAGTAGTGATAGATAGTGAGTAGTGATAGATAGTGAGTAGTGATAGATAGTGAGTAGTGATAGATAGTGAGTAGTGATAGATAGTGAGTAGTGATAGATAGTGAGTAGTGATAGATAGTGAGTAGTGATAGATAGTGAGTAGTGATAGATAGTGAGTAGTGATAGATAGTGAGTAGTGATAGATAGTGAGTAGTGATAGATAGTGAGTAGTGATAGATAGTGAGTAGTGATAGATAGTGAGTAGTGATAGATAGTGAGTAGTGATAGATAGTGAGTAGTGATAGATAGTGAGTAGTGATAGATAGTGAGTAGTGATAGATAGTGAGTAGTGATAGATAGTGAGTAGTGATAGATAGTGAGTAGTGATAGATAGTGAGTAGTGATAGATAGTGAGTAGTGATAGATAGTGAGTAGTGATAGATAGTGAGTAGTGATAGATAGTGAGTAGTGATAGATAGTGAGTAGTGATAGATAGTGAGTAGTGATAGATAGTGAGTAGTGATAGATAGTGAGTAGTGATATATAGTGAGTAGTGATAGATAGTGAGTAGTGATAGATAGTGAGTAGTGATAGATAGTGAGTAGTGATAGATAGTGAGTAGTGATAGATAGTGAGTAGTGATATATAGTGAGTAGTAATATATAGTGAGTAGTGATATATAGTGAGTAGTAATATATAGTGAGTAGTGATATATAGTGAGTAGTGATAGATAGTGAGTAGTGATAGATAGTGAGTAGTGATAGATAGTGAGTAGTGATATATAGTGAGTAGTGATATATAGTGAGTAGTAATATATAGTGAGTAGTGATATATAGTGAGTAGTGATAGATAGTGAGTAGTGATAGATAGTGAGTAGTGATAGATAGTGAGTAGTGATAGATAGTGAGTAGTGATATATAGTGAGTAGTGATATATAGTGAGTAGTAATATATAGTGAGTAGTGATATACATGTATAGTGAGTAGTAATATATAGAGTAGTGATAGATAGTGAGTAGTGATATATAGTGAGTAGTGATAGATAGTGAGTAGTGATATATAGTGAGTAGTGATATATAGTGAGTAGTAATATATAGTGAGTAGTGATATATAGTGAGTAGTAATATATAGTGAGTAGTAATATATAGTGAGTAGTGAAAAAGCCTGTTTTCAAAAGAAAAACAATGGCTGCCAAGTCGTCAAAATGTGAAAAAATCTTCTTGTTTCAGTTTAAGATTGAACTACTAGTTGGTTTCTACTAAAACAATTAGACTACTCGCTCTCAGTTGCTATGGCCCATAGTTGACTCAGAGCTACATGTATGCTCCTCATCAATTATCAGCCGATAGAAACTTTGATCTCATAGTCTAATAAAATTTATTATTAATTAGAAAAGAATCCCATTTTTGCCTCCATTGAGTGCTTGTTCCAGCTAGTCCGTGAGAATATGAATATTGCCTAATTGCAGTGCAGACATTTACATTTTAAGTCCCTGTTTGATTCCTCAGCCATTAATTTCTTTTGCCTTTCCATTGCTTCATAAAGTTCTCTTTTTTGTTGTCTCTCCTGCTGTTTTACTCTACGTCGTAGGTCCTTCTGCCTTTTTTCTTCCCTTTCTTCTTCCACTTTTCTTTCTAAAAAAATAAAATAATATGAGTTATGAATTAGAATAAAGAGTTCTCTGAGTAATCATCAGACAGGTGGTAACCGATAGAAATGGGTGATTTAATAATAATTATGGGCAGCAAATGTATTGTTAGTATGAGAAATGCCTGAATACAAAGTGGCCCAAGTAAGGGGAAAGGGAGGAAGCAATTGTAATAAGATCTTGTGTTTTTGGAATTGTGTGTTTGCCAGGAAACATAAAATTCTGATTGACCATAATATTATGATTTTGAGTGATACATGCTAATTTATTTGTATCATTAAAAATTGAGGACTCCATCATCCAGTTTAGTAAATGTTCCATAAATTTAAGCTGCAGCTGAGTTTAGATAGTTACAAATTCAAATACTCAACTCGAAAATGAACAAGAAGTTGCAGAACTTAGCATTCGGCTATGGCAAAAGTCTAATCTACCAATCACTCATTCAAGCAAACTTAGTCTAGTCCCAGGGAGCATGGGTGGTGCAGTGGTTAAGCATTTCTCCTCTCACCTCTGTGGCCCAGGTTCGATTTATACCAGACACAGTGCCATATGTAAGTTGTTAGTTGGAAACTCACCCTTGCTCCAAGGGTTTAATTTTTCTCTGGTTTTTCTCCCTTGATCCACAAAAACCAACACACTAATTTCCAATTCGATCTGAGGATTAGCTGGGTCCTGACTTTGATCAGCCTCTATGGTTGTTTCAGGTCCCGTTAGAAATTAAGAGTCAAACAAAGGACCATGAATTGAATGCAAAAGAAACATCATTAAAGACCAGAGCATGAAATAATTATATTAATGTCTCGGCCATCACAACAGAAAATCTATAGGTTTGAAAGTGTAAAGTAAAAATCATAATTATAGTTGTTGCTTTCACAGGATTACAATTCGAAACTACCATCAATTGAAAAGAGTACACTTTCTTGGACATTGATTCTGCAGCTATGACCAGGTTTCCAAAAACATGGGGTCTTATAATTGCAGGTGCTTTCTCCCACAGGAAAAGTTTACTTAAAGATCTAACCGACACGTATCGGGTGACTAACAGGCAATAGTTTTGAGGTGTTGGTTTGAACACTGTCAGGCGACAGTTGGCGAAGTGTCGGCTAAGGTCAACTAATGGTGAACTGTTGGCTAACAAATTGCCGAGTTTATCTTTGGTATGCAAATATCCTTACATATTTATTTAACTTCTGAGGATTGTTTGCATTGTTTTTCGGTGTTCAATAGAACTATTAATGGTGCTTGCCACAAAGTCAGTGCTGTTCTGCTTCCAAAACATGCTACAATGTAAATGCACACTGCGAGGAGCACTGGCTGTGAATCAAACTGAACCAGGCATTCTTCGCAATTTTGCATCATTGAGACTGGCACTTTTACGAAAATCCAAGATAGTGGACCTCAGACTCTGGACTTATGCGTGCTTTTTCTTGCAATTAAAGTAACGAGGTTCCTTGAAAATGTGACTTAAAGACTACAGGTCAAAATATACCCAAGAAATGACAAGGCAAGTTGTACACATATTCAATAGACTGCGAACAGTCCCTCCTTTTCCCTCCCTTGATAGTAATTTGCGAGCGGAGCGAGCCAAGAGAAAATATGACAGGCGTTGGAGCAGAGCGAGAGGAAGAATGGGGACGAGAAAGAGGAGAAGAAAAGGAGGGAATGCGGACATCACACAGAGGAAATAATTACGCGTTGCTGGAACAACGCAACATTTCCATTGCCTAACGACTTTGCAGTGTGTCAACACCTATCTATCACAAACTAGCAGGAGTGGAACTTGAGAGTATCAATAAACATGGCGAGCTAGGTGGCCGTCTAAGCGTGTTTGAGAAGTTCAAACTCATGGCGCCACAAGTTGAATACTTTGGAAACTCTCATAAATGGCTTGGAGAAAGTCTAGACGCCTTTGAGTTTGAAACATATGGTTGTTTAGTACCTAACTTCAACTTCTATTTAACTTCGGCCCTCGTTTCACCTTAACATTGTCAAATTCTTCGTCTTTCGGCCACTAAACAACCCTAATCAACTTCTATAACCCCTGTATTCTCCAGTCGTTATTACAATTCCAAATGAGCTCATTTGATTATCCCACTTAGTCATACTATGCCTTTATTGCTTTTATGAAATCTCAAAATTAACACAAGCACTTTTCACTGGTTGATTCTGAAGATAGATGTTTCATTCATAATTATTGGTAAATTCTAAGCGGCCTGTATTCATGTTTGTTACACGCTGTTTCCTGTTCACGGCATGAAACACCACTGTGTCTAGCTTTGGTGTAGGGCACAAGTAACTCTCAATCTAAACTAAAACACAATGTAATTTTAATTTCAAATTGTAACCGGGCTTAATTCATAACGTATCGACTTTGTAGATGGCCGTATATTTGTCATTTTTTTATACATATCATGTTCTATACTCGGTCCAGGCGAGTAAATTCTCGCACTTTTCCTAATTGCGGCCGAAACTTGTGGTGACGAAAACATACGTTTGAATCGCTGCGTTGAATTGACTTCGATTTGTGGGGCACATTTTTTTTGCCAAGCCAGCATCTAGATACGATTTTACATCTGCTGCTCTCCTAGTCTTTGTTGCGCACTTTGCACAGGCAAGGGAGGATGAACCATATATCGTTTTCTCGAGCTGAGAATAACCCAGGTCCTGCAAAATTTCTGCAAGTGAAAGCTTCAACACGCCAGCTTTGCCAGGAATTGAAAATAGATTTTCCGTAGAGACCCGGTTTCCCCCAAAATTACCGTATAGTCTTTAAACACGGCAGAAATTGTTATACGAAGATTGGTTTGGTTTTCTGCCTCTTTACCGGAGTCGTCGACAACAGGACTGTCCTGAGTTTGCATTTGGCAGTATATTTTGGGACTCAAGTGGAGCAATGTTATGCAGGGCCGTAGCGCCCTTAGGGGCCGGGGGGGCTCGTGCCCCCCCAAATGTTTTCCAAAAACAAACAAACAAGGTACCTGGCCCCCTCGGAAACCCAGGGGTTAGGTTGCGAAATGACTTTGTGCCCCCCCAGTTTTTCAGGGCATGCTACGGCCCTGTTATGTTTACATCGGATTTCACGGAAAGGGGCGGAGCTGACAATGACACTTGATGAAAAGGGGTGGGAAAATGACAACTCGATGAAAGCATGGATCGTAAAAATAAAAGGGGGCGGCAGTCATTTCCTCTGTGTGATGTCCGCAGTTCCTCCTTTTCTTCTCCTCTTTCTCATCCCCATTCTTCCTCTCGCTCCGCTCGAACGCCTGTCATATTTTCTCTTGCCTCGCTCGCAAATTACTATCAAGGGAGGGAAAAGGAGGGACTGTTCGCAGTCTACATATTCAATGTTGCAATGCACGTATACAGTATGTTGTGGTTGGAAATGTTTTTTTTGGTTCAAAACTTTTAAACCAGTTCAAATTTTCAAAACTGTTTTTCCCCAAGATTCTAAAAAGGGATTTTTCAATTTTTTTTGGGATTCATTAAAAAAAGATTTTTTTTTTTGGGGGGGGGGGATTTAAAATGAAAAAATATATTTCCACCCACCCCTCCCCTGCAAAAACATTTTTGACACTCTCCCCTCCCTCTCTATGGTATTCACCATTCCCCCTCCCAACTCCTTTTCCCTTCCCTAGTCCCCCACAACCAACTTCGCAATTCACATTATAAATTATACTACTTACTTTTTTTTCACTTTTTCGTTCACCACTGGTAGTGGGACTCGAACCTGCAAACCTTTGCTTGGAAGAATGCCTTGGAAGACCAAAACTTTACGCAACTGCGAGACTTAATGCGTTGGAGTTCCAGTGATGTTTTTTTAATAATATAGCTCATAACCGAGAGGGGACTAGTAACTAATTTCCATACTAAATTATATTCACACATGCACACTTCTAACAAAGTTGGACTTTGAAAACTTTGCTGAGTTGCACGATTAGAAGCAGGGAAACTGTGAACCAAACCGACTTTATTTAGAAGAAAATAATATTTATATGGAAGAGTGAAGCAATATCTGTGAAAAGTGATGAAAGAGAATCTCTGACTTGACAAGAAAAGTATGGAAGTAAGTTAAATCAGCTTCTATAAATAACCTGACAGCAAAGAAGTTGTGTACGAAGGAATGCTTTTCAAATTGTTCTCCTGTCATCAGATTTAGAGAATTATAAAGTGCAGGGAGGAAAAAAATGGCTGTGAATAAAATCATAATTATTACATGACTTGTATAAAACTCAAATAGTTATCAACATTATTGTCAGTGTCAGTTTTGTTGCATTGTGCCATTCTCATGCCCAACAATATCCGATTGAAAGCATAGTAAAACCAGTTCAAGCACCATTGTCCCTAACATTGATCAAAGTACAATAAAGTCAAATAGTAACAAAAATATTGGGGCAACTGCAGAATACCCTACCCAAGCACTGTACATGTATAATTTATGCTTCCTCAATGGTCCTGTGAACTAATCCAAACCCCAGCCCTACATTTAAAAACACCCTAACCGTCAACACGGGTGCTCACTAATTTAGGGTTATTAGAGCTATAGTCACTAAATTTAGATCACTGAACAGAAAAATAATGATTCGTCAATAGTCCTGTGAACTAATGCAAACTCTACCCCTGCATTTAAAAACACCCTAACCATCAACAATGGGTGCTCACTAATTTAGGATTTTTAAGAGCTACATGTTACTATAGTCATTAAACTTAGAGCTAGATCACTGAACAGCAAAGAAAAATAATGCTTCTTCAATGGTCCTGTGAACTAATACAAACCCTACACCCTACATTTAAAAACACCCTAACCATCAACAACGGGCGCTCACTAATTTAGGGTGTTTAGAGCTACATGAAGTCACTAATTTAGGATGTTCAGGGCTAATTAAATCACTTACACAGACTATAATCCTCCTTCAATAATCATATGAACTATTCTAAACCCAAATCCAACATTTAAAATAACCCTTACATCAGTTAACATAGCTTCCTTTTCAGAATCTTAAAAAATAAACCAGTTTTACAAAATTGAACTGGTTTGAAAATTTTGAACTGGTACATAAAAACATTGAACTGGTTTAAAAAAATTGGACCACAACATATATATTATGACAATCTTTTTTTTTTTTTACTGAAACCTGGCTATCTGACAATGACACCGCTGCCAAGTTAGAGTTCATTCCACCTGGAACTCATAAATTTCTTCATCAAAATCGTTCGGTGCATGAAGGCGGCGGAACTGGTCTGCTGTTCAAAGAAAACATCGAAGTAAAAAAGATTGATGCTGGTGAAAAACCATCGTTTGAGTTTTCTGAATGGTGTGTGAGCTCTAACTCATTTCGAGCGCGATTACCAATTATTTATCGCCCGTCTTACTCCGCAGCAAATCCAGTAACATTAAAGACATTTTTCCAAGATTTCAGTACATATCTTGAATCAATTATACTATCACCTGAGCCGCTGCATGATCATTACAGGAGATTTCAACATTCACGTCGATGTTGTGGGGGATCCCAAAGCTGGCGAATTCATGGATTTACTGTCGTCTATGGGTCTTAAACAACATGTGACACAGCCGACGCATGAGGGTGGTCACACCCTTGATCTGGTGATAACTAGGGAACATGACCCTATTATTAGAGGCACCCCTGTGGTTGATCGCTACATACATGTATCTGATCATGCTGCTGTACTCTGCCAACTGAACTCTACTAAGCCACAACCTACTGTGAAAGAGATCTCATACAGGAAGCTTAAAATGGTCGACTTATATTCAAGAGAACAGTTCTGATCAGAGTAAGTTATTTGAAGCTACAAAGGCTTTGCTCAGTGAACCAAAGGATGTCTCATTCCCTCGGGATATTGACCCTAACCACCTCGCAGTTAACTTCGGGAACTTCTTCGTGCAGAAGATTGATAACATTAACAAAATAATCTCTTGACGAATTGGCGGAGTTATCACCGGCACCTGCATCTTCCAATGATGTCGCAGTATGTATGGATGCCTCCTTCACTGATTTCAAGTCCCTATCTGAAGAGGAAGTACGTGGTATGATTGGAAAAGCTGCTAAGAAATCATGTACCTTGGATCCCATGCCTATGTCGATGGTTCACCAGTTTCTGGATACTCTACTGCCAGTCATCAGACATGGTGAACTTATCACTGCAGTCTGGGCACTTTGCTGATGCTTGGAAAGAGGCGTTGGTGTTACCATTGCTCAAAAAATGTGGTCTTGATGCCACCTTCAAGAACTTCCACCCAGTCAGTAACCTGCCGTATATATCCAAACTGTCTGAGAGGGCTGGGGCAGACCAGCTAACAGAGCACATGACAGCCAATGATTTACACTGCCTATTGCAGTCCGCATACAAGAAGAATCATAGTACAGAAACAGCCCTGCTCATGGTTAAGAACAATATATTGATGAACATGAACGATCAGCATGTCACCTTAGTTGTCCTGTTGGATTTAAGTTCTGCATTTGACACCATACATCATGACATTCTGCTCAATCGTCTGACCTTGGCATTGATGGGAAGGCCCTGGCATGGTTCAAGTCTTACTTGTCTGACCGATCTCAGCGTATTTCCGTCAATGGAGGTCTCTCACAGAAGTTCCCCCTCTCAAGCATGGTGTTCCACAGTGATCCTGCCTTGGCCCCCTGCTTTTTACCATATATACCCGAAAGCTCTTTCAAATTGTCAGTGATCACTTACCCCAAGTCCACTGCTATGCGGATGATACGCAGTTGTACTTATCATTCAGTCCTAATCTGTCCACTGATGCTGAATTTGCACTGATGTCAATGTATGACTGTATTCATGATATTAAACACTGGATGATCACAGATAAACTTATGCTAAATAACTGAATTTGTGATACTGGGCACTAGGCAACAGCTACTGTAGCTAAAGTTAATATTGAGGAGCATCCATCCTGTGTCTGTGGTGAGAAACCTGGGGTCATGGTTTGACTCCCAATTAACCATGTCTAGCCATGTTAGTAAGTTGTGTGGCACTGCGTTCTACCACCTGCATAATATTAGACGCATATGTAAATATTTATCGACAGACTCAACAAAATCTCTGATACATTCGTTTATAACTTCTCGGATAGATTATTGTAACAGTTTGATGTATGGATTACCAGACAACCAACTGCACAAGCTCCAGCATGTCTTAAATGCAGCTGCAAGGCTTGTTTGCAACGCACCGAGGTATTGCCATGTCACACCGCTCATGCATGATTTGCATTGGCTCCCAATAATGTCATGTGTCAACTTTAAAGTTATATTAATTACTTTTAAGGCAATCCATGGTCTTGCGCCATCATATCCGAGTGACTTGCTGCATATTAAGTCTTCTGCATAATTATGGTCTTAGATCTTCAGAAAGTTGTAGGCTTAATTGCTACTCCTACAATCAGAACTAAGACTACATTGGGTGATAGGGCATTTGTTATTGCTGCGCCTAGATTGTGGAACTCTCTACCTATATAAGGAACTATGCATGATTGAAAATATTAATACTTTTAGGAGCCATCTGAAGACCTATCTTTTTAAATTAGCTTACTACTAGTATTTTATCAACTCCCATTGCAATGATAAGTTCTTAAATTTTAAATTGGTCATTTTTATTACATTGTCACATTAGATTTTTATATTGGTTTATAGGTTATTATTAATAATATTTTATTACCATATAGTTTAATGATTCTGTGTACATGTCAGTTTTTACTTAAAACATGTAATGCGCATTTGATCATTTTAATGTAACTTGTGCAATATAAGTAACACATTATTATTTATTATTATTATTCTGAAGATGAACTCGAACAAAATATTATTCTTGCTGTGATTTTGACAGAACAGGTTTCTGTTTATCAAGCTGAAGTGTGTTGGTTGGTTGTTGGTAAAGTGTTGGTCACCCAACACAAGTGACATGTCAGTTGGCTCATAAAGTACACTTTTTCCTCCTCCCTCTCCCCCTCTGCCTTTTTTCTTTCCCCCCTCCCCTTGTGCCGGTATGCAGGCTATGAACCATATTATGTTAAAGGTATTAACACAATCCAATTTCTTTGGATTCCATTCTACTTTCTTCTCCAAACAAACAAACAAGCCTAATAAACTGACCTTTTTCTACTTTCAACTGTAACTGCCACTCCCTCTCTTCCTTTGCCTCCTCATCCTTCAAGTAAAGGATCATCTGAATATAACAAAGACACTCTTTAGCATCCAAAGGCCCAATTATTTGGAGAAAACGTTGTCCCAGGAACCCAGAGCACCCTATACCCAGAATGTACATGTGTCCCAGCTACAATGTAGGGCCTGGGTCCACATGTTTTTAGCAAGCCTGTATGGGCATAATTATATTATTGGTTGCAGTCATGCTCTGTGTGTCCAGGTTGGGTGAGTCAAAGTCTTTATGTGGAGAAAAGTCCCCGCCCCAGCCCCAAGTGTCACTCTACCCCATCTGATCCCCCCGAGCTAAGTTTGCAGTTTCTCATGTATAAATGGTTCACTGTGATTTATAAAGAAATGTATGGAACGTTGACTTGCCCTTGAGGTGCATGGTTCAGGGGGAGAGTTCCCCAGGTCCACATAAAACGTTTCTCCATATAAACAGGCCCTGCAGTCTTGAATTCTGAAAAAGAACTTTGGGCTTTTATGAAAATAGGCATTTCCTCTTCTAGGAATTTACTTGGAGGAAATGATTGAAAAACATTCAAAATCAACCCAAGGCAAAATTCAACAATCAAACCTACAGTAATGGAACCCTTCTGGACTACATTTATATACTATCCCTCATGGAAGGTGCCTCTCTACGATAGGTTGTTAATTAATATAAAATATATAATTTTATCAATAATTAACAAGGGAATGAACATTGCCCTTGTAACCAACATTGCAAAGGGGGAATTATAGCCTGCAAAAGCAGGCGCTTCTTTGTGCTTGCTCCAAAACTGATTCCCCCAAAGAAACGTTTGCAGCACGAGCACGAAAATCCCATACTACATGTATCATGACATTTTTTTTACCTGAATCCGGTCAAAAAATGTGATTGCTCAATCACTGATATTTTTTTCAACAAGCCTCGAGCGCAAAGCAAGCATAGGGAAAGCTTCTCTTTGAATGCAAGTCAGTCGACCGGGTACCACAAAGTTTGAATGAAGTTTCATTACTCTTGTTTATGTACAAACTCTATGATTAGTCTAAACTTCAGATGGATACAAACTAGGGAGTAGCAAGGATAATTAATTGGTATAGCAGTCAATGAAATCTACTGTAATGTATTGATACGGCTCTTCTCAAATAGCAACCAGAAAACTGAACAACACTTGCATTCAAGTCTCATCGGTAAACACAAATACATCTTTACCATCACAACAACAGTTGTATAAGGAATTGACCAGTGACTGTTGGCAAGGGAATCAAAGCCAAAAGCAGAGCACAGCTTTTTGACCCAAAGCATCCAAAGCTAAGAGAATCTTTCCCTATGCTCACTTTGCACTCAAAGCTCGTTGAAAATTTAATTTATGTACATACAACAAAAGGATCAGTGACTGACCAATCACATTATTTGACCGGATTCGGGTCAAAAATATGTCATCATTATGGAATTTTTGCTCTCCTGCCACAGACATTTCTTTGGGGAATCCGTTTCGGAGTGAGTATAAAGATGTGGCTGCTTTCACAGGCTAGGGGAATTGGGGTGTTATGGAAGGAAAGTGTTTCAAGACTTTTGGTCCCAGCTGTAGCTGCCAACATTATATCCAGCTTTGCAAATTTTGCCATTCAGCAAGTCTAACAAGAAAGTATCATGTGACAGTAAAAGGTATACTGTAAATACAAAGAATGTCCAGTCCACATGCCGTACCATGATTAACAAGTTTCCTTTCAGTTAATACAATAAAGAAAACGACTACCTCACACTTGCAACTCTGACTGGACTTACGCCCAACATTGATACAGGGAAGTGCAAGGACACTCAGCTCATATGCAGTACTATACATGTACATAAACATACAACAACTTAGTCTAAAATGTTAAATGTGTATGCTGTTTAAGAAACTCACATTTTTGGCACAATTTTTACACTCCTCTGGCTTTAAACAGTCCCCAACCACATCAGGAAGGAGGGTCTGGATTGGGTTATTCTTGAGATCCAGCCATCGTAGCTCCCATATCCTACAACAGCTTGTAGGTAATGCACTCAGCTGATTGCTATAGAGATCCAGTCTCTGTAGTTGGTCAAGTAAGCCAAATTCTTTGGGTAACTCTGTAAGGCCATTTTTGCTCAAATCTAACCGCACTAGATGTCTTAATGTGCAGAATGTGTCCTGCAAAAAAATACCAAAATTTTAATATGGGCCTTTTTCGGACACAAAGAGTATAAATAAGTCAAGAGGTTAATAGGCCCTTTTGCATGGCATGCTAGATTTAAAAAAAATCCATTCTTTCAGCTTTAAAGACATGAACCTAAAACTTGTGTTGCTTACATATACTATTTTGGCTCACTCTTTCTATTTCTGGTATCCATGTTGTTCTAGCTGTCTAGCACCAATTTTTTTTGACAATCGAAAAGGTCATGTAAGGGGGCCTGCAAAGGGCCTATTCAGGGTTTGGAATTCCTAGTTCCAAAGGCACAGGGAATCTCGGAACATATTCCCCTGGCCTTTGCCCTCTTTCCTCACACTTCACTAGGACTAAGTTCTACTTACTCATTATGTAAGGAGAAGTAAATATGGTTATTTATCAACATAAAAAATGGTATAATATTGTGTCCTTAGCAGAACTTGGTCGCTCATCCACTACACTATAAGATTCATTGGTTGGAAGAACCAGGAGAGAAAAACTATGAATGGTAAAATTCTTGCAACAATAAACCAGGCAAACAATTCTTCTTAATGATTTTTGAAAAGAGATATAATGTTATTGTGTGCAATGAGAAAACCTTGCCATTGTGAAAAGCATATTAATTTATAAGCATTTTATCAGCCTTCCACTTGGGGGTTTGGGATTGAACCATTGGAAAATAAATCCCATACCCTCTTGCTCCATGCCAATAACCCTTACTTGTAATTCAAATGAGTATGACTACTGATAAATTGTGGATCTAAGGTTGTGTCAAATTCCAGCAAGGATTTATTAATCTCAGTTATTATTGGCTTAGAGCAGATTGTGTAGGAGTACTTAGCAGGAAATGAGCCAGGCTGCACCATTCCCACTTAAAAAAAACATTCGTCCCTTGAAACAAATACAATAATGGCCAAATTGACCTGCTTTGTCTGCGTCCAAAGGAAATTAAATGCCAGATCACTTGCAAAAGGGCCAAATTGTCCCTTCTGGCTCAATTTCTGGCTCTATCCCTGGGAGTAGGAAAGAAATATAGCAAGACTGTAGCTGTACTGTGTAATTATTAAATCTGTTGGCAGTTGGCAGTGTTCTACCATATATTTTATAACTCTACAATAAAACAATGTCCACTTGAGGTCTTGAAAAGGTGTGACAGCATACATGGGCAGAACAGGAGCTGGGCATTATAGCAGCTTTTCAACACCTCATCAATAGGACACAGGAAAGTCAAAGTCTATTCATTTCATTAATATAAAGTTAATGAAGTTAGTATCCTTCCTGACTGGCTACCAATCTGGACTATAGGGTTGTAGCAAAAAAGAAGCAGCCAGCTAATGTGTATTAAATACAGCTGGTAAATGTTTACTTATCAGTTCACTGCAAACACAGTGTTGCAAAATGTGTCTGCATGAGGACTTTATTTGTCAGAAAAATGACAGCCCATGATTGGGTCTTTCTCAAGCAGCAGCCAGTGCTTACATGTATAACCAACAATACTGGGACTATAAGCATTCTTTCTGACCCATGAATTCTATCTTAGAATACTTTTAACCATCAGAAAGATGCAAGTCATTAGACCCATATTGCATTTTATAAATGGCATCCAATTTAAATGGTAGGTATTGTCCTGTAGACTTTAGCCTTGTGTTCACATTGCCACACAAAAGCGTTTTCGCATGAATGTGAAACTAAAGATTCCTAAATAATGGTTATTCAAATTACATGTACAATGTAGATGACATTATTTTATGCAATGCAGGGCTTGAAACAGAAACAAAATATTATCTGACATTTCATATTTTGGGCAGGCCATTGTGTATGAAATCATTTCCAAGCATATTGTCACCTGCCATTACTGAAATTTGGCCTGCTTTTTGGCCATTAGCAGGGTGCTATTTCGAGTCGTGAAGTGGCCAGTCTATGGAACCATCACAATGGGACTACAGTTTTGGAAAATAATTCCTGACCAGTAATGAATATGAAAACATTATTAATTTTGATATTGGTGTAATCTATTAAGATTTTAATAACATGATGTAAAAACAGTTTGATGTAAAAACAGTTTGCTTTAAAAGTGTCATCCCTAAATATAACAAATCCCTTTTCTTATCAGGGAAAAAGGAAAATACATGTAAGATACAATACACACAAAATCAACTTCAAAATAATTATATACTCTTCTAAATACCCATTTAATTGTAAAACTGGTTTCAAAAACTCATGAATAATTAATGAGCATTTTGTCCAATCAGATGAAGCAAATCAGTCACGTGCATGCTCCTTTATACCTGATAAAATCTCATCATTCTAAAAGGCCCGCGGAGGGATTTGAATTCTGTCCCAGAGGGAAACGGGGTTAATGATTGAGACAATGGGATGTTTCAGCTTTCTCACTGAATTGCTAATTAGGATGAACGTTTTATATAAAGAATATTAATGAACATGAAATTTTATATAAAGTTTCATCCTAATTAAGAATTCACTGATAAAGACCCAAAGATAGCAAAAAGTACACGGAACATTACCCTGGATACCAGAGGCTCGAAATCGTCGGGGCGAGACCAGCTGAAATCAAGATTTCAGCACGAGTCGCGAAGCGACGAGCCTCTGGCCGCCCGAGTAGAGATTTTCGTTTCTTCCGGTACAGAATCTGTACCTCGTCCCTGATTGGTTGATTGAGTTGTGGCCATGGAAACTGAGGCATTCGGATCAAAGGAACATTTTGATTGGCTTTCATCTTGAGATCGTGTTACAAACCGGTTCCGACGAGTCTTGACAGATTATACACAAACGTTAATGTTTCACAGTGCTGTACAATTTGAGTTAGCCAAACGAGTTGAAGTCTGTTCATGTTCTTGAAGCGGCGTGATGTCTTCTCAGTACGGCCTACTGGCCTGATTTTCCAACTCATACCTGGTATTTGCTTCTTCCTTCACGTTCGATTATCCAAAACGAGCAATTGTACTGGTGGTTAATGCCCTCCATATGCCCTGATTTACTCCCACATAATTATAACAGAGCTAGAACAACGAGGAATCAAAGCATGCTCATTGGGAGATCCAAACATCAAACCCGACGAAGTAAATCGAGGAGAAGTTTCCTTTATCTTCACAAATCCCGACAACGGCATGTTTTATGTTTTGAATCACACACGACTTCACACGTGAAAGTGACATGCAAATTAACCGCTGAGTCGAAACCAGTTTGACTAGACTTGTAAACATAAAAGCGAGGCTATGCGCATGAGATTGAGGTTGGCTATTCGAGCGGCCAGAGGGACTCAACGGTCGTCACGCAAAACAAAACTCCTTCGGGGAATCAAAACACTTTCGATCGCGGCACATTACAGAATATTCGTACCTGAGCCCCTCTGGAACCAGGGTAACGGAACATAAGGTACCTAGATAATAAATTTTGCACTCAATTTACTAATATCAGCAGACTACCGAGATACACAGATAATATTTTTAAAATGAAGTTGTCCAACTACCATTACTTGTTTACCGAGCCACTGTTTAGTTCCAATTATTAAACCAAACTCAAAGCCGTAAAATTATAAAAACGTGCATTAAACTTACATATTTTGTGCCGGAGTCAAAAATTTAGAGTCTGCCGTCATGTCAGTCACATCGCTTTCCAAGTCTTGAACTTTATCGAGGTAAACCACGACACCAAATCCTTCAAGTGCAGATTCTTCTTGCCGATTGCGAAACGCCGCTTCAAACAACATAGTATGGTAATTTCTTCATGTCATTCCCTTGAGATGTTCGTAATTGCAGGCGGTGATTACTCGAATATTTTGCATGGCGTTGTGAATACAAAGGTTCAATGGTTCATTAAGTAACCATTCCCTTGAGATGTGCGTCTTTCTTTCATTGCATTCTTAAAGCGTTTTTGAAGCCGTTTAAAACACTCACAGCACGTGTTTTATCAAGTCTAAAAATTCTCGGGCTTCGCCCTAGAATTTTTAAACTTGATAAAACACTGCTGTTCGTGTTTTAAACAGTACATAGCAATGTTTCATGTTGATAAACATTACAATTGTTATGCTAATGTACAACCATGATTTCAAAAGGCTGCTTTGTGTCAGGAACCAACGGATCTCTGGTTGGCACATTAATGACAATGGATGGCGTGCAGTGAACATTGCTATACTTAATTCTTACCACCAATAAATATATATATATATATATATATATATATATACAGTCGATGCCAAAATGGTTGTCCAGCAGAACATAATATAATACTTTAATATCCATTGTTTTGGCCTATTGTTTTGGTCTAGACAGTCGATGCCAAAAAGGTTGTCCAGCAGAACATAATATAATACTATAATATCCATTGTTTTGGGCTATTGTCTAGACCAAAACAATAGGCCAAAACAATGGATATTGTAGTATTATATTATGTTCTGTTGGACAACCTTTTTGGCATTGACTGTATATATACAGTCGTTGCTGTTAATGTTGTCCTAGACATATCCACATATTGATTTATAGCCTTTGTTCAGTTCGCACCTTTTACATAAAGAACGGTAATCAGCCGTGAATGCGCCCTTTGTATTTGGTAACAATGGTTAACGCTCTTGCTTACCAGTTCGAAGCCCCGAGTTCAAGTCTCAGTATTGGCATCAGTATTGGCATCGGCATGTTTTTTTTGTTTTCTATTTTTTTTTCTGTTTTTTTCCCTGTCTTTTTGTTTTGTTTACATATGTTTCTTTTTGCAGTTTTATTTTTTTATATTGGATAAGAACGGACAATGTAGCTAAAATAATACTGTCAACCTGAAACGGTCTCAACTTTTCCCAGACTTTCGAAGTATATAATTATACCAGCACTGACTGAGTACGCCCAAATTATACGCTATTTTCGTTTAGAACGGTGTAGCGATTCTGTTGAAGGTTGTGGGTTTGAAAAAGCGTAATTTGTTTTTCTTACACTGTACCGGGCTTACATGTATATACCAGAAACAGTTTTGAAAATACTAGATACCCACTGATTCAAAGTATTATATCTTTGTTTAGAAGTAGGAAGAGATTTTAGCAAGTGTTATGAATTTCATTCGTACCGATTTTCTGAACTTAAGCAGACTGAGCGAGCGACCTCATTTTCCCCCGAGATTTCGAAAACATCGGCCGCGAGACACGGAGCGGACAGTTTTGAAAATATCCGGCAGTCTAGAAATTGTCCAGAATTCTCTTTGAAACCCATAGTAATGCTTGCATAAGTTGACGAAGCTTTTTTCTTTGTGAAGGAAAAGAACTCACATGGAATTAAAGCCGTGTACTCGGCATAAGGTTTACGAGTGTTTGACAAACGATAACAAACTTTAGAAGCTACGCCATGGACGATGTTGATGATCAAAATACTACATTCCCTGCGGCAGTCGAAGCTTTTGCAAAAGAAATGTTCGAACATCCCTTAATAAAATATATGTGGATGATAGGTGTCCTCGGCATTTCAAAGGTTAAAAAGAACTCCGTTCTTGTTGTCACGTTTGAAATAAAAGCTTTTAAGAGAATACAGTCAGAAAAAAAGAAATGAAAAAAATCTTCGCAGTAACAAAAATGCCGATACTGAGACTTGAACTCGGGGCTTCGAACTGGTAAGCAAGAGCGTTAACCATTAGACCACCGTGGCTCTTTGTTACCAAATACAAAGGGCGCGTTCACGGCTGATTACCGTTCTTTCTGTAAAAGGTGCAAACCGAACAAAGGCTATAAATCAATATGTGGATATGTCTAGGACAACATTAACGGCAATTTGCTGTATATATATATATATACAGCAAATTGCAAAAATTATGAGGTGTCCAACTTTTCAACATATCAACATATCGAGTGCATTGTGGGAACGATTTCCCGTTACTGTCCCGCACTGAAACCGATGTGACAATGGCTACGTATACGTACTGTTAATGTCCATCTAAGAGTTTTGGATGTACAATGTAGTAACTAAACGAAATTTCCCCAGTACTAAACAGCTTTTAAATGTTGTATTTATTTTTAAAAGCATCATCTCAGCAATAATCAGCAATAATCTCCACAGTTATGAGCGCATAGATTATTGTCGTGGTTCGTGACTAGCGCGCTAGCTGTTTGGAACATCTAGCCCAGCTAGCAGAGTACTAGATGAAGTAAATAAAAAAACAAATTCTATTATTAGCCTCATTATCTAAGGTGCAGACAATTTCAAGCCCTTCTTACGAAAAGCCTTCCAACCTTCACCAACAATATCGGGCTGTGTTCAACAAACAATAACATACAAAGGAGATGCTGAAATGTAAATTCAAGGTACGCACAAATTTCTAGACTTAGGAAGCAATTATTTCTAAATCATTTTGTTTTAATCCAATGGCAATATTTGTCCAAAAATAGTAGTAAGCAATGCTAAAAATGAAATCATTTGTGAATTTTAAAAATCATGATTCATTGGAAGGTTTGATATTTGATAGTTATATAACATGCTTGGTAATTATCATATTTTCGCTAATATGCTAATGTGTTCGTTTGCAGTGTCAACGTTTTCATAACTAATAAAACCTTAGGGAACAAACTTTTACTTCAGAAATAACCTTTGAACCTTCTTGGATGATAAAGTAGGAAAGCACAGCTTTATTTACATGTATTTCCGTCTAGTACTCTCAGCTTTAGCCAGCGCACTAATCACGAACCGCGACAATAATAATAAATATCTCATCTACGCGCTCATAACTGCAGAGATTATTGCCAGATGATGCTTTTAAAAATAAATACGACATTTAAAACTTGAGAAATGGCAAAGAACCGTGGACGAAAATCCTGCTGGTTGCTACGTTGGATCTAAGTCAGATAATTTCGTTTAGTTATTACATCCAAAACGCTTAGATGGCCATTGACAGTACGTATACGTAGCCATTGTCACGTCGGTCTCTGTGCGGGACAGTAACGGGAAATTGTTCCCACAATGCACCCGATATATTGATATGTTTATATGTTGGACACCTCATAATTTTTTGCAATTCGCTGTATATATATATATATAACTATATCGGGTGCATTATGGGTAGGAGTAAAGTCAGTAAAATGCAACTACAGCTGATATCCGCGCGCGTTTGCAGTTATACATACATACATACATACATAATCTTTATTTATACACGAAGTCGCATCATATACATAAAATGATCTTCCTGGGAGCCGTGTTTAAAACTATAATTATATAACCATGTAATTGAAACTACTAAATATAACTAATTGATGAACAGAGACTAAACCTACTCTTAAAATCTTAATTTTAGATGTACAGTACAATAAGCTAAGTATAGCTTTACTAGTTTATTTAACTAATGTATTAAAAATAACCTTATTATGTAGCATACTTTTAAAATTATTTAAATTTGATTTACCTCTTATCTCAATGGGGATTTTATTCCATAGGATAGATCCCCTATAATGCAGGCTGGACTTTGCAGCCTCAGTTCTAGGTCTGGGAATATGCCAATTTGATACAGAGTTTCTAAGATTATACGAGTGAACACTTGAAATATTAGTAAAAATCTGTTCTAGATATGGAGGAGAAAGATCATTATAAATTTTAAACATGATTGTAGCCAATTGCTTTATCCTCCTGTGTTCTAACCTATCCCAACCTAGTTCATTCAATAGATCACTGGATCGAATCTCGTAATCAGAGAAGGTGATGATTCTAGCAGCCCTATTCTGAAGCTGTTGAAGTTTATCGTTCTCTGTCTTCTACTTCTGTGAAGACTGAACTGATCAGTGTTATTAGACTGATATAATGTATCAAAGAGCAGAATGAAAGGATTCATACGTGTATGTACTGACCGGAGCTGACCGGATGAACAGACTGCACAAGAGCCTGGCTTATAGTTGGAAAACGTATTGACAAAGCAAAATAAACACTTATAGTGTAACGTACATGTAGGAAACCTCTTTCAGTTTGAACATCGAATCGTTTTCTTAACTGCTGTGTGTAATGTTTATTTTTAATTGATCCCGATGAGACAAAATTCACAATCTGCGAAAAAACTGCTGTTGTTTGGAGCTGCAATATAATTACAAAACGAAACTTCGAAATTAAATATTCAAAAGTTTGTCGCGGCTCGTTATCTATGAAATTAGGAAACTAGGATTCACTATAAAGTGATGTTGTTAAATGGGACCACAGCTACTAACGTTTTTGGTTTAATGACGAAGCTATAATAAACAGTTTTGTCACAATTATGAGATTTAAATAGCATACAAAATACATTTTAAGAATGAAAGAAAACTGTGCAACAATAATATGAACATTCAGTGATGCGAATCCAAGAATTATCGAACGTACCTTTCATAAAAGCATTTACTAAAAAAAATATACCATAAAAATAGGATAAGAGAATTTATTAGAGTTTATTAGAATTTTTTAGAATCGTTTGATACCATAAAATATAGCAATGATATGGGGTACGTTAATTTCTATCCGTTTCTTAATCGAAATAATTAAATGTTTTATGAACTTGTTGTCAATAAATTTATGAAATTGTGTAAACCTTTAAGCTATTTTAATGTCTTCAATTTTCCGCGAAACAGTTTCAAAAATAGCGTTGAATTCTTGCTTCGCAGATGAAATTCGGCATTATAGTTCCATCCGCTTTACGTTCTTCTGAACGTAAACATTAATTTATAATATAAAATCAGGAAAAATATTTGTCCAAACAGTAAATAGAGAGTGCATTTACTTTACTTTAAACTTTCCTGCCTGTTCCGAGTAAAAGTGTTGTATTCTAGATATATTCTTGAACTTTAAATCAACTACACAAGTCTTCCCTATGATGATTTGCAAACGCGTGCAGATATTTGGCTGTAGTTGAATTTTAATGAACTTACTCCTACCCATAATGCACCCAATATAGTTATATAGTTGAGGTGCGGGGGTCAAAGTTTTTGCACTTCGCCTTATATATATATGTATATATATATATATTGCTGTCAATTATCTTATATATGTGTTATTTCATCATTCATGAATTTGCCTAGCCTATCCCATGATTTTCCCCCTTTTGGTATAATGAAGATGTGAAGATGTGCATGGCAGCTGAACAACCTTCAGCTCACAAAAACTGTATTAAAATAACACATGTCATTCAAACTATTATTGAAATGGCTCTACTTATTATAAGTATTTGGAAAACCTTGTACATATAGCTTATTTCAATTAATATTGCACATAAAAAGGGAGAGCCAAAAATTTTTGGAAAAGCAATTACTTAAAACTTCTTTAGGCAAAGTGTAAAAATACGGAAAAGGACTGTGCTCAATTTCCGAGATCTTTTCTGATAATGATAAGCTTATATGAGAAAATATTAAGCTCATGGAGTCATGGAAGATTATGATAGTAGAGTTGGGGCAAACCAATTAACAACACTGGTATCAGAATAATTTGTAGGAATAAATTTGACGTTTTTTATTTTATTTTAATGAACGAAAACTCTTAAACAAAGCTGTAAATATTACGAGTAATAATGACGTGTTTTCTTTTTGCACGTGGCTTATATAAAGTCGAGAGAACATGGTCTGACTCAAATCGTTCTTACCGGCAGCGTAACAAGATTATTACAAGACAGATCAAGAACTGTAGCTTTAGGCAATGCAGCCTGTAAAACAAGATAGGAAAAACAACCGTTAGATCAATTATCTTCTAACTGGTGAGTTAAACAGGGGAACGAATGGACTGGTCCTTCACATATTCCGGATCGCGGCAGATGCCAATATTTAGGAGTTCAGTTTCTTAATACGACGATTTGAACCCAGATAACATTTCGTCTGGCGAAAATGTAGCGACAAAAACGGTTTAATATGTTTTCGATAAGCGTTAATGTTTCTTTGGAAAGTTGACCATTATTCCATTAAATTGTACCGTGACCGTGTACAACTACACTCCGTACAGCGCTTCGTTTTAAATGCGTTTCTGAAATATTTAAACTCAATGAACATATCAAACCACGAATATTTTAAAAAGAATAAAGACAATTCACTTTAGAGAAATCCTAGTCCTTCTTGTTTAACTAAATCTTTTATATCAGTTCATACACGGAAACAGTATGAACTCAAATTTTAGTTCAACGTGAACATCCGACTCGTAATCACACGAAAATTACTTACCAATTCTCGGACTGGAACCTTAATGAGGTTGCAGAGACTTAAATCAAGCTCGTTGCCATCTAGTTTGTCCTTGATCTCCTCTTTAGATATTTTTCTAGCCATATTTTTGGCCAGCGCTCGATGGACACGAAGCCGTCCCACGTTCGTCTGATACCGCGATATTTGCCAGCGGCGCCAGCGGTACAATAGAACCCAGGCCATCCCGCAGCGCACGGTGACAGACAGACGCTCTGTCCACTTAGTTTCTAAAGCACTTTCGTACCATGCAGGCATCTGTCTTCTGACATGATTTATGAGGAGTTATGATATAAATTACGGGAGCATCCTAAGAAAGCGCAATGTCATTGTTTAAAAGACATGCATGATTGTTTCAGGTGGTTTCCCTATGTTTTATAAAAAAATATTATTCCACTTCGTGCACAGTACAAAGTCCAAGCAGGTGATTGGCTAATGCAGTGCGTTATTGGTGATGGTCAAGCACGCTGTGCGCTCAGTTGGAATATTATAAGTTAGAGACTTTATGTTTGCAGTATTTTATTGACAAGTACAGGCACTTTCTGACTGTAGTTAATTGAGTGGAATGGGCATTAGACTGCTTACAGCCCTATCTTTGGCGAAAAACCAGAAAGCCTCCCATGTCAGTGATGACCGATTAACTAGTAACTGTCGCTTGCCCCAGCCCTTGCGCAGCTTCAACTTTAGCTCTGATCAGTTCCTCGCCAAACAGGGCTGGAAGCAGTCTAAATGGTTATGAAACCCAGCGACCTTCTTTGTTATAGATCTTTGTTCGCCTTTTTCAACCGTGATCGTGCACAAAACACAATAGATATTGGCCTATGTTAACTTAATCAGCCAATAGAAACGTGTGGACTCAGTCATTCAGGGGTGATGCTAATGAACTATGACCGTTCACAATCTTTTGTCTTACCCCCTTCCAACATAAATCGCAGCGTCTTTGAAGTTTGCCGGATTTCCTAACCATTCCACACTATTGCTGTAGATAAACTCATAATTATTTCATACTTCATATTCATGATTATTTTTCGTTCATCGCGCAGTCAACGCGTGCCTCTATAAAACAATAAAACACGCGCGCCATGCCAGTCTCTAATTCTTAATAATGCACACTCCGGCGAGGTCTTGAAAAGCTACTCAATGCACTCGCTTTCCGCTCGCACATCCGCAGCTTTTCAGGACCTCGAGCGTGCATTAGTCTTTCTAGAACATGAAGAACCATCTTCTATTTGTTCAATAAAAATTACTATAGGCTAGTCCTCCCCGGCGAAAGGCATGGCGGGCATAAAGAACGCCAAAAGCCGCACCGTTGAGCCGCCTGACCAAATAATTAAAATTAAAGGCTCACCGTGAGGCCTTAAGTGCTTATATAACAACAGCTGCTTCTCAAGTCTCGAAGCGGTTTAATGGCATAATGACAAAACCCAGTGTCTCTTATGTAGCCCCACTGCCATTACCAGCACGAACAGTAAATATGGCGGCGAATATGTCGTTTATATGACCGGCACAGCAGTGGGAACATCCTAGGTACTTATTGACTGAGTAGGACTGTGGCCGGGCGGGACAAATATTTGGCTTGAGTCATGACGTACGTACAAAATGACCAAGAGCCAAATATTTTCTCGTTCAGCCCGATTTAACTCAATCAACTGAAGTTTTTTATCATATGGCCACTTAGTTTGTCTTGATAATGGCAAAACAACAAGCAAAACAAATCGAGCAGGGCCGAATGGCTTTTTTCCGGTTCACGTCAAACACGTACGCCCTTCATCACAACGTTTGTAAATGTTTTGCAAGGAATTGAAGCGCACGCGGGGTAGTATGGGTAATATGATAATGACTATTTATTACATCACGCTAAAATACATGTAAACTTTGAAACGAAGTATACATCAAGACTAGCTTTTTATTATTTATATGTTTTATTTGTTGTTCCCAGTTAAGATGTTCATCTAAGTATAGTCCTAAGTATAGTCCTATTGACGGGGATATGATGCTCGGCGTTCCTTTTAGGGATAAACATTTTCACCTATGTACCTTTTAAGGTTCATACCGTTAGTTACGCAACCCGAGTCGGTATATTTTAGGGTGTAATATCGTTTCTTTTCTATTTTCTATTGATTGACAAATCTTTTACATCAATCATTTTTCCTCCGTTGTGCTTTATGAGTAAAAACAATCATTTCGTAAATGCTATATTTCGTACCTCTTAGGGATCAAAATCGTATAATTTATGCGTACCTTTTAAATATAGGTAAGTTTTAAAATCTAGAAACAGAAAATTATTCATTCTTTAATGATAGTTAGTCTTCGTTGTTCTGATCAAATACATTGAAGAAAAAAAGTTCCGCTCGTAGATATGCGATCAAAATGTGCAAAAATTTGCAACATTTGCAAAAAAGCATACATTTTCCGAGGACGGACTGGGGCGAGTCATCTCTGAAACTCGCTCCAGTCCACTTAAATTTCATCGCCAAGGTTAGATATCTATATCCATATCTATAATACATCCAAACAACTGTCACTTAACTACAATTTAAACAATTTCCCATGTGCACACTAGAAAATTAAAACTAAGGTAACATTTTAATGGAAAGTAACTATTTACCCAACTTTCCACGGTTTTCAAGATGAGGAATGTTGGTTTCTAAGTCTCGGAGCTTAATGTCCTATTACTCATAACACCTTGCCAAATCTGGAAATAAATAAATAAACAAATACCGTGCATAAATATAAAAGATAACGTATTTATTTACCGCTTGCGGACGGTATGCACGTATGTACAGGTTAGGCGTCTCGCGGTCGCCTTATTTTCTTGAAATCCTTTCAGCACGAAAAGAAAACACACAACGGACGATGTGCCAAAAGGATGTCTCTGGGATTCCAGGGGGAGAAGACTCTTATGATGATATATATATGGGCATAGGGGCGTAGGGAGTCCTGAAAATTGGGGGGAAATGAGGGGGGGGAGTGTGGGCGGGGAGGGGCAAAATGATGAATGAATGATGAATCTCTCTTCTGGGACTGGGCTGGCAAACAATCTTCAAAAACGCTGTTTTAGAAAGATCGACAATCGATTTTAGGTGGAAAATAGCATTTACAGACAAGTTTTGCTAATAACACTACCGATCTCGTATAAGAGCCTTAAAATAAATGAAGTGAGATATTGTTGCCGTCCAGTACAACCACGTGATTGTATCCAGTACCTCAAAACCATGATAAACCAGTGAGCCTGGTTACAAAGCATGTCGAATGATTGGTCTATGCACGTACGCATTAGTGCATATCAGTTCATTATTCCTGCTATTGTCATCATTTTTTAAAGCTGGTCTGGCCAGCATAACTATATTTCTCGCCAAAGCACTGACACGTTCAGTTCAGATTTGCTTGGTTTTTGGCTTTTCGCCACACGTAATGACGTGTGACCCGATAACCAAGCTTATCTGTGAGCTCGTAACTAGATGCTTCTAATTGGCGCGGTCCGGATCGGTAGTGCATTGGCACCGAAGCCCGTGTACTGTTTGCTATGCCGCTGTCTATGGCTGCAATCTAGTCTGAGCGCTTTTCGTGTCAGGCGTAGCAAACTGTAGTGCTTTGTGTTATAATTTTACGTTTTATATCCTCTTTGCTGTAGTTTTCGGACTTTTCATTCTTAATATCAGTTTCAACCTTTAGCGAAGAATCTTCTTGAACGTCCAAAAAACAATTGGCGGGGCACTCTTGCTTATGACGTAATATATATGTGCGGTGGTGGTACCGGTTTTAAATTAATTTCGGTTCCGGGTTCGGCTTTTTCGTAAAAATATGTGGAAATCGGGGTTATAAACGACTCAGAATAATCAAACAGGGAGACAATCCGGGCTCGTTTTCACAATAACTTGAAGTCCTGGGCAGTGGAGTTATTTGTTCTTGTAATGACCGGTTCTGGATCCCATGGTCAAACAAACCTACCCATTCAGGGGGAGGAGGGGCATACCTACCCATTCAGTGGGGTAGGGAGGGGGGCATATAGTGCGGTTTTTAGTTGAGTGTGGTAAAACCAAAGTAATTACATTATAACCAATCACTGGATCAAGTGGAAACACAATGAGCCAATCACGAACTGAAGTAATTCACGATTGGTTTTACTTGAACCAATCACGAGGCAAAGTAAACGAAATCGTCGATGCTGTCGCTAAAACAAAACCTGATTGCGTGAATGCGTTTGGTTTTAGTTTAGAACTTGATCATGATTGGCCGATAATTACAAAACATTTTCCACAGCCAACAGAATAGCTATATAAGCAAAGGCAAACGCAAAGCCAAAGCAATATCTTATTACTTTCGATACTCAATCGAAAACCGCTCAAAACGTGAGACGTCACGTTTTTGTGATCACCACCTGATTGCTAGCCTTACTTTTGTGTTGAGCACATATTTTACCAAAATGAGGCTTGGTGGTGATCACAAAAGCGTGTCATCATCATGCATAAGGCCTAGACGTCTCATCATACATAGCCAATTATGCAAAGCGTTTGTTCCAAGATGGCGGCCGTGGCTAAACAGAGGCAGTGACGTCACAATATCCAGCCGCGCGTAAGCGAAGAGCCTGGGGACAAGGCTACTTAGATCCTCCGTTCTCAACGGTATATCTGGTACATTATTTTAATGAAAGATGACAGATGATTCGAGTGGAAGAAATGATTTTCAAGCAAGTCAACCCCGCAAACAATGATGATTATGATTCTTTCAGATTCAGCTTTTTATTTGCCACAAAGATAACAACTACAAAGTTACAAAATTGTTAAAAAGTGAGTTATCCGCCAGTATCGGGGAAAGCGCGCGCGGGGTTGTATGGGTAATATGATAAAGTATTATGTTGTATGTAAACATGCAGCCCTTCCTCGCGACGTCCTTACCATTCTTATCAAGAAAATTCTAAGTATAAAACAAGTCGGTGTTCACCTCAATTATATAGACTTATTTTCTCAGTGGAAAAGTTAGACATTATTTTCACGGATTCACTTAATATTAGTGACGATGTTTTGAAAGTTTCTAAAAACCATGATAAGAACGTGAACAGATGTCTAGCGACTTGTATCGAGTCCTTTACTCGTGGCCTACAGGTTCAGTATAGGCTCTGTCGTTATATCTAGAGCGGTACGGCTACAGTAGTCAGCTGAGTGTAGAAATCCAGCGAAAATCTCCCTCCGTATCTACCGTTACCGCTCTGTTTGAGTCCACCATGGGGCATGCTGGGATGGATCAACAGCCAGCTGTTCACCCACACAGAGCTGAAATAACAAAACAAACATTGACTTTACTGATATGACGTCATTGTGTTGGCATAACGTCATTATGTTGATATTACGTCATTGATATACGTCATTGTGCTTGCATGACGTCATTGTGTTGGCTTGGCGTCATTATGTTGACATTACTTAATTGTATTGATATACATCATTGTGTTGGCATGACGTTTTATGTTGATATTACATACTTGTGTTGATATGATGTCATTTTGTTGATACTTTACTTATCTGACATTGGATCAGTATCAGAGAACTGATCAAAATCTATTTCACAAATGAAGTAGCCTAAGCAATGCGAAACACAAGCTTGCCTTACCCTGCGTGAATTTGCTGAGCTAATCGGTGAGCACGGCTGCCATTCTTACTCCAAACAGACGCCGATAGACCATACGGAGTGGCGTTAGCTCCCGCTACAGCCTCGTCCTCGCTACGAAACGGAATGATACGCACCTACAGGCATGAAGCTGAACATGAATAATGTAATATCTGATATATAAGGGACGTATCATTTAGTACCTGGATGGGGGTGGGGGAAGGGCTGCACAATTTCTAGGGAGCGGAGTGAAGAAATTTGTGGTAGCAACGAAGAAGTTGAAAGGAAGGGTATATGATTTGAACAGTGGTGCAGAAAACATAGGTGACAACAAACTAGAAGTGACCAGTTCCCATCCAATGAATAAGAGAGTGACGTATAAGGTTGGAAAACACTACAAAGTAAAAGAATATACCATGACATAATCATATGTACGGTTTTGACGGGAGCAGTGCGGCAAAACATTTCTTGCTAATGAACTCACCACAGGTCCTTGCACTTCCATCAAGTTGATCTGATTATCGGTCGAGTTATTGAATCCTGCGAACCAATAGAAGACATCACAAGTCATCATGGGCAATCTCAATATATCTTGGCGCTGACCATAAGATACGCGGGCTCTGGGAACAAGATTGCCATCATGGAGAGCTGTATAACTCGGGCGCATGCGCGAGCTGACGCGTAAATCGGCAGGAACTTTTCCTTAAATGTCAATGTCTCGTGTTCGTAGTTAATTTTATCCCGGTGTTCAAAACGTAAACTATATTGTTCAAAACATGTTCAGTTTTCTTAGTTTCTGAAGGAAATGTATTTGAAGCGTATACTTACCATAAAACTCTTATTCTTCCCAGAAAACATCGCGCCTTACGTTATTCAGCTCATTAGCTTACATTGGGAGACTGGGCCGTTGTCCAAGTATTCAAAGTTTGCTAATGTAGGCACGCGCTAAAAAGATATAAGCTTTACTGGCTTAAAAAATTATTCCTTAAGTACCTCCAAGAATTGTCGGCTCTACAAAGAACCCCTTTTCTAGCTTGCCGTCCAGTTTGGGGGTTTTTCCTCCATAGATCACCTTGGCTCCATCGTTTATGGCCCCTTGTATGTAGACCAGCACCTTCTGTTTGTGTTCCTTGCTGATTAGGGGACCCATCTGTGATGAATACGTATTTTGTCACGTTGCGATGTTGTCAAGTTACGTCACTTGTTATGCTGGTTTATGCGTTTGGTTATGTAATCAACTAATGAAGTATAGTATATAAGGATGTTACGTAATCAACTAATGAATTATAGTATATAAAGATGTAGTGTAATAAGAGTCTTTGCCATCGAAAGTATCCCTTAGAACTGCCAAGAGAGCGGGATGACTATGTACTGCCTATATTTACAATCCATGAATTTTACTCTTTATTCCAGGCCTATGGCCATTCCATCATGAGTAATTTTCTTAATTATTATTTTCTGATATTTATATCTCATTACTAATATCATATTATATTTGCATTTTACAACTTGTAATATATATTTATTTATACGTACTTTAAATATCCTGTAATATAGTATATTTTACATATCCTGCATGTAACATAGTGTATACGTATTTTATATATCCTGTAATATAGTGTCCCCAATTAGCTTTACAGCTAAATACTATTGGCACTCAAATAATTAGTTCATGTATGTATGGCCGTAGCTAGCAAAAGGCAAGACACTCGCCTCGTCTAGATTCTAGATTCTCTCCCAAAGCTTGTAAATGTGAAAGAAATCTTTAAATCTCAATCAGAGAGCTACTTATATACGCCGCAAGTGCTGAAGTACACTGAACTTCCGAGTTACCCCCCTCCCCCTAAAAAAAAAATTTGTCTTGGAATGTCCTATAACCTGTCATGTACTGTGTACTATCTTTGCGAGAACGTTTAAAAACGGATGTATATATATTCATTATACTATTAAAGAAGTTCGCATGTTTAATCGCAGTTTACTTACGTGGACGTGGTCCAGTGGATTTCCTATCTTTATGGTTTTGACGGCCGCCACAAGTCGCTCCGTGAATTTCTCCAAAATGGCTCCATGGACAAAGATACGATTGACGGCATGGGGATGTTGGCCAGCCATGCAAAGGAAACTAAATAGAGAGGTTAAAATAGCATGTGAACCGACTCTAGGGGGAAGGAGAGGGGGACTAAAGGAGAATAGGGGAGAGGGTCCGGGGAAGAGAAATCCCAGATGGTTCTTATAACTAGAAATTAATTTTGTTATAACGTAACTCATTATTTAGGCTGACAAACCAATAAAGCAAAGAATAATGTAGTGGTATTCGTTGTTGTTGAAGGTGTTTTCCCAATCTCGTTAGCAGAGCCCGCGATCTTTTGGTCAGCCTAGGATTATAGCGTTTAGTAAAGTTTTGGTCAAGGTCTTTACGTACGCGCCTATAATCCAATCAGGCGTCGTAGTTAGCAAACCAGTCCTGTAAGCAGAAATAAAGCGATAAAGATTCTACTATACTGAATACAGAACGAGTGGCCGGAGAGATGATCGTTTTTAATTCGTTTAGAGGAGACTGGTAACGACCGGGATCTACCAACCTCGCTCTGATGACCGTTGGTATAACTTTTTCCAGCTCGACATCGTCACACACGATCATTGCGTGACAGTTACCAAGTTCAAATGACAGGCGTTTGATTTGAGGAGCGCTCTCCATGGCGATTAGAGACGCTGTCTTCTCACTTCCAACCTGTGGAGTGATATCATGGACAGGAAAAATATAGAGAGAAGATTAAAACATTGAGTTACACAAGCCCGTTGCCAGAACTCTGAAAGGTTCGCATTTGAACACTTTACAGCTCAAAAGGCTCGAGGTTCTCAAATCGCGATCGTGGCGTTTTACGGAAATATGTGAGAAGCTTTTGACGAGAGGACCTGGAATCAAAAGGCTTTTTTATGTTATGGAAAACCTTTTAACACCGTTTTTATTTGCTTTATTATTTATATTATGTATATTTTTTTATCGTGAAAAACATAAATTGCTTGTTAAGTTATTTATTGTGGAGAAGACTCAAGATGGGGTGATCTCATCGAACCTCCACTTTCTATTCAAATGTCGAAAATATGAAGATTTAAGGAAATACCGCCTCCCTGTTAGCTCAATGGTTGCTAAGCGCCAGGCTGTTAGCTCAATGGTTGCTAAGCGCCAGGCTGTTAGCTGAATGGTTAAGCGCCAGGCTGTTAGCTGAATGGTTAAGCGCCAGGCTGTTAGCTGAATGGTTAAGCGCCAGGCTGTTAGCTCAATGGTTGCTAAGCGCCAGGCTGTTAGCTCAATGGTTGCTAAGCGCCAGGCCGTTAGCTCAATGGTTGCTAAGCGCCAGGCTGTTGAGCGGGAGGTCGACGGTTCAAACCCCAGCCGGACCAACACTCGGGGTATTTTAATAAAATAACTGATTAGAAGATGTTGCCTTTACATAATACAGTTAAACGGTTAGACCTTCACGTCTTCTCGGATAAGTAAAATCGTAGGACTAGTGTCCCCAATTAGCTGCAAAGTTACAACATTGACACTTACTTACTTTTTTTTCATATCACTAAAAAACAAGCTAATTATAAGTTTAACCAATGTGTCACAAAGCAAATTATTATCTGTGGTACTCAACCCAGCTCCTAAAATATATCGTTTAGCTGCAAAATTTATGCATGACTGCCTGGGTCTTAGGGCACAAGCTCTGAATAAGTGATGCCCGTTCCCACTCAGCAAAGACGCTATTAGCACTGTCATTATTTTAATTATTTTTGCACCCTAATAATACTATTATTATTGGACAACTACGGATGTACAGTATTGTACAAAGTACCAATAAAAAATGTCTGTCTCTGTCCCTGACAACGGGTCTGTTATAACCTTAGTAAAGACTAAAACTAACTTTATCCAAGTCAAATATGAAACTCGTTTCATGTTGAGAGTCATCTCGATCGTTACTGACTCAAGGAACCAAAGTTGCTATTGAAACTACAGTTAATAAGGGGAATGGTTATAGGTTTTTGTTTGCCTTTTTCAACCGTGACCGTGCACAAAACACAATAGATATTGGAATGTTAATCAATCAGCCAATAGAAATGTGAGGGTTCAGTCAGTTCAGGGGACGCTAATGAGCTATGACCGTTCACAATCTTTTGTCTTCCAACCTAAATCGCAGCCACTTTGAAGTTTGCCGGGTTTCCTAACCATTCCCCTCTATTAACTATGAAACTGAACAAAATTGGAAGTAGAGTGGTTTAGGATTGAGCTCGAGTGTCGTCAGAAATATACAAGGTCGTAAAACCAAATATAAAGTAATTTATACAGAGCCAATCACGGGAGCAAGTAAAAACGCAATGCATGAGTCAATCACGAACTGAAGCATGCTCAAGAATCCAGCGGTGCTTTGCCTGGTTGTCTGAGCCTGGTTGTCTGAGCCTGGTTGTCTGAGCCTGGTTGTCTGAGCCTGGTTGTCTGAGCCTGGTTGTCTGAGCCTGGTTGACTGAGCCCTGGTTGACTGAGCCTGGTTGACTGAGCCTGGTTGACTGAGCCTGGTTGACTGAGCCTGGTTGACTGAGCCTGGGTGACTATAGGAACACGGGCAAAGCTTCGCTGGATCCTTCAGCATGGAAATGAAGTAATTCGCGATTGGTATTACTTGTGACCGGCCCATTTTGAGATGAAATTTCCAGATTTTGTAATCACGTGGCTGGTCACGTGATAGATATTTTACAACAAAATCTGTTCAAACGACTCAGAACGCTGAGATTAGTGATATCCACTATTTTTGTAGAATTCGGGCAAATTTATTCTATTATCTATTCAATAAAATAGCTTTAGCCTCGATTTCATGCTCAAACCATGCCTTAATAAAAGTTTATGCAAATCAGGACGAAATCTGTATCAAATTTACAGAGCACTTATCGCTCAATGATTTACTTTGTTTTCCCTTCATGAATTATTAATGATTTAATAATTCTAGATTCACGGCTCCATGGAAAAGCATTCTTGTAATGAACGGACACCATGTCTATATCATCGTATCGTATCGTAATAATTTATTGATTATTATGATTATCATAATGTTTGGTTTTATAGTTTAGAACTTGATTGGCTGATAGGTTATAAAACATTTTCCTAAACCAATAGAAAAGCTAAGCAAACGCAAAACTAAAACAATCACTCATTATTTTCGACACTCAATCCAAAACCGCGCTTTTGTGTGCAATGGCAAATTCCATTTGTGGTTTCTCCTGCATGTTACATTTGCGGCAGTGTTATGGGAGTCGCGGGTGGAGCAGTGTATAAGAGGCTTGGCCTCTCATATTTGTGGCCCGGGTTCGATTTTCCGAACTCCGATCCGTGTAAAGTAACATGTGAGTTGAGTTTGTTGGTATCTCTCCCTCAGGCTCCGAGGATTTTTCCCCGGTTTCACCTCCCCCGTCCTCAAAAACCAACCTAAATTCCAGTTCGACCGAAGAATTTGTGTTCCCGATTAGTATATAAACCAAGGAAATGCATGGTACTACCGGCGACACACGCTATGACGTAGCTAGCCTCTAACACGCATGCTCACATCTTATTACCCGTGGAGTGGCAACCATGTACCAGTGCAACAGCGGGAACTTTGAGATGTCCCGCGAGTGCGCGTCCCGCCACGTCACCCCTGCCATACACGATGTTCACGACACCCTTTGGAATGCCTGTCAATCAAACATTTTCGACCAATATTGAAAGATATTGTTATTACCAGTGCAACAGCGGGAACTTTGAGATGTCCCGCGAGTGCGCGTCCCGCCACGTCACCCCTGCCATACACGATGTTCACGACACCCTTTGGAATGCCTGTCAATCAAACATTTTCGACCAATATTGAAAGATATTGTTATTACCAGTGCAACAGCGGGAACTTTGGGATGTCCCGCAAGTGCCCGTCCCACCACGTCACCCCTGCCATACACGATGTTCACGACACCCTTTGGAATGCCTGTCAATCAAACAAATGATCGATCAGTGATTCGCTCTTATCACGCGGCGGCCATGTTGGCTCAATACATTTCTCACGTGTAGCCTCGCACTGAGCAGTTTCATAACGAGGTTAGGCGGGGGAAAACAAAGGTTTTATCCTCCTGGAACTTAACATGGCCGCCCCGTGATAAGAATAAGATGTAAGCTTCTCCCTAAAGAAAGATCAACATGGTTTGGTTTAAAATGTACTGTGTACACTGCATCTCAGGCATGGAACTCCCTTCCAGATGATTTGATATGGATGCACAGCTGAAGAACATTTAAGAGGGCAGTGCGTTCCGTTTTCCGTTTCTTTCTATCTATCTATCTATCTATCTATCTATCTATCTATCTATCTATCTACCTATCTAAGAGCGAATAGGACGTTTGCATGGTGGCGTCACATACTACAACTACCAGAACACTTTGAGCGGACCTTTTGTTTCTCTAATTTGGACCATTGTCTTGGAATTCTCAAAGGTGTTAAGAAATTTGAATGAGAAAAAGAATTCGAAAGGATTGTGGTAGTTGTTTCATCGTCTGGGTCTACTCAAATTTATTGATATAATTTACGTAAATAACGCTCTATTTATGCATGATTTCCAGGCAAATGCCTTACCATCTGTTTTTCATGACTTTTTTACATGCTTAAATAGGGTACACCAATATAATACTAGACTAGCCTGCAAAAAATCATATTACATTTTTAAAATAAGAACCAATTATGGCAAATTTAACATTCGTTTTCTAGGCGCTAAAATATGGAACTCAATCCAAGAAGACTTTAAATCAAAGAGACGTAATCAATTCAAGAAACTCATAATAGATTCTATCCTGAATAGCTATTTAGATATCTGATGCACTTTTCTTTTTTTATGCCCTTTCTGTATTTTGTATTATTGTATTTTTTTTTGTGTCCTTTGTATTGTATTATATTGCATTTTCTTTTTCTTTCAATTACTATATCAAACATGATTAAATGCTGCATGGCCTAGCTACTTAGCTCGACTAGCTTTTAGCTATTTCTAAGTAGCTGTGCTCCTCACTTCTAGAGTATAAATTCTTAGCAGTAATATTCTTAGCATGTAAATTTAAGAGGTCACGAATAAATTGTTGTTGTTGTTGTTGTTGTTGTTGTAGTTAAATGACGTCATAATTCAAATGTCCTAAAGAACCGTTGTTTGTGCATGCGTTTCATAATTTCTGATTATACAATGTTCAGCATTGCTAATATATAGGAAATTATGGGTAATATTTGAAATAATTGATATGTATATTTTGAGTTATTGTTTTAGTCTTTATATGCCATAATTCGCATATTGCTAATTAGCTTATTTGGTGAAGTGGATACCACCAGGATAGTATAGTCATTAATACTGAGAAATTTTAATCGTTTTTATTCGTTTTTAAGTCCTGGCCATACAAAACTCTATAAATCGAGATCTCAATAACTTAGTACCATTTTAAACAATCAGTAGTTTCACAGTATCACTCATGGCGAGTCTGACGTGTCTGTTTGACATTTTGAGTGGGTTGATATCAATATGTGAACTTTTAACTGATATTTGACTTCGCTAAAAGCCGCCAATACTTTAGCTTATGCAATGTGCTCCTGGCTTTTGCAAATATTTGACCTCCATAGACCTATATAATAACTGAATGGCGAATGTTATTTGAATGGGAAGAAGTGCAGTACGCTGTTTGCTCTAGACCTGTAGTACCTATTGCTCGAGTGTATAACTTGATATTGATACGATCTGTTAACTTACACCTGCTTCATAGGAAAATTGGAGGGACCACAGACGAAATGATAAACAACCGGATCTTCTAGCGTGTAGGGATCTGATCAGCAATATATATATATATAAATAGACAAGAAAGGAAAGGCTGATTCAACGGTAGATAGTTTTTTCTTCCAAGATTTCTTTGGGGAAAGAGGCTTACAATGTATCTAATAAACTAGAACCTTTACGAAATAATACATGAATTATGAATTGCACAATCTTATGATAAAACACATATAAACCAATGAAAAGAAGGTGGAGTGACATATAATATGAAATGAAAATAATAAAAAGGTGACGTGATGATGATTAGAGTACACAGGAAATGAAACATTTTGTTGTTGCTTTACCTGCATCCTTGAGGACTTTAGCCAGTAGATGAACAATAAGAGGCGCCAGACAGGACGGCTTTACGATCGCACAATTACCACAGGCCAGGGCGGGTACAAGATGTACTAAGATAGAATGTAAAGGACGAGCCCAGCTTGTGATAATGGCGACCACGCCCACAGGCCGATGGGTGGTGTAACTCAACACTCCTATAAAACAATAGAAAAGTGAGTAGAATCTAAAAACATGTCTTTAAAGTTTACTACAACTCTGGATTTCTAACGAGACCTGAAACAACCATGGGGGCTGATCAAAGCCAGGTCCCGGCTAATCCACGATCGAATCGGAATTGAACGTGTTGGTTTTTGCGGAGGGAGGAAAACCGGAGAACCCGGAGAAAAACCCTCGGAGCAAGGGCGAGATACCAACAAACTCAACTCACATATGACGCCGCCAACGGGAATCGAGCCTGGGCCATAGAGGTGAGAGGCGAAGCGCTAAACCACTGCGCCACCCCGGCTCCCCAAGCGAGTGGCAGAATTCATAAATATTTTCATACGAATACAATTGAAAGTCTCATGATCAATGACTAAATCTTAAATCAATATACGAATATGCAGTTTACCAATGGAATTAGTAGTTCGCTAATATAGTGTTTGTGGCTGCGGCTAAGTAAGTTTTTAAAATAATTTGGTGACTGTCATCTACTGAAGAAATGGTAAACGCTACACAAGGACAAGATCAAGAAGCTGTATTTTGCCTCGAGTCGGAACCACCACACACGTGTGTCCATAGAGTCAGTTATAACGGACGTTCATGCATAGGAGTCTGTTAAAGTGCACTTAACCCCTTTTGCAATTTTTATACGTATGAATCTTTGAAAGGTTTTGAGTACTTCTGTGAAGAAATTTTTGGCTTACATAGAATACTCTATGTTCTAGGCTTGTTTGAAATGGTGACAATTTGACCTTTCCTGACCCATGACCGCGTAAGAAAAAGACTGGGTCGATTCTTGATCTTACGTCATCTAATTCATTCCACTTTGCAATAATTTGAATAAATATTTAGCAGTTTGTCTAAAATAACTGTTTTCTTTACTAACAACTCACAGACTGTGTATATTATCTATACATCGATGTTGTTGTGATAGAAAGGCGACATGGAGAATAATGCATTAATGAGGTGACGTAAGATCAAGAATCGACCCAGTCTTTTTCTTACGCGGTCATGGGTCAGGAAAGGTCAATTTGTCACCATTTCAAAAAAGCGTAGAACATAGAGTATTCTATGTAAGCCACAAATGTATTCACAGAAGTACCCAAAACATTTCAAAGCTTCATATGTATAAAAATTGCAAAAGGGGTTAGTTGCACTTTAAGCACGAATGAAGAAACACAGTCGCTCAAGGCCAATAGTAATGCTTTGCGCGCTATGGCGGCCATTTTGTCACAGTTGAAAGTCTGTTTTGCACGAGTTGTCTTCCAATCTTTTGGAAATCGTTAGAGTCCTGTTGTTTTGTGTGATAGTTTCAATCTGTTTTTGTAAAGTTTCTTTCTTAGTTTTCCTGTTTAGTTTCATAGTTTCACGAGGCGAAAATAAACAAAAGGCCGCTAAGCATCACGGTTGGGCCATATTTGTTAAGCAACCAGTCCAAAGTTCGTCCATGGACGCACCACTGTAGGGTTTACCATTCCTTATATAACTATCGAACAAACTTTGAGGTGAGTCAGTGTACAATCCATGTGCACATGGTAAGTAATGGCTTTTAGCAAGAGCGCCAGAGCTTTTAGTTAACAAGGGCGCTAACCTCGTACCCAGGTCCTTTACGCGCCTAATCCAAGATGGTGTGAACCGCCTGGTAGAAGTTTTGCGTGAGGCTATTGGAGATATACTAATACCACACCAGTGAATATCACTTTTCGCGCGATCTGATTGGCTACTCAAACAGTGAATATGATTTTATATTCACCTCGCGCGAGTTTTTGTCCAATTGACAGAAAATAAAATAACTATTTGGTGCTGGCTATTCACCTGCAGTGAAGTAGCCTGAGTGTCAGACGGTACGAGGTCGTCCGCTCACTTCCTCCCCCTCCCCGTCTGATGGACTTCATAGACTTTCATGTTCCTGACGTCATAATTTCAACCAATCAGAGCGAACTTTACACTTTTGGCAAAGTCTGGAATTTAAGGAATGTGCTCGCATATTTTTCTAAATAACGTTGGGGAAGAACTTGAGCAGTGTGTCGACCGAAGTTGTAAAGTTTTCAGAATTTCGAAGCTATATCCAGAGCAGAAGAAAGTAGTGGAATCGTTCATTCATCGAAACGATGTGTTTGTGAATCTACGTACGGGCTTTGGTAAATCACTAATCTTCCTCCGCTTATAAATCTCATGCATTTAATCGATTTGAAACTTTCCTTTGGCTTTTGGAAGACCAAATCTTTCATGGAATATTATGATTTTTCTGCAGGAGTGAACACACATACTGAGTATGTTATGGGGAACGTTTCATGGCACTTGGGTGAATATTTTTGTTTTCAGAATTATAAACACACTTCCGTAAGTTCATGTACGGCAATGGCATCTAATCTTTGCACAAAACGTCCGGCTAATACAATCTCTGATACCAAAAAGCTACACTAGGGCAACTTTAGGGTCTTGTGTGACTAATCGGCATTCATATCAAGCTTCGAAACGTTTTAAAAATAGAAGTAAAAGCGTAAAAGTTCTAAGATCACAGTAATAAACTTTACGGCATGGAATCGAAGCTGATATTCTTGTATGCATTCTCATACACTATCCTGCAAATACTGCACGCAAACTTCCGTTTAAAAAAAGTTCCTGCTCTCCAAAGAACCACAGCAGCTCAAACAGGAAAACATTCTGAGAAATCCACAGAAGTTTGAAGCTGTAGAATGTGTTTTCCAGTGCATGAAAGCTGATAGACCCCACTAGTAAAAGCTGCTACTGTACGACTGTTCTACATTCACGCTTCAATTCTTACGCGTGTTCGTATTGGCTTATTGTAAAAACAAAGGTTGATGACGTCAGGAACACGAAAGTCTATGAAGTCCATCAGACGGGGAGGGGGAGGAAGTGAGCGGACGACCTCGTACCGTCTGATAATCAGGCTAGCAGTGAAGCAGCTCGATAAATATCCACCACTATTCACCTCCACTTCGGTGAATAATTGTTAATTATACAGTAAACTGTACGTGTGAAACGTGCGCTCTGATTGACCGATAGCCATGTGTTATTAGAGTACACATATGATTTCACGTTTTGCACATTTAATTATTGTATAAAACAAATAAACGTCATTCTGTCCTTTTGTAGATGCACAGATGACGTCACAATGTAAAGAGAACAAAGAAGTGCGCTACGAGACGCAGTCGACAGGACAGACACACGGCAAAATTCCATTCTGCCGAGCGTCTGTCCTCTTATAGATACACAGATGACGTCACAACGTGACGAGAATAACAGTCACTGCACTCGACTGCGTCTCGTGGTCTACATCTTTGTTCTCGTTACGTTGTGACGTCATCTGTGCATATATAGGGACAGTCGCACGGCAGAATAACATGCACTGTTTGTTAAATTTCGAATGACGCGTTCATCTCGCAATTTCAAAAAAATATGTTGATTTCATCACCTACCTGCTTCGTTTCCAAAGCGGATACAAAGCCGTTGTAAACGAATGCAAATTTGTAATTACTTCTAAGCTTTTCGGGTTTTCAGTACTCCCCTCTCAATTCAACTGGGTGAACTGACAAGAACAAAATTACCATTTGAAGTTATTGGGATCAACCACTACTAAGCGATATCAACGAGATGTGAAAAAAATTCTGTTTGTTGGGGATCGGTCATTAATTACTGGGGGGAGGGGGGGGGGGGGGAGGGCCGGTAAATTTAGGTGGAGGGCTAAGATTTTTTGGGCTTCGATTTGGGGAGGGTCACAAATTTTTGGGCGCTTGTTTTAACAATGAAACTTTTACAATATTTTTAGGCTACTTCAATCGACCATTCGGAAATGTCCCTTAACCAGCAATCAGCGCGTGCTGGATGCTGCTAATGGGCAACGTTCGAGACCTCAAACATTCTGCTTGATAACGAGGTTTTCAGGAGTAAAACAAAAGAAATGCTTTCCTCTTTTTAAAAAAAATGTTTTGGGGAGGGCCAAGATTTTTTGGGCTGATGTTTTGAGGAGGGCAAGCTATCTTCAAAAACTCAGTTTCAGCAGAAAAAAATGAGATCGACAATCGATTGGTGGTGGAAAATAGCACTGATTTACAAGCAGGTTTTGCTAATAGCAATACCGATCTCGTACAAGGCCTTTAAATAAACGAAGTCAGATATTTTTTGCTTTCCAGCACAACCACGTGATATGTTGGTAAAGGGCCTATTCCCAGTACTTCTGGACTTGGTTGTTTCGTTGTTGTGGGATAAACAACAAAATGATTTTAAAACTTCATGCGTTCACGGTTTCGATGTTTCGGGCTTGTAGGTTTTACTTGCGTATTTACATATATTTACTTTGTTTGACTTAAGTAATCAAACGTCCATTGTTAATGAAAAGACGGAATGTTAACAATTATGCGCGTGTTCTCGTGGGAGTACGTGTTTACAACCTGGCGTGAAATTTGATGACAACATAATTTGGCGCTGTTGTTGTCGTCACGGGGTAGTGTGCAAAAAACAGGTCCCACATGGGAGAAACGGTCTGTATGCATCAAGACAGGTATTAGACTTTAATATTTGCTACCACTTGGGGAAGTCCGTGATCAATTGTGAGACCTCCCTTTGTTCAACTGTATTTGCCAATGCTCAGTACTTTGAATCGTTCTAAGTCCAAGTTGGACTTAGAAAAGGATTTCAAAGTACTGTAGAGAGTACTTTGACGGGTTTCAAAGTACTGCACGTGGTACAAATCGAGACCTCTGATTGGCCAATTGCCTCATGAATTATTAAGTAGTTTTTGAAGTAATGTTTAAAGTGCCTATCACCCTTTTGCAATTTTGATAGCTTATGAACCTCCGGAAAGTTTTGAGTACTTCTGTGAAGAAAGTTTTGGTTTAAAGTGAATACTTTATGTTCTACGCTTGTTTGAAATCGGGTAAATGTGACCTTTCCTGACCCATGACCGCGTAAGTAAAAGCCTGGGTCGAAACCTGGGTAGACGTCATCTCATTAATGCATTATTCTCCATGGCGCCTTTTTATCACAACAACATCGATGCATAGAAAATATACACAGGTTTTGAGTTGTTAGTAAAGTAAAAAGTGATTTTAGTCAACATGTTAAGTATTTCTTCAAATGATTGCAAATCCGAATTAATTATATGACGTCAAGATGACGTCTACCCAGGTTTCGAACCAGGCTTTTGCTTACGCGGTCATGGGTCAGGAAAGGTCACATTTACGCGATTTCAAACAAGCGTAGAACATAAAGTATTCACTTTAACCCAAAACTTTCTTCACAGAAGTATTCAAAACTTTTCGGAGGTTCATGAGCTATCAAAATTGCAAAAGGGTGATAGGCACTTTAAAGGCCGACAATGAGGACTGGACGGCATTTCAAAGTCCGCGCAATTAGTTCCATTTGGAACTAAAGGCTCGTTTATACGACAGAAAAAAGGAACGGCTCGGATAGAGAGAAGTACCGGTTCCATGAATATTTGCCCATTTACACGAGAAATATCTTGAAACGGTTCGGATAAAAAGTGGCACCGGTCCGCAAGCCTAGGTGGAACGGCAAGGGCTGTTTACACGATAATATTTCCGAGAACGGACCGTGGTTGAGCCCATGATAATGTTTACATCACTGTCATTCGTATGCGTCGCACTGACGCTCGTAAAGTAAAATGGCGATTGACGAAGTAAGGCTGTGTACTTTATGTTTCTTTTAAGAAGGAAATCTACTTTGGTTAGTTCTACTTTGAAGTTGCATAAGAAAAAAAAACAGATATAAAGCTTAGACTCGTTAGAAGATAACATTTCCCCTTCATTTTATTTTTTTTGCGCTTCCCGTTCACTCGTTTATCTTCCGCCATATTGCGAGAAAGTGGAGCTAAATACGCATGCGGACAGAAATAAACAACTGAGGACAACAGTGAAGGCTCAGAAAAAAAGCAATGGAACGGGAACGTAAGCGTTTACACGATGCACAGGAACTGGAAACACGGGTACCGAACCCATGCAGTTTTATCCGTTCCGTTCCGTTTTGGGACCATAGGCGCCTATGGTCCCAGAACGGGTAAAATTGGCACGGGTAAAAGTAGGGTACGGATCGTTTACACGAATGAAATTATCCGAGCCGTTCTAGTTTTTATCCGAGCCGTGCCATTTTTTCCTGTCGTGTAAACGGCCCTTAATTGCGAGGACTTTGAAATGCCATCCAGTCCGAATTGTCGGCCTTTAAAGGGGGCTGTATCACGGTAATAGACTGTACATTCGCGTTCCGGGCCGGAAACAGTTATTTTCACCGATTTTGATATGAACTACTAACGAACCTCTCGGCCATGTGGGATGCTTAAAATCAAAGCAAATATGCAAAAATGACTAACACATAGTGTATATCAACAGTATCCAGGGAAAACATTGAAAATTCTTTGAATCAAGTATTGAGGGAGGGAAGTTTAACTGTTTGTATCCAATTAACAGCCACCAACCAAGCGATTACTCGATACATGCGCAGTACCATGACATAGCCCCTTTAAACATTACTTCAAAAACGCAGTTTCGGCAGAAAGATCAACATTCGATTGGTGGTGGAAAGTAGCATTTCCAAACAGGTTTTGCTAATAGCAATACCGATCTTGTACAAGGCCTTTAAACAAACGAAGTCAGAAATGTTTTGCTCTCCAGTACAACCACGTGGTGTGTTAGCTATAAAGGGCCTATTCCCAGTACTTCTGGACCTGGTTGTTCGAAGCGAGGGTAACTTTATTCCTAGGATAGCGCTAAATCTGTAATTGTAATCTGTACAGTTTGTTCCCGGGTTAGTGATTCAACCCTGGGGTAGTGCTTACCCTTGCTTCGAACAACCGGGCCCCGGTGATGCCATCTTGGATTAGGCGCGTAAAGGCTCCTGGGAACGAGATTGCCAGAACACGTGTTTTATCGTGGTTAAGCATTTTACGCCGGGTAGTATGATTGAGACTTACCATTATCGGAGGTAGAATGCTCCATTGTACTGAGCGCCTGACCAACAACGAGTCTGATGTTGTGAACCTCGTCAGCGTGTTCATCGTTATTCTTGTTGTTGTCAAAAACCTTTCCTTGATCCAGTCCCTCCGCGCGCCCTAAATCATCACTACGCTTCTCGAGCAAGTCTGCCACTCGGCCAAGGAATTTACAGCGATCTCGCTGTGAAAATAAAGCAGACATGGATTCCTTATTACTGGTACAAGGGTCATCGAACTTCTGTTTTAAACTGATGCAGGTCGCCGAGGGCCTTACGCCGGTTTTAACGTCCTTATCCGAAAAGACGTGAAGGTCTAACCATCTACAGTTCGAGAACGAGATTGTTGCACAAAGGTACCACCTTCTACTCAGTTATTTTAGGACCCTGAGTGTTGACCGGAGCGGAGCTAACCGAGAGTTATTAGCAGTCTGCATACCTGGGTTGGTTCGAGTGACCTGTTAAAGTGCACCTAACCCTTTTGCAATTTTTATACATATGAATCTTTGAAAGGTTTTGAGTACTTCTGTGAAGAAATATTTGGCTTACATAGAATACTCTATGTTTTATGCTTGTTTGAAATGGTGAAAATTTGATCTTTCCTGACCCATGACCGCGTAAGAAAAAGACTGGGTCGATTCTTGATCTTATACGTCATCTAATTCATTCCACTTTGCAATAATTTGAATAAATATTTAGCAGCTTGTCTAAAATAACTGTTTTCTTTACTAACAACTCACAGACTGTGTATATTATCTATATATCGATGTTGTTGTGTTAGAAAGGCGGCATGGAGAATAATGCATTAATGAGGTGACGTAGGATCAAGAATCGACCCAGTCTTTTTCTTACGCGGTCATGGGTCAGGAAAGGTCAAATTCTCACCATTTCAAAAAAGCGTAGAACATAGGGTATCCTATGTAAGCCAAAAATTTCTTCGCAGAAGTACTCAAAACCTTTCAAAGATTCATGTGTATAAAAATTGCAAAAGGGGTTAGTTGCACTTTAAGTCAGTTTCTTCAAATTATTGCAAAGTCCAATTAATTATAGGGGATCGACCCAGGCTTTTACTTACGCGGTCGTGAGTCAGGAAAGGTCACGTTGGCACGATTTCAAACAAGCGTAGAACATAGATTATTCTCTTAAAACCAAAACATTCTTCACAGAAGTACTCAAAACTTGATGTAAAATCGATATTGATGATAACAAAATAAACGTTAGGCGCAGTTTCATTAATCGAGTTTTCTCACATAATATTAAAGCTGTATTTTGGAGATGGAGGTAGTGAAAATATTTGTACTGATAATCTCTTCTGAAAATCCCGTCCCCAGCTACCCTGGGGCCTGGGTTCCAGAGATTCGAAGAAACGGATGACACCAGAGGCTCTTAGCCTGCGAAAGCAGCCGCCTCTTTTGAGCTCAAAAGAGGCGGCTGCTTTCGCAGGCTACTCTTCTCTCCACTCTCTCGCTTCCTATTTCTTCTTGACTCTGGAACCCAGGCTAATTCACAGCCTCCCTTCCCTCAAGAGAATAAATAGTGAAGAGGAGGCAATATGTACTGTAAAAAAATACCCAAGCCCTGAACCGCTCTTGTTTGTTCCTATAGTTCTCAGGCTTACAGTGCAACTACCGGGGCCACCTAGACAACGAGAACGGCTAAACACATTGCAAAACCAACTGATAAAGCATTCCAACTTACCAAATACTATTTTCTTCAAAAGACTTCGACTTCCAAACTTCGATCGAGCAAGTTAAATTGCTATTGTCTTGTACTCGATACTGATTGGATCAAATATAGCCACATTAGAATTATGCTGTTTTCATTCTGCAATGTGATTGGTTCTCGTTGTCTAAGTGGCCCGGGTTACAGTACTTAGTCGCACAGTAATATCCAAGAACACGGCAAAGAAAACAGTAATACATCATTTCGACAGAATCTGAGTAACATATATAACCAAAGACTTCGAATCCTGAGACAGTAATGACACTGAAGTACATTTTTTAAATCAGTTACAAAATTAAATAATTATGTCTGATGCCGAAAATGGTCATGAGAGTCATGAGAGTTCACGCTTGGCACAAATGACCCTAAAATCGATCACTTTGCTATATTTTCAAAAGTTTCCACCGTAGAAGGTTGATTTTTTGTGGAAGGATGAAGACCGATGACCAAAACAAAATCCCATGATTTGAACTACCGTAGACATCTTGATGACGTCACAGTTACGTCATGTATCCATTTATAATAGGTTTCTCGATGTTTTCAATTACCTTTAACAGCAGTAAATTTTATATTTTCGATTTCCCATCATGTCGACAACAAAGAAACCGAAAACCCGAGTTCGATTGGTTAAGAGGGAGAAAAGTTATTAAATTTTGAATTTTGGTAATTTTCCCGCCAAAATTTGGCGGGAAATATTCAATACAGAACCATTTACAAAATAACTTCTTCATTCATCTTTTCGAGTTTAAAATATTTGTTTACGACAATCTAGCAATCAACAGAGTAAATCGGTACCCACAACGGTATGTTTTAGAATTTTCAATTTTTGAGAGGAAATACTTTAAAATTCACAGTGAAAAAGAGGAAACGTCATTATGACGTCATATATTTTTGAAAAGGTCTTTTAAAAATAACTGTTCGACTATTTTTCGGGTTTTAAAGAGGAACTGTACTTACTGTACACTGAATAGCCGCAATATGGTCTTTTTTATGTTTCTTCAATTTAGAAAGGATGACTGATGTCAGACCCATGACGTCAGAAAATGTGACGTCACAGGAAACTTCAGTTCTTAATAACTCAGCAAATATTTATCGTAGACTTTAAAACTGCGGCAATCAAAAACACATATTTATGTTGTTGTGATAACATGCTTTATTTCAAACGTATAGGTAACGCAGAATTTGACCTTAAAAGGAGTCGTTCGTTATGACGTCACACTAACGTCAATATACAAACGTGTTTGATCCTATAGACGTTATTTCATTTTATTATTAACATACGAAATTTTCGTTAAATTTGACAGCGAATTAAACAAGATGTGCTGGTTTATATATTTTTGCCTCGCTTTTAGTGATCGATTTTGAGGTAACTTATGCCATGCGTGAATGGTGGATATTGTCTGGTAAAGGAGAGAATAACAAGATCAAGCCATAACATACCGTAGACATTGCCGACCAGGCTCCAAACGCACCCTTAGCGGCCTTCACAGCGAGTTCTACGTCAGTCTTGGTAGAAGCTGGTAAGTTACACACCACCTCTCCAGTAGAAGGGCTACAGTCAATGATCGACTGCCCGTCCTCACATGCTACGAACTCGCCGTTGATAAAGTTTAATATCTGTTTGTCGGTTCTTTTGAGAGAGCACGTTGTGAATTAATAATACACCCCGAGGCTCTATAGCTAATTAGTTGGGAGCCAAGGAGACGTAGTAGTCAAAGGGGTTAGACCAATCCCCACACGATAAACTTTCTCATGACGAAATACAAAAATTGACTACATAGATCAGCAGAGCATGCTTCCAGGTATACCGGAGAAAATTTGAGACAATTTTGACGAAGGATGGCAAAGATTCGAGCGAATAAAATACCGAAATCGAAATGAAGTTTCAAAAATAAGTTTTTGTAATCCACAACAACAACTTTATTTGTACCATGTGTTACATGTGAGGTTTAAGGTAATACATTTACATGAATAAAAGTACGGGTCAGAGGCGTTCCCAGCCATTTTTGAGCTCTACGTAAAGAAGGCAGAACCGATATAGTATTTAGGGTAGGATGTATGTTAGTATGATGGAGAGGGTGGATGGAAGTATAGACATGAGTTAGATGTAGCCAGATTAATATTTAAGTAGTTGCTCATTTTTCAATTTTCTTTTGGCCATAAAACCCCAACGGAAAAAGCCCTCATATATAATCAATAGTATTCCAAACGTTAACCCCTGCAAATCCGATATTAAAGATCCCGTAGTTAGTGCGAGGGATATAGTATTTGTGTCGAGAAACAAGTCGTGTTTAGTGCATGGTGAGAGGTTAATAAATGTTCAAATGTGGTTGGAAGCTCTTTTGAGTAAACTAGTGCAGTTGTTTTTAAAATTAGGCGAGGAATGAGCGTCGTACTTTGAGAATGTTATGATGCGAAGCGCTCTTTGAGGAGAATAAGTAGACGATCGAGACTCGACTTATTAGTGTTACCCCAGATAAGAATTCCATAGGTTAAACTGATGGGGATAAGTCAAAGAATAATACAATTGAGTCAAAATACTAATGTCGACGAAGTATCGAATATTTGAAAGAACACCTAAGTAAAAAATTGCTACGTTAACCTCCCACGCAGTCGTTTTGAGGGTACGGGAGCCATAAAAACGACTGTGGTGGCCGGATAATGCTCCGTTTAATTTTCTTACAAATTTCACGTGTGACATTTCCAGTTTAAATTAAACTTCTGTTTAATAGGTTTATTATTGATAGTTCAATTTAGTGAGGAAGTGATTATTTTGATGGGGATGAAATAGCACCAAATTTGTTTTATCAATATTTAGAGAAAGTTTAATCTTTGCCATCCACTATCAAAAAAGTTTGAAAAGCATATCAGACGATTCCCATGAAATTTCTCTTCGGTATCAGGGTGTTATTGTGTTATTCAACTGATTTGATTAAATTTGATCTTTTTTGGTAGTTTTGTCAGTCTTCCAATGAAAAAGGTTGCAAAGGACAACATTAGACTGCGGATTTTGCCGGCGGAGTTAACCGTCAAAATAGGTTCGCCATTACTGAGGTGCGCTCCAACTAGCACGCGATTTTCAACCAGCGGTTTGCTGTCGTGACGTCATATACTCAACCCGTCGCACTTTAGAACATACTTCGTTCTTTTCTTTGTGAAAATATTTTTTTGCTGTTCTAGAAGTTCGCGCGCGAAGGTTCCGCTGAAAATTAGGGAGTTTAAGAAACCACGACGACGGGACGTCTAGGACGACGGCAAAAAACAATAGCCTTAATTACAAAATACAATAACTACACGTGAAAATGCACGAAGTCACTTACATTTCGACCGTCGTCTGTAAAATCACAACTTGAAAACCATACGTTAGACGTTTCATAGAGAACGCGAAAGTCAAAAAGTAAATTACTCCGTCTTTCGTTAGGCGTGAAGGGAACTCTATGCTTATGAATTTTTTCGTAGATGTGGGTGTGAAAAGTAATTAAAAGCGAATAAAGGAAATAGTAAACACCAAATTTCGGGTTCTCCCTTCATGTAGGCAGACATGAATTACTACCAAATTGTATTGTGTTCTATTGTTTGTGTATTTCGTTCATGTGTTGCCTTCATGAATTCGGGATAAAACACTTTTCTACGTGCCGTCGTCACTGCCGTCGCCGTCCTGGTTTCTTAAAGTCCCTATTAACTCATACCTACTAACGGATTAGAAAAACTGGAGTTACGAAAAACTCCGATATCACCAGTTTGCATTTACTGCGCTAAATAGACCACCTCTAAGTTTTCGACGCCATTTTGAATGGTCTGCAAGAATTGCTGGCGCGGTTACTCAGTCTCCATACAAACCTTTGTAATTCGGACATGCTTCGTCAAAGCGCTCTGAAGAAAATTGTAATTACGGCAAGCTGACCTAATAATTCTGCAAGAACCGACAACAGAATCAAAGGTAAGATAATAACGAAGATCATTTGTGAATTTAAACCCAGTAGGATGACTTTTGCCAGATGATTTTTGATCGAACTCTGCAAAGAACCGGGAAAGAAGAGAAATTACGGATCACAAATGTATTGAAATAGCGAACTGAATTTTAAAATAGGGGTTACAGTAAATAAAACTTTGTGGTTTAAGTTAATTTCGAGAGAAAGAACAAATATTTTGCTCTCACACCACGTGCTTATGACGACGACGCCATGTTTTTGAATAGTTCACACCGTATTCGGAGTGCCGAACAGAAGTCCGAACAAAAATCATCCGGCAAAAGTCATCCTACTGGGTTCAAATTCACAAATGATATTTGTTCTTAACTTACCTTTAATTCTGTTGTCGGTTCTTGTAGAATTATAAGGTCTGTTTCCCGTAATTACAATTTTCTTCAGAGCGCTTTGAGGAAGCATATCCGAATTACAAAGGTTTGTTCGGGGACTGAGTAACCGCGCCAGCAATTCTTGCATACCATTCAAAATGGCGTCAAAAACGTCGAGGTGGTCTATTGCCTGCTAACACGAACTGGTTATGACATTCTCGCCTAACACTTAAATAGTTGGGGGTAAGACTTTTGCACAACGCGTGAAGGGCGAAAAATGAGAACAGGGAGTTTTTTTATTAGTCCTCGCGTGTTTCAGTTCAGGGCAGACTAAAAGAGGAGGGACAGACTCTCTGTTGAAAACATAGTAACGGCCAATTACTATACAGGGCCGGGTTGTTCAAAGCCCGATTAGTGCTAATCCAGGGTTAATTTCCATGACAACCAATAGGTTTTGTGCAGAGTTAATCCAGGATTAACACTAATCGGGCTTTGAACAACCCGGCCCAGGTGACTAAACATAACTTTAATATATATTTTGTTCTCGGTAAACTGCATATAATATACATTAACTATTAACTACCTCTCAATACAAACATCAGTGACTGATCTGTCTGTTTCTAGTATAGACCGACACGTGAGCCTAAGTAATGGTTCTAAAAACGCTTATATCAACATTATTTAGATTTATCAAAGGGCAAAACTGACTAAAATGATTGCATAGGCTGTCACCGCAGTTCGGCCATCTTGGATAAAACAATAGTTTTGGTCCCGGTAGCCTCGCACTGGTTGGTTTCAGAACGAGTTTACCGGACGAAAACAAAGGTTTTTATTCTCCTGGGACTCAACATGGCCGCCGTGCGATAAAAGTCCATTGGATAACTTAACGCGCAAATTTTAAAGGTAAACTTCGAATCCTCGTGATGCATGAATAATTGTTGAAAAGAAATTTTACCTTCAGTTCGAACAGGGAAAAATTAAAGCTAACATGGAATAATTATTTTGCCGAGACAATTTTAAAAAAAGTATTACGTTTTCAAAGACATTTGAAATCAGTAATCTTACGCTATATGCAAACCTTCGCATCTTAGGTTGACTTCTGGATAAAGACTAATTTAACATTACTTTTAATGCTAAATTATTGACAGATAAATACTAAAGCAAGCTTAAGATATCCACTTGCCACGCTGAAGAAATAGGATGTTTTTGTTAACAAATAGAAAACATATATTTGCGATACCTACAAAATTCGAGCCGGCACTCATGTTTAACTCACCTAAACTAGAACGAACTTCAGCGCGGAGTTTAGTTCATCCTCATACCAGTCATAATTTTTGTCTAGCGTTGAAGATTTTCCGACGATTTCACCATTAATGAAAAATTGACAAATCATTACTATATGGCATCCAGCATTTATTTAGAGCCTACTTGCTTCAAATTAGCTAGATTATATGATGAAGTTTTATTTACTTCAATCTTCTTCTATTGAAGCTTCAGTTTAGTTGGTTAACTGAAAAGATACTAACTTGCCGTTGTTCGGATAAGACTGGTGGAGAATTTAAGTCTTAATCGATTGGTATTTTTACCTTATCAGCCAAGCATTGAGATTCGTTGTGCGACACACCCAAGGATAAGGCCATGGAAGTGAGAGGTATAAAGTCATGCTTAATTTCAGCACAGAAAATCGAATTTTTAGCGTTTTGCTTTCGGTGCGTTTCTACAGGTTTCTTATCAACTAAATTGTAGTACGTCCGGTACAGCTCGAGTACAGACCGAAGATCAGAGATCAACTTTTGAAAACATGTGCGACGTTAAACTCGCAACAGCTGCGGTCAACTAAAGCACATCAGGATTTTTATTTGGGAAATAAATTATTGGTTTAGGGATCATTTGGCGCGGCTCTTACCTTAGAAGGTTGCTGACTTGAGAAAGAAACATCACGAACTGAAAGCAGGTGTTGATGGCGAGTAGAGTCAGTGGAGGATTTCCCTAAATTTGCATGTCTCTCCCGCTGAAGTCGCCAAAGAGCGAGTGTTTTGACTCGATGCAAACCCGATATGTGAGAGTTAATCACTTGAAACCAGACGATCCTGCATGCTGTATATCTTAATTATAAGCCCAGATCGATTTAGAATTCAAAAATTAACCGTTTAAATTAATACTGAGTTGCACACACAATGAGGACTTGATGGGCAGCATGGTGACCATGGCAATCTGTCACGCTTCTAGTCATGCAACAATACATTTGCATCTAAAACAAACCATCTGTAGTTTAACAGTAGGATTCATGCTGTTTGGTTTATGATCTTAGCTTAAACATTAGCGGACTCATTTCTCCGATAGTTTCGACTTCTTCGACGAAACGGCAGACTGTAGGATTCATTTAAAGTATGGGTTGGGGTGCCAGTAGTATGGGTTGGGGTGCCAGTAGTGAAAAACAGGGCCAAAAATATGTAACTTTTAATTGGGGGTTCCATTTTGTTCAGCCATTCCAAGGGGCGGTTAATTTCAAGGATAGTGAGTAGTAGTAGGGACGTAGCTATACCTTTTAGCCAATATTAAAGCGCGGTCTTACAAGTCGTTCTCTTTCCTATCGTTCCCTTAATCTTCGCCTCAAAATGCAGAAATTCTAGTCCTCTTGGCTGTCCGAAATGTTAGGAAATCACCATTTGTGCTCCCGCCCCCTATATTAGTGCGCCTCCGTCGCGCTACACTCATGTACACCACACTTGGGCGACTTGCATGCGAAATCCACCCCTGGGAGAGCACTCAGCACGGCTCATAAAATTAATATTATTATCTAAATTCAAGTGAATGGCAGATAGGTATTACAGCCGTACGTTTAAAAGTCCCAAAGTGAGTATTAATTACAATAGAAACGTGTTCACACCGTCAAACATAATGTACTTTCATCAAAGAAACATTAGTAGAGCGTAAACTGGTGTCGTGGTTACTCTTGGGAAATCTTTGATGTAACCGGTTGATTTTTCTCGTATTCCGACTACAGTTGACTAAGATAACAACAAAAAAGGCTTTGAATGATTCCCTTTCACACGGTTTTCGCTTCAAAAAACGTAAACTGCGATAACGCTTGAGAAAGTTTGCAGCGGCCGCTTAGCTTGAAGACGTTCAAACTCGCCTTTCATCTCATTAGCAGGGCTCGAAATTGCGCCCGATACGGGCGTAAATACGCCTAGATTTTTTCGTTTTACGCCTAACATTTTCCACTTAGGCGTAAATTTTTGGAGAATTACGCCTAAAATTTTTAAGCTGGCGTAAAATTACGCCTCCTTTTTTTTCTTAATTTCGAGCCCTGATTAGGACAACTTCTAAAGACTTTATCTCATCTGAAATATCAGCAAAACAAAAATAATTGTTACGATAATGAATAATAAATTTTGCAGATGTTTCAAGTCAAGTCAGTCGCGTTTATGGATCGCGTATCAGTACTCACAGAGGTTACTGTGTCATTACCACAAGCAATTTTGTGTGTGATATATTAATAAAGGCATTTATTAGAAATTTATGGTGCTTAGAGGGAAAACTGATACGCGTTTTCCTTTAAAAAAGGTACTGAGTCATTTTTGTGTATCACAGCCTCTGGGAAATTACGTTCTATTGTTTAATGTTATACCCTGGATCAGAGGTTGGACATCCGCTTCTCCTAGCTCACAATATCAACAACGTAGCTCACAAATTATATATTTACAACGCGCGGCTAAGACGTCTCGCTTCGAGACTCTGGCATCCAGGGTATTAATGTTATGAATGAGAAAGACAATTTACACAGCCAATATCCTCCTACTCAGACATTCAGGCGGTGGAAACGTTTTGCGCGCAAGAACGATTTATGAGGGGTAGAATTTAAAACTCGCGGTTTATAGGAACCTTCTTTGAAAAGCCCTCGTATTCCTGTATCCAGTTACGAGTGCCCATTACCAGGAGCGTCCATCTCTCATACGTGGGCTGAGTCAGCACATTACCAGGAGCGTCCATATCCCATAGGTGGGCTGAGTCAGCACATTACCAGGAGCGTCCATATCCCATACGTGGTGTGTGAGTCAGCACATTACCAGGAGCGTCCATATCCCATACGTGGTATATGTGAGTCAGCACATTATCAGGAGCGTCCATATCCCATACGTGGTATGCGAGTCAGCACATTACCAGGAGCGTCCATATCCCATACGTGGTATGCGAGTCAGCACATTACCAGGAGCGTCCATATCCCATACGTGGTATGTGAGTCAGCACATTACCAGGAGCGTCCATCTCTCATACGTGCATGGGCTGAGTCAGCATATTACCAGGAGCGTCCATCTCTCATACGTGGGCTGAGTCAGCACATTACCAGGAGCGTCCATATCCCATACGTGGTATGTGAGTCAGCACATTACCAGGAGCGTCCATCTCCCGAGAGTTTGCACGTTCCCATATCAGGTTATTTTTAGAACTCCCGAGGTGAATAAATCTCATATCCCGAGCGGAAGGCCAATAAAATGCTCATTTTTTGGCGGCGGTTTTCTCATTGTACGCAATACCAAACATTGTTGCATAAAATTAGTTCACAAGGCTTCTCATTGTTTTTTTCTTTTTGCGGCAACCCCTGATCCAGTAGAACAAGCCGCCATATAACACTGGATTTCTAACGGGACCTAAAACAGCCATAGAGGCCGATCAAAGCCAGTACCCGGCTAATCCACAGAGCGAATTTGAATTTTGCGTGTTGGTTTTTGTGGAGGGAGAAAAACCGGAGAACCCGGAGAAAATGATCCTTGGCTAACCACAGAGCGAATTTGAATTTTGCGTGTTGGTTTTTATGGAGGGAGAAAAACCGGAGAACCCGGAGAAAATCTGATGATCCTTGGAGCAAGGGCGAGATACCAAACTCAACTCCCATATGGCGCCGGATCCGGGAATCGAACCAGGGTCAGAGGTGAGAGGCGAAGCGCTTAACCACTGCGCTACCCCGACTCCCCAGGGTCACACGATCGTTGTGCTCGTCCATAGACTATTGCTGGCTTTCACTCAATCTCCAGAGATTCCAATGACAAAGGGCATGGCGGCCATGTTGGTGTACCTAACAAAAGAAGCTAACGAAGAATCTATTGTTAAAGGTACACCAACATGGCGGCTATGACGTCATGTGAAAGCCAGCAATAGGGAGCTTAAGCAACCAGGACGACGACGGCAATGACGACGAAACGTAGAAAAGGGTTTTCTCCTGAGATTTGATGTTTATTATTTCCTTTAGTTGCCTTCAAGTGCCTTTTATAGCCATATTTTCGGAAAATGTGATCAGGACAGAGTTCCGTAAGGCCGAATCATAAACGCTGTGATTTACTTTTTTACATTCGCGTTCTCCTTTGAACGTAAAATTTGGTGTTTACACGTTGTGTTTTTGCAGAGAACGGTCAAAATGTAGGCGACTGGTGCATTCTCACGTGCTTTTATTGTATTCTGTAATTAAGGCTATTGTTTTAAGCCGTCGTCCTAGACCGCGTCGTCGTGGTTGCTTAAAGTGCATACGAAACGAAAACTGAGTTGATCTTGTTTGAAAGTCCTTTCGAAATGAGGAAGGATGGCGTTTTCCGTTTGTAAATAACTTATCTCGTTCCAGAGATATTCAGGTTTTTGTAGTATGTAAATTAGATTAACTGTGACGTCATGACCTTGACACAACCTGGAGACAGATCACAAAATAAAGAAAATCTCTGAAAATAGTGGCTAAAAATAATTGATACTTTGCACATGTATGGTACTAAGGAAAATACACATCAATGTGCAAATCATGACGCTGCCATGGAAACACTCTTGTCCCCCAGGCCACTTTCATGATAAAAATAAATTCCTTGATTTCTCCTTCGTAATGTACAATTTACTGCTGTTGGCGCATCAGACAATTACAAACAATGTAGGCATTGTATATCCGAGGTTTAAATAAAATTGTTTTGTAGAACAGAGTCATGAAGTAAAATCAGATAATATTTTATGTTCAATGTCAAATGAAACTGGGGCCAAGAGTGTTTCCATGGCAACGTCATGATTTGCACATTGATGTGTATTTTCCTTAGTATCATACATGTGCAAAGTAGCAATTATTCTTAGCCACTATTTTCAGAGATATTCTTTATTTTGTGATTTGTCTCCAGGTTGTGTCAAGGTCATGACGTCACAGTTAATCTAATTTACATACTACAAAAACCTGAATATCTCTGGAACGAGATGAGATATTCACAAACGGAAAACGCCATCCTTCCTCATTTCGAAAGGATTTTCAAATAAGATCAACTTATTATCGCAACCCCGCCGTCGCAGTGCCCTCTGGGATGGATATCTCAGTTATTGGACGGCCATCTTGGATTTAACAATGGCAACTGAGATATATCCAACCCAGAGTGCACTGCGACGGCGGGGTTGCGATATACGGTAATCAGTAAGTTTGACCGTCCACACGAAAACGACAGCGTTGCGTTTTCAAATGTATTCACTCAGTTATCTTGAGTTATCTTGAGTTATCCTGAGTCAGCTTTATCTCTGGAGAGCGTTCTCATCGTTTTACGTGCGGACGGGAAATGAAAACGGAGTCTTACCAAGGAGCCAGTTCTTAACAAATCACAACTTCTTCCAACATGCATGCTACAAGACCGGGTACAAGAGTTACAAGGAATCCTTTCTTAAAAATATCTCCTGTCAAAGTGCAGCAGTTTTTTTTCAAAAACAAGCTTTTTTGCTTTTTTGGAAGCAAAGATGTTTGATTTACTGTTGTTAAACCCATGAAATATTCAACAGCAGTATAACAGATGGAAACAAATTAACAACATGCTTTATTTCAAATCAATATATATAAGCACATTAATATTTACAAAAATATCACAGAAACTTTGGAGTAAAATTGTTTCAAACAGAATCCTCAAGTTCACAAAGGAACACTAAAGGCTGGTTTTCACTAGCGATAAAGGCAGCCTTAAATGTACATCTGATAACCAAACTTTCCGTGAGTTACATGTAAGTGAATAATACATCTCAGTAACGAGCGATCGAATTCCAGCGAAAGCAGAAGCGGAAGCGGAAGCAGAAGCGTAAGCGTAAGGAGCCTTACGTTCTAGTGAAAATCAAGAAACGGAGACGTAAGCGGAAGCTCGACGGAAGCATAAGCGGAAGGAACGGAAGGTTTCCTTCTTCTTACGTCTCCGCTTCTGCTTCCGTCGCTTCCGTTCCAGTGAAAACTAGTCAAACGTAAGCAGAAGCGGAAGCACATGAATTTAGCCAATCAGAATACTCATTCTCAGGCCCTTTACAATGTAAATATAGCATGCAAGCGAGGTTTTCGCTTCTGAACGAGGCTTATGCTTATGCTTCCGTCGTGTTAATTTTCACTAGAACATTAGTTTTATATATTTACGCTTACGCTTCCGTTTCTGCTTCCGTCGCTTCCGTTTCTGCTTCCGTCGCTTCCGTCGCTAGTGAAAACCAGCCTTAATGCGGTACTTGCATTTAATGGTCCACTCTGTCTGTTCAATGCCAGTATTACTTCTCTGACAGTGTATATTATTTTAGCATAAGGAACTAAGATCAGTTTAACCACACTTCAGTCTTCTTCTTCATCTGTAAAGGAAAAATAAAGAATAAATGGATTAGAATCTATGGTATAACGTTTGGCAACATAAGAGTAGAAAGTAATATAATGCTAAATGTTTTTGTATTGGGATTGTAGTTGGCTTAAAAAAACTTTCAAATGCCAATTAAGTTATAGAAGGTAAACGTTTTGTTATTCTACCACTTAAATACATTTGTATACAAAGGAAAAAAGACAAAAATGACAAGATGAATGGAGGATGTACAAGATACAACTAACAACCTCATTCATTTACAGTGTTTACAATTCACACTCTAAGATGGCAAAATAGTTGAGTGGCTGTATTACCAACATGAAATTTTAACTGCCTTAGGTTAAGATTACATTAAGGAAGAGTGAAATTTGTTGCCTGAGGAGTAGTGGAGTGCTAGTGAGAGAAGCACCCGTTGCTGATTAGAAGGAGTGGGAATTTTCCCTTTCCACTGCAGCCTCTAACATTGGCGTAACTTGGCAAAATTGGCTGCTTTGATGCTCAGACTTTAATATGTACAAGAGGAGAGCCCCCAGAGAGATGCACAGGTGTGCAAGCATGGGCTATGAGGTGGAAAGGTTGATTCTTAATCACCTGCACTAAGGCACTTCAGGCTGGTGGACCAGTTAGATGATTATTATTGAGCATTTAGGCCATCTTTGAGTGAATACAGCTTCATAAGCTTAATTACTTCACAAGCTTACTGTCTGAGCGTCTATGAGACAAACCTTATGAGGGGGGTGGGGGGAGAAGGGAGCAGTTGCCCCACCCCCCTCTGCCCAGACCCAGAAGAGAGATTGACAGAAGTCATCAATGAAAATGTCCCAGAGTTCATCATTTCATCTCCAATTTTCAGGACCTCCCTATGCCCCTGGTACTCAACATCCCTAATTTGTGTGTAACAGTCAAGAAATGAAAGTATAATTTGTCAAACAAATGTACTTTGTGATCAACCGACACACAGCTACTTTCCTATGTTGACCTCATACTCAAAAATGATTTGAAAGCCCTGCTAGCTGACCCTAAACCCTAACCCTAACAGTCAAGAAATGAAAGTATAATTTGTCTAACAAATGTACTTTGTGATCAACCGACACATAGCAACTGACTAATAGTCACCAAGCAGTCTTGGGATGGACCAAAAATTAGTAATGAAGCTCTGAGCCAGGAAGTTTTGGGTTCAAAAACAGTCATAGGAAGGTTTTTCACCCAGAGCGGCAACTCCAAGGGACCGTGTACCCTTTTGAGTCTGCCTACTTTCTCTAGCTAATCTACCACAGTCCCACCAGCTTGAAGCTGAAAATACTTACTATGTACAAATAAAGTTGATTTAGTTATTTATTTTATGTTGACCGACTTAACAATGAGCCGGCCTGTACTGCTCGAAACAAACCACAGCATTGGCTTACCCAACAAATCAAAACACCCTTTGGAACCTTTAATTATAATGTGCAGTACAAAAACTGTTACAATAGAGCTAGTACAGTATATATGAGTGCAATCAGAATACAGGTTTCGAGCAGTGGCCAACACTTTGAGGTTTAAGTTGGTCATTAGTGATCATTAGTTGGCACTTAGTTGGTCATTAGTTGGCTGTAAGTTAGTTGTTAGTATAATTCATGTCTTGTAATTTGTGATGTAGTAATTATGGGGAATAAATTAGTTTTGCCATGCTTTCCCCAACATTGAATAGCGAGAACTAATGGCTTCTAATTGCAAACCACTGTGTTTTCTTTGTGCTAGAGGTGTGATCGTTCTTCCTTGGTATGTGTGATGTACGTTATGGGAAAATTTGCACTGAATTGAGCTGCCACACAATATAGATTTTTCAGTGGAAAATCGAACTTGGAGACTAATTTTCTCCTCATAGACGTGCAACACAGAAAAATAAAATAGCAGAACTTATTTCTTTCGAATACGTCTTTGTAAAGACGTTGGGTTGATTTTAGGGTTCTGAGTTCCCCTTTAAGAGGAGGTTAGAAGATACATGTAGAGGTACTAACCATCTCCATTACCGTCTTCAGAATCTTCATCCTCCGTGCTGTCAGCATCACCTGGACATTGAAATGGGTAAAAATGAATTTCAACACACCAGAAATATTTCCTAACATTTCCATTTCTTCCAAGTCGCTCATAGTAGAAATCAACTAGTGTGACCATTGAATCAGTGCAATCTGATTGGTTATTTAACCTACTCACTATCTATTCTGTGATAGATAATGAGTAGGAAAAGAAAGCAGTTTTTTTGAAATCCAAATAATGGTGACCAATACATCAAAATACAAAAAAAGTTCCATTTTAATATTTCAGTATAAGATTTAAGAACTAATAATAATTTATCTAAAACAATTTGACTACTCGATCTATCTCAGTTTCTTTGGCTGATAGTTGACTTGGTGCTATATTGCTCCTTGTATCAATATTATTATGAACTGATAGAAACTTCAAGCTCATAATTATAGTCTAATAATAATTGTTATTAATAAAATCAATGCAGGGCTCGAAATTGCGCCCGATACAGGCGTAAATACGCCTAGATTTTTTCGTTTTACGCCTAACGTTTTCCACTTAGGCGTAAAATTACGCCTAGATCCTCTTACAAAGGTAAAAATTATCGGAAGATAAGTCTTATTTCCAAATCTCTAAAACTATCTGATTTTTTTGAAAAAAATACTAGCATTTGCAAGCAAACATTTAGTGTAAACTTTTTTGTCTGTTGTTTCAAGTTTGAAACGCATAGTTTACTAATTACGTGGCGACGTTTGGCGTGTGAAGTCTGAACTTTAAACCGCAAAATGTCAAAGTTTAACAGCTCCTATCTATAGGTTTTGTCATGCAAAACATAGTCTTTTGTCATGCAAAACAACTTGTTTCGCGTGGGAAAATAGTTTACATTACATTACGCCTAAATTTTGGAGAATTACGGCTAAAAAATTTAAGCTGGGCGTAAAATTACGCCTCCTTTTTTTTCTTAATTTCGAGCCCTGCAATGACATTCTTTCTTAGAGTATCTGAGTAATGTCAATGTACAGCAAGAGCCTAAAGCCTTGAAGGGAACCTTCACTGAAAAAAGGATCTTATTGATGTACACTATAAAATAACTATTACAAAGATGGTCATGCTCGGTAAAATGGAGTACAATTTGCAGGAGACAAAAACAGCAATAGATTTAGGCATTCATAAGAAACATTTGAAAGCAAACATTGCTTAACAGTGGAGGTTCCCTTTATATTCTATAAATAGTTTGGCAAAACCAACAGTTTTAATAGGAGAAAAACTATGAGAGGGAGCAAAAACAGGTGTTTCTCTTGCCAAAGTCTGAATGAGGTGAGATTTTCATATTACAGGTTTAAATCTTTGTTAATGCAACAGGCTCACCTCCTAATAGAGCTTTTTCTCTTGCATATCTCTCTGCTAATAACTGTCCTTGAGGATACCAAGGTGCATTCTTGTGTTTCTTTATCATTTCTTTGTATCTATCTTCTGCCGTTTCTTCGAATCTGTGTCCTAGATATCCTAAATACAGACCCACTCCAGTGCAAATAACATGCAAACTGGGTCCTGAAAGTAAAATAGTTCATAGAAATATGAAATCACTTTGATTACAAGTCTTAAGTCTTCGAGCTCAGGACTTTCAAAACAAGCTGGCAGCTGGCGGAGCTCTGGCAGTTGCTTTGAGGTATATCGTCGGTTATTTTCTCTTGATCAACTGAGACAATGAACCTTTTGCTTGACATTTAGCCTTTTCTACAGACACCTACTTTCCTATGTCGACCTCCTACTCAAAAATGATTTGAAAGCCCTGCTAGCTGACCCAAGAAGAGACTAATCTGCAGGGCTTTCAAAATGTTTTTGAGTAGGAGGTCAACATAGGGAAGTAGGTGTCTGTAGAGAAGACTAATAGTCAAGCAAAAGTATAATAATTATTGTATATATATGTTGATCAAGAGAAATAAAATGGTGCTGTACCTCAAAGCAACTGCCAGAGCTCCAGCAGCTGCCAACTTGTTTTGAAAACCCACAAATTCCTTGATCTAATTGGAATTTACAATGTTCTGGCTAGGATCAGAGTATAAATTTGCTCAATGTCTTTAAATGACCCATATCTAATTTTTATAAGTGGGTCAATTTGGGTTAGCTTATATGGTCCATTATCAAGAATATTCATGAGGAAGTACAGTGTAACCTCTCTGAACGGACACCACTATAATACGGACACCTCCATATTACGGACAGATCTCTTGGTCCCAGCAAAATCCCCATATATTCTTTGTTTAAAAAACCTCTATATTACAGACCTTCCCTATTATGGATAACGGACACCTAATCTCGGCCCCATGCAAGTAGCAAAATTCATACAAATTCTACCTCTTTATTATGGACAGTGTGTAATTTACAGAGCTCTTGTAAGCTGTTGATGATTAGAAAAACAGAAATTTACAAAATGTACACAGTGCTGTAAATGTACATACTGTATTAGACATCAAGTTAATCTGCAAACAGATGATTTTGGATGATACTTTATGCCTTTCCAATCATAAAAAACACTAAATACTGTAGTCACTAGAGACTTCAAAATGACGTCATAAGCCAGGCATCTATAATACAGACACTTTTCTCTGGCCCTTCGGTGTCCGTATTAGAGGTTCCACTGTATTATGCAAGTGGTGTTTGAGATCTCTGGGTTTTTTTTCAAGTTGCTCCATATTGTTTTAGTCACCCAAGAGCGTGTTCAATATTTTTGGGGATTTGCACAACTCCCATCAAATAGGTTTAGCTGCCCAACATTAGGTTTGAAGGGCATAACATTTTCATTTGGGGGGGGGGGGGGGGGGGGTTAGTTTTGTATCACAGTACACAAAACCTAAAATTTAGGAAAAGAAGTCTTGGCCTGTGTACAGTAGTGCAGAGTCTAGTAACATTGTATAACCACTTATACAAAACTGATTTGTCTGGCTCTCTTTTGAACCTTAATTCCTTAAACACACCAGATTCTTGACATTCTACGGCAAATGCGTTTTTATTTTGTTCTTCATTTGATTAGACCATTTACATTTCTCGTTTCTGGATGATAATAAACCCATACAACCCAGCCCCAGGGTACATTGTCTCTTTGATCCACACTCCAGACAGTCCAGTTCACTTAAAATTGTACTGTACATTCAATGCATTTGAAGGAAAATCTATCAACATATACAACAATAAAAGTACAACTTACGTCTCCACATCGGTAATCTTCGTATTATATTGCTGTAACAGGCTGTAAAAAGGCCGCCAGCACCAAAAAATACAATTGTCCGGATCATCTCGCCTATGGATCCAAGATGGCGTCCGGGCGAATGAGTCCGCTGACCTCGTTCCCAGGGGTCTTTACGCGCCTACTAGGTCTTTATTTGGCAGTTGCAAAAAAAAAAAAATCCAAAAATGCAGGATATTTTGAGGAAAGTTCCGAAAATGTGGGACATTTCGTTTGTGGTCATGCAAAACGGCGGGACAATCGGCTAAAATGAGGGACAGTCGCGCACAAACCGGGACCGGTTACGTTGTTACTATTTTAAAAAGTGCCAGGAATCATTGATTTGGGCGCAGTAAAGTGTTTTAAATCTTGTTCAACCATTTTTGGGCGATTTATGGTCGTAGTATTACTATAAAAAGCATTACAAATCCTGAGTTAGACAGTAAAACTATAGCAGAAACATAACTTAAAATTTAAAACCATAAATAGATTACATATGTAAAATGAAAGCCTTCGACACCATTGAACATAAAATTCTCTTGTTGAAGTTAGAGTATTATGGAGTTGATAATTCCACGCTAGACTGGTTCCAGTCATATTTATCTGATAGAATGCAAAATGTTCTGTTAATGGAAATTATCTGGTGCAGAATTACTGTCGTGTGGTGTACTACACGCTCTATACTAGGGCCATTACTTTCCTTGTCTACATAAATGACCTGCCGAATTGTTTATCTTGTGATACTGCCAGAATGTATGCCGATGACACAAGTATCACTATTGCTCATGACAGTTTCGACAACCTTCAGCCACTTCTTAACAATGAATTGTTAAGCATAAATAATTGGCTTGTAGCAAATAAGTTAAGTCTGAATGTTGCCAAAACGAAATTTATGGTCATTGGCTCACGTCAGAAACTCTTAACGCAAGCCAATTATCCTCTTTGTCTTCGTATTGATAATAACGAGGTAAAGAGAATGTCTAAGTCAAAAGCCTTGGAGTCACGATTGACGAGAACCTATCCTGGAATGAGCATATCAGTGGCATTGCAAAGAAAATTTCCTCAGGTATTGGGGCACTTAAGCACATTAAATATATACCTTTTAGATGACAATACGTGTATTAACTAATTGCACCACATTTTGACTATTTTTCTGTAGTATGGGACGGCTTCAGTAAGCCAACAACTTGCTGACAAACTGCAAACATTGCAAAATCGGGCTGCTAGATTAATAACAAAGTCCAGCTTTGATACCACAGATACCAGATCCCAACTGCTACTAGATCAACTTTCCTGGAATAGGGTGTCAATCCGTCGGAAAAAGCTTAAAGCCATAACAATGTTTAAAATAGTCAATCATACCGCGCCAAATTATCTGCAGGATTATCTTTTTAAATTCAAACATACGAAATACAACTGGAGGGACTCAGACAAAAAGCTGGAGCTTCCAAAACCAAAAAACAAATTATCTTAAGGAAAGCATTTGTTATAGTCTGTGGTGCGTCTCTTTGGAATAGCCTACCAGCAAATGTTAGAAATGCTGAGTCTCTCGAGTTGTTCAAGAGAAACCTCGACCAACTTTGGAACTAATTGGGCTTCGGGGACCATTAGTTTAGTAGTGTATTTTTAATGTATTGTTGCACGGCTATCGTGTAAAACAGTTTTATAATAATTTATATTTTCATTATTGTATTGAGGATATACTGATGATATGTCCGTGGGTAAATAAAGCTTATGTATGTATGTATGGTACTCACCCACTATCCCATCTAAAAATGCGCATATATATAAACTATCCTAACCCAAAGACTATACTAATACTAGTAAATTCATATATAAAAACTAAAAAAATGACTTACTGGTGTATGTTTTTTCCAAACTACGAGAGAATCGATTGTTCTTTGGTGTATAAAACGTTACGATTTCCTACGTCACGTAATCTGCGATGTTTATATTTTAGGCGCAGAATTCTCCTGCCGTTCTAAGCTCAATTTAGTAAAAAAAGACAAAAAAGCAAGGCTGAGTTTTTGTTTCAATATTTCGATCGGCACGGCTGCGACCTTCTTCGTGGAAAGAGGCCGATTGAAATATTGGAACAAAAACTCTCTACCGTTGAATCAGCCTTGGTATCATGTTTTGCTGATCCGAGACAGGAGGCCTTCACCGGGCTCTCAAAACCTTACATTTTATTGGATCCCATATGCATTAGGACTGCACTCAAAGAATTCCATTGTTTTAGGGTTAGGGTGTGTATTGTTTCAGGGTTAGGCATTGTTTGGAGAGCCAGTACTATTGCAGGTTCCGAGGAGGTGAAGGTCGCCCAGGAGATCCTACACGCCTGGAGATCCGATTGTTTATCATTTCGTGGTCCCTTCAATTGACTTTCTATTACTCAATTTAGTGCATTTTAGCCCCGGCTTCCTGTGGCATACAGAATAAATGCAACCTAAAACAATTTTTAGTCAGGCTTCTACAACATTTTCCCCAACAAAGTATTCATGTATGCATCAGTGCCGTCACACCCGTAACCTGCAGTCACGTCTGGTGGCCATGTAGTACAACATGGTTAAGCCGGATTGATATTGCCACAGAGATGTAGTTACCTGTTATCTGTATTCATTAGCTGTGTCAGTGCAACGTTGAACTGACGAAGAGATGACTGTAGACTAATATCATGGCACCTCGTTCACATAACTGCGAGCCGAGTACTCGCATCATGGAGTCGTCGTTCATGGCATTAGCTTTATTGTATCTTTTATTTTGTAATAGTGTTGTGCAAGCAAACAAAATCCTGACTCGGACTAAAGGAGCTTCTTCGTCCTTGCTGCCCACTGTAATAAATACTTGGCCTTTTACAGGATCGACAAACAAAGGTAAGCCTTAAGTTAACATGTTTTCTTTCCGCTTTGATGAGAAAAACCCGACTATAGAAATATTACATAAAAATAGTATGAACTAAAGTCGCTTTGAAGTAAGCTTACATAAAATTTGTAGCCGCGGCGCCGTATCAAAACTCTACACTTGGTTAAGACGCTAACTTCTAAGTACCGTTTGAGACGATTCACTTGTTCAATTCTATATTTGGATCGTTAGAAATTCTCCATGCAGGGTTTAAAAAAAATAAAAATAAGAAGAAGTCAGCCTTGGAACCCCCAGAAACTGGGAGAATTTTGATATCTATACGCAAAATAATATTATATTAGGCATAATGGCCACTTTGGCTTAGCATTCCAAGCCTTCTTTTGATCAAGGTATCGATCCTAGAAGGAGGATCTGATCAGCAAATAAGAAATGAGAACACAGATGTACCTAACCGGGCTTGTGATAGTCTATACTTTCTGAATACTTCATTCCTGAAACGAAGTATAATATTCACTATGGACTTCCGTCTGCAGTCACTCCCTTCAATATCTGGGTTTTAAATAAGAATATCTTACTCATAGACCATATCGCAAGTCTGCCATGCTGGATCGTGTGCCGATGCACGGAACCGTAGACTAAACACTGGGGGTATCCATCAGAGAGTGCATCGCACGCGATCCAAATTAAAATGGCGGACTTGCGATATGGTCTATACGCTGGGCTCTCACGAGCGCCGTTTATTCAAGCCTATAATTTTTCTTGATTTTCTTCGGGCATCGCAACTGGTATTTAATTTACTTGTTTAACATCATGAAATATTGACACGGCACCAGTTTTAAACTGGCATTCAAGTCTGGTTGTTCTATTTACTCAGTTAATTTATGCAGTGATACTAGCCTGCATAACAAGAATTGTTATAAATGTAATGAATAAAAATAGCTTGATGACTTTGTACCTATATAAATATACAGCTCTTTCAGAAAACGTTGGTCAATTTGACTCAAGCCTTTTACACGAACAGCGCGAAAGGGAGTATGGGAAAACAGCCGATCGTCACATCTGTTATTGCTTTAATCCACAAATGCCGTATATTTTTTCTCATTTTCCGTTATATCAGATGGTCCTATGCTCCTTTTCCGTCTGGTTGCATAGGTGTATTAAAGACAAATTCACCGACAACCTTTCCGTGTCTCATACTCGTATATTCAGTTGTATTTGCCGGTTTTTATATTTTCCACAACTTGTAAACCCTGAAGAAGGTTGGCCGTGCCAGCCGAAAATTGGTCAAATATAATTATTCCCAAACCGTACAAATCCACACCGCGGCAAGACGTCACGCGCATGCGTTTATGATGAGCCGGTCGCGCGCGCGTCTTCCCAGTTTCCCGCCGAAACTAAAAGAAAACAGAGGCAATTACGCGTATTTACGTGAAATGTTTCGCGAAAAAACAAGAAAACTACTTAAAAACTAAGCCTGTTAAAGACTTTTAAACAGGTTGAAGTTTTCTTCATTTGCAATTCACTATGAGTTTACAAAGTTATAAAATTATTTACTAAAAACGTTTAAGACATTTGAACTCCAGAGCCTTCGTTCTTTCGGCCAGCGGAGCACAATGTTTTTCCGCGGTGCATGCAACTGTACACGGACTTTTGACAGTATCTCTATAGAACCTTTGCACGTTACGTCATAGCCGCCATGTTGGTGTACAGTTAACAATAGATTCTTCGTTAGCTTCTTTTGTTCTGTACACCAACATGGCCGCCATGCCCTTTGTCGTTTGAATCTCTGGGAATTGAGTGCAAACCATCTATAGTGAGAATCAAATGTTTATACGTATAGCAGCATGATCTGATTCAGAATGTTATAAAGTTTCATAAAAAAACAGCATTGGATCAGTACCCTGTACCAGAAGTTACCTGAGGGTGTAGATGGGGTTTACTGTTAACTGTCATTGCCTCGTTTTTTTAGTGTTAAGTGTTATAAAGCCCATAATTTATGTATTAGCTGTTATTTAAAAATTACTGCAGAGTGTTGTAAAACATTTCAGAGATTAATAGACCCTTTCAGCTTGCCTGTTTGTTGCCCCATTTCAGACTACATGATAGTTCTCCAGAGGTTTCAGTGCCTTGTTTTCCAATAATTATAGAAATTGGCACATTTCCTCTTGGGAAGGTCTGAAAGGCAAAGTTTTCATTCTCGCGGTGCCTCATGGGTAATCAGACTGTCGGCTCATGGCGCGCACGTTGGGGAGGTCTGGGACGAGATTCTCAGAGCTTGTAAACATGGCTGTCATGTTTATCGCTCCTAGTGGGACTAGTGGAGTGATAAAAATGTTAGTCAGCTTCTACAGAATGGTAGCCGAAGTTCCATAACTGCTTTTCTGACTAGTGTCTCTACAAACAAGAGCCGGAATCACGTGATAGTTGGGATCTATTGTGTCTATCGTGCATGTCACGTGCTTGTTTTAATAAATTCTGCCATTCTTGACATTTTTAAGGGTATAAATAAATGTTACTGTTAGGGCAAAATTTTAACTGTTAGCTGTAAAATGGCATACAATTTAAATGTTAGCTGTGAAATGCCCTAAAATTTAAATGTTTACTGTTATGCAGACCCCCATCTAGACCCTCTTACCTCTCTTTCTACACTTATCAGCAAGGCGCGCAGCGAGAGCACGAAGCTAAGCGACGTCAGTGGAAGTCGTCTTTTGCGTTCCGCAATACAGCCGTGTGGTAGTGAGAACCTCAGTTCGCCATCAATCCATTCAAAATAAAAACACAGAAATTGGAACATCTGCCAAAAAAGGTTTTTTTGATTGACTGATATACCTTGAAAAACCTGTCCTATAAGAGATGGCTACTCTATAATTGTAGGATGGGAGACTATTGTCGAAGGAGGTTCAGCGCTGGACGCAGTGGAGACCGGTATCACAGTGTGTGAACTCAAACCTTGTGGAAGAATACCCCACAAGCCGTCCGTTGGCTTTGGGGGAAGGTAATGTGGGTAATATAAGCATGTGATGCCACACAGGCCTACTATTATTATAGCAATCTTTTTCCATTTTTTTATTATTTGAGTCATGTTCACTAATCAGTCAAACGGGAGCCGGAGTCTGTGGCCCAGATTCGATCCCCGGACGCGGCCATATGTGAGTTGAGTTTGTTGGTATCTCGCTCTTTCTCCGGGTGTTTTTTTCCGGGTCCTGCGGTTTGCTCCTTCCACAAAAACCAACACGCTAAATCTCAATCTTTATGTAAAGGTTTCCCATCACTACAGATGTAAAATAATGATTAAAAAAATAAAATAATAATAATAATAACATCAACAATATCAAGAATAAATAGTAATAATAATAAAACAAAATACATAATTAATAACTATATATTTGTGTGTATTTACATGTATGTATATATGTGAATTATATATGAGGTATGAATAATGTTTATAAAATGCTCTATAATACACTATAGCATTTAGAGAGAAAAAAGTGGGTAAGAAGGTAATTCTAAGCAATTATAGAGCAACTCTAATTAGGACTTTTAGATAGATGCTTACTGAGCGTTGATTTAAATATAGCTATAGTATGACTAACCCCTTTCTATAACGCTAAATAACGCTAAATTCCAATTCCTGGCTTTGTGGCGCCGTTTCATGAGCATCCCTGTCTGTGCCGTATAGGGGTCGTCCCCGGATTATAGCGGGTGGAATTGCTTTTCAATTCTAATCACAAGTTCGCTCTCTATGCCCGACGGCTCTGATTACACTTAGGATCGACAAACGATCCGAATACAGTCTAATTATGCATGACATACGAAATAAGGCAGCAAAGAGTATTCTGACTAAGTGTAAATGACAAGGCCTTTATTCCGGAGATTCCTGCGAAGCGTCTTACCTTTTTTATTCATGCTTTTATTTTTGCAGTCCTGATGAGCTGGGCGAGACCACTCTGGATGCCATGATCATGGATGGGTGGGTAGAGAATAATATATTGTAAAATTGCTTTCCTTGATTTTCAATACGGATCGATCACTTTCCACTAATCAGGGACGGCGCAGCGGGGAAGGGGGAGGGGGGCAACACTTTTTTGCCAAAAAATATTTTTGCCTAGTTACTTCTCAGTCAGTTTAACACTATTCTTTGGTCATACCGGCTCAATGACAACTTTTAGCCCCCACGCCGCTTTTTTAGCCCCCCACTTGAAATTTCGCTCCACCGTCCCTGCTAATATAGAGGATTGGTGCGGTCACTCGTATATTATGACAAATCTTTCCAAGCTGCCATGTATTACTCTACTGACACCAAGCTATACATTACCAGGCTTTCAGTTACGCCAACCTCGTTTCCAGGGCCCTTTCCTTCACTTGGGGGCGGGGCGGAATGTTGTTTTCGGGGGGGGGGGGGGTATTTTTAAAGGTTGGAGGGAGGATATAAAATAATAATAAACTTGAGAAACTGCAAAGAACCCGGGACGAAAATCCTGCTGGTTGCTACGTTGGATCTAATTATACATCAGATCTAATCAGCCAAAATGAAAATGAATACGAAGTCCAAGGACTACGGCAATTCGATATAAAATCCTACGTTGTGTCAGCTTTGCCGTCATCCTTGGACTTCGTATCAAAATAATAAGCTTTATTCTGGGGAGTCATAAAAAATGATATAATGGGCAGCAATCCATGATTAATTTAACTCTATTGAGGCAGTCACTCCTCTCATTTTCCTCAATTGTTATTTTTTTGCTATCGATGCAGTCAATTTAAATCTTTAAATGTACCGCCTGGTAAGTCTTTATTCATTACTATAATGCCCGTATTGTTCACATGGTAGCGTTACGCATAACGTCGGTGCTGTTGGCTGTCTCAAGAGGGTGAAGAATGCTATTGGCGTTGCCCGTAGTGTTATGGAGCACACTAAAGAAACCTTTCTAGTGGGAGAGGATGGTGAGGACTATTTACAATATGAGCGACCGAATAGCCCACTTCCGCGATATGCTTTACTTGTCATGCAGAAAGGTTTCAATACGAGGCTCCGTGCTAAATTAAATTAATTATTTTCTCTGTGAAAAGAATAAATATAATTTAGCACGGGGCCTCGTATTGAAACCTTTGTGCGTGACAAGTAAAGCATATCGCGGAAGTGGGCTATTCATGTGTGTCACAATGACTTTACACTTCACGTGTTATAATAGATTACACTTCGTGCTATAATAGAGAGCTTAAGCAACGACAACGGGGACGGCAGTGACGACGGGACGTAGAAAAGCGTTTTCTGCCGAAATATGATGTTTACTATTTCCTTCGTTCGCCTTTAATTACTGTTCACATCCATATCTTCGAAAAATATGATAAGCGTAGAGTTCCGTTCACGCCGAACGAAAAACAGAGTGATTTACTTTCGACCGTTTGCTTTCTCTTGTCAACGTAGAATATGGAGTTTTCACGTTGTGTTTTTGCAGACAACGGTTGAAATGTAGTTGACTGCGTGCATTTTCACGTGAAGTTATTGTATTTTGTAATTAAGTCTATTGTGTCATGCCGTCGTCCTAGACGTTGCCGTCGTCGTTGCTTAAGCTCTCTAATATTAGCTTAGGCTTCACCTGTGTCACAATGACTTTACACTTCACGTGTTAAAATAGATTACACTTCGTGCTATAATAGCGTAGGCTTCACGTCTGTCGCAATGACTTACGCTTCACGTATGTCAGAATGACTTACGCTTCACGTGTGTCAGAATGACTTACACTTCGTGTTATAATATGTTATAATTCACGTGCGTCACAATGATTTACACTGACGTGCTATAATAGCTATTACAATTCATGTGTGTCACAATGGACTTAACACTTCACGTGTGTCACAATGACTTACACTCACGTGCTATAATAGCTTTCAATTACAATTCATATGTGTCACAATGACTTACACTCACGTGATATAATAGCTTGCACTTCTCGTGCTATAATAGCTTACACTTCACGTGTGTCACAAAGATTACACTTCACGTGTGTCACAAAGACTTACACTTCACGTGTGTCACAAAGACTTACACTTCACGTGTGTCACAAAGACTTACACTTCACGTGTATTACAACCGAGCTTACACTTCACGTGTATGGCAACAGCTTACACTTAAGAGTGAACACAATTAAGACTTAACCGAATGATATGTATCTATATAATAGCTTTATAACCTTGCGTATGTCTATGCAGAATGACTTACATGCGCTTACGTATACATGTATCGATAATAGCTGCACATAACGTGTCTACAAAGCCTTGCACTCCACGTGTATCTAAAACAGTTTTACACTTACAAGTGTCTAAGCACTAGGCCTTACATGTGCCCACAAATACTTACACTGACATGGATATATAATAGCTTTACAACGTTACGTATGTCTATGCACAATGATGACTTTCGTGTCAACAAAGACTTACTTACGTATACATACATGTAAAATAGCTGTACATAACGTGTGTCTACAAAGACTTGCACTTCACGTGTATCTAAAACAGCTTTACACTTACATGTGTCTAAGCACTATGACTTACATGTGTCCACAAAGACTTACACTCACATGGATATATAATAGCATAACACCTTATGTGTGTGTCTGTACAATGATTTACATGTGTCCAGAATTACTTTACGCGTGTCCACAATGATTAATACTTACGAGTACATGTATATATAATTGCTGTACCCGGCTTACGTGTGTCCACAACGACTTACAGACCACGTGTATCTATAATAGCTTACCGCCTGCGTGTGCACAATGAGTTATGTGTGCCACACTGACTTACACTCTGATGCATCTATAATAGCTTTACACCTTACGTGTGTGTCTATGCGCAATGTCTATACGTGTGTCTACAATGATTTTACAGCATTCCACATATATCTATATAGTAGCTTTACACCTTAGGTGTGTCTGCACAAAGACTTAACTGTGTCGATAATGACTTTACATGCATCACAATAGCTTACAGTGTACATGTGTCCATGACTTCACGTTTTACAGGTAACAACTGAAAATAACTTCACACGTAACTGTATAATAGTAAGTTTTACAGTCCTAGAGTGTCCAATGACTTAACACTAATGAATTCACACTTACGTGTTTTATACTATAATAAGATTGTCTAATGAAAATAACATAATCTAAAAACGTACTCCGCCCGATACGAAAAACCCAGAGATAAAAACCTTCTTTAGTCAAAAAACCTCTGGGAAACGTATTCCCCGATCGAATGCATGCAGTAGCACAGAGTCTCGGGGATTAAGACCTTAACATAATTCTCTAGTAAATAATTACAAGTTGAATAAAATTTGTCTTCCGAATGCTGCACGAACGGCGAGATATGAATTACTCTCTCAAGTTGCGTGTTATATACATGCACCATTGCATGCCGGCCTCTTGTCACCAATGACATGCCAAATATAAACAAAACTACGCCTTACTACAATGATGCTCTGAAGCCGTTATGAATACGCTTTCCGACTTCACTTGTTCCGTCGGAAAGCTTCAAATGTTGTAAGATTCCCATGTATGGGGGAATAGTTATCTTACCTCATTATGCACAGCGTGCACAACAACAACAACAACAATTTATTTACTCAGATGGTAGGAGGAAAATTACATGCAATTTATACATTAGAATTAATAAGTGAGTTGGTCCTGAAAAGAACCTAAAGGTTATCTAAGTCAGGATCTCTCAGGCGGTATAGACGGAGGAAAATAACAAAAACATATCTTTACGATATACAGTTTAGCGGTCCTGTCGCATTTCTACGAGATATGTTCTGTTCCTCATAAAGCCGCTCATCAGTCCTCAGAAACATCGATTTTTCTAAACCAAACTATTGCAAATGTAAGTTTATTCAGAAAATGATGACGAAGTATTTATCATATCACTAACTTAGCCGACGATCTCGCCAAGCACTGCTGACTACATTTCTTCTTCTTTCCAGCCACGAGATTCGCGCTTCAGATGGGCTTCCCTGAACATGACCTGCACACTAAAAGTTCTATGTAAGTCATGGAGGTGGTCCGCTTAAGGACTGGGACATGCACCAATAATACGGACACGTATATTCCTGTATTTCTTCAGGGGCGGATCCAGAGGGCTAGGGGGTTAGGAGTGGGTTCTATCGAACCCCACAAAATTGCCAAATGATTTTGGTGCTCGCGTATAACGAACCCCCTTTCTCTCGATCGAACCTCCCCTCCTAACCCCCTTTCACAGAATCCTGGATCAGCCCCATGGTCAGTTCTTGTATATCCGTTACTGCTTTAAGAAAGAGCCACAATTAAACGACTTTTTCATCTTACTTTTCAGTAAAGAGTGGAGGAAATGGAAAGCAAGGAATTGCCAACCAAACTCCTGGCAGGTCAGTATCCACGACCGGCGAGAAATCACTAGCTCGCCAGTAGTAAGACTAGAGTTTATCATCTCTTTGATCATCTAAAAAGTTACCTGGCAAACCGAGTTCAGGAGTACCAAAATACAGGTAGAAAATAGGGAGGTGGATGGCCAATGGAATGAGAGAGATTCGTGTACAGTTCCAGGCCTCTCGCCTTTGCGCCTGACCAACGCCCGAATAGTGAATATGAAAACAGTGAATATGATTTCATATTCACCTCCGAGCAAAGCAGCGATCACTTCGCGCGAGTTTTTGCCCATTTAACAGAAAATAAACTAACTATTTGGTGCTGGCTATTCACCTGCAGTGTGGTATATACTAAAACAATTATTCACCTCAGTGTTGGTGAATAGCCGAAGCGGCTCGGTAAATATCCACCACTATTCACCTCCACTTCGGTGAATAATTGTTAATTAGTATATACCACACCAGTGAATATAATTTTTCGCGCGTTCTGATTGGCTACTCAAACAGTGAATATGATTTCATATTCACCTCCGAGCAAAGCAGCGATCACTTCGCACGAGCTTTTGTCCAATTGACAGAAAATAAACAAACTATTTGGTACTGGCTATTCACCTGCAGTGTGGTATATACTAAAACAATTATTCACCTCAGTGTTGGTGAATAGCCGAAGCGGCTCGGTAAATATCCACCACTATATATTCACCTCCACTTCGGTGAATAATTGTTAATGATCCTTGCCAGGCAAGACTTGATAAAATTTGTCAAGGAGATGGCATACAGCCCGAGTTTTATGAGAAATTTAATTTTAATCAGTTCATTATTATTTTCTTCAGAATGTTACACCGGATCCCAAGAAATATTGCGGCCCTTACAAAGCAAAGAAATCTAGCAAGTTAGTAAAATAAAATATTATGGACCTTTTCATTAAATCTGGAATGCGCTATAGCAACATGCTAGAGCTACTGTCGTGAAAATGGAAAATTGTGAATGCTTCGGTTACTGAGTAAAACACTGAATGCATTCTGATCTTCTGATCTCGCCGGCGCCGGGCCATTCGGACACGTGACACCAACAACCAATCGGATAGAGTGGTAAAAATAGTCCAACTAATTTATGCAGGCTAATATGGGGAGAGACCCCAATATGGTAGATCGGTTCTCTTACGCCGGATGGTCTCGTGGCTATCATATCAGTCATCATGTAATGTAGTCATGGCTGAATTGTGTTCTTTTTCTCGTAGTAAAATGACAAGAAAAATCAAGAATACTGACGCAGACAATGAGGTTAGCGAGGATAATCACGATACGATTGGTAAGGAACTGGATGTTACTAGATAGTGAACCAGAAGTACGTGACTCCGCCACAGTAAAATGTGCTAAAACTCACGCAGATGGTTCAGTTTCAGTATTTGATGAGTTCACTAAAATGCTCAAAAACAGCCGGTTAAATAACCTATCATATTTTACTTATCGTAGGAATGGTTACCGTCGATGTTAAAGGAAATGTTGCTGCAGGGGTATCAACAAACGGGCTGGATTTTAAAGTTGTCGGGTACGAAACGCGATACATAACTACTTAGAGGTTTACCAATCGTACTCGTTCAGCATACTGTTTGTGTAGAAAAACACTGGTATACAATCAACTAAAGTCGATTGAGGTATGCTAACCGCCGTGGAAAGCGAGTAGCAGCTGACGTTTCGAGCGCTGTGTAGAACACGACCCTTCCGACGAATGCAAGGGGTGTTAATCTATCAGGTGAATCCTGCAATCTGATTGGTAGATACTTGAGTAGCGAAAAAGCCGGTTTTCAAAAGCAAAACAATGGCGACCAAGTTCCTATCAACTATCACCCGATAAAAACTTCGAACTCACAGTCTAAAGGTTTAAATTGACATTCCATGACATTTCTCGGCTTGCAAAAATTGAGAAGATTGTACTCAACCTATCCAATTAAAATCTCAATCCCAATGTTATATTGGGTTAGTGTATGCTGTGCCCTTTTTGCTGAGCAATCTTTTTTTATTATCCTACAGTCGAGTTGGCGACTCCTCAATCGCTGGTGCAGGTGCCTTTGCTGACAATGAAGTGGGAGCTTCCGCAGCCACAGGGAATGGGGATATAATGATGAGATTTTTACCAACGTTAGTATTCCGTTCGGTTATTTTTCGTTGTTCCAAATGCTGAGCGTTGAAAATCTGTCTCTCGGAAACGAAGTTAGAAAGACTTCTTTGTTGATGTGTATGGGTCAAAGGTACAACTACAGAATAACTTTAAAATGTGCAAGGACCAACAGACGAAGTAGAAGGACCGGTGTTACAGCGATTTCGCCCCCCACCAGTGAATTCGACTCCCCGGGGCGAAATCGCTAGTGAATTCGCCCCCCCGAGCGGAGCGAGTTCTGATACCGATGCCAAATCATTTTTTTACTTCCTTTGCTTTGAAATAACACTGAGGGCCTGTTTCGCAGGCTACTGATATTTGTCCTTGGACATTCTGACCTCCAAGCTTAACAATATATATAAATGTCAAGTTCAAGTTCATATGGATAGAGTGCTCGATACCAAGGTAGAGCAGGATGTAAAACAAGAAGACAAACTTAGGTTACTTCATAATTAGTATCACACCTTAACAATAAGCTATCGCCGTCGTGTGCTCTGTGTATACGATTCAACTTCAAGACCATGTAAACAACATTTATTACGTAACCAGTAAGTAGTATCACACCTTAACAATAGGCATTACCATTACGTATTCCGTGTACACGATTCAACTTCTAGACCATATAAATTCGAGTGTTCCATGTTACTGAATTAACATAAGTTGCAGCATTCACCTGAAGAATGTGGTTAGCCATACGAAACAGATTTGTAGTGAATCAAAGTTCTATGAAGTAACCTAAGTTTGTTTTCTTGTTTTATCCATATTGCCTATATATATATAGGCAACCTATGAGCGGTGCTCCCAATAATTCAGATACGAAAAGATGCACGCGCATAAATAGTGCACGTGCAAATAGCCAAACAAAATCGAGCACCCGATTCAGCTGACTCGGAAAACATCGTGTTCCACGCGCTGGTGAACGGTCGGGCGTCGGTCGGGCAGGAAAATGTCGCTAGAATTTCACTCTCATGCTATATGTATGGTGCTCCGATTAGGCCTGAGCGGATTGTGCTCCTAAAAGTGGCATATTATGCCACTAGCACTGCTCCAAATTTTGTCGAATTATGCCCAAATTATGCCAAAGTTCAAAAATTATGCTCGTAGATTACACAATTATGCTCACAAAAAAACGTTTTTCGAAGACGGCCGGCATTAGTTGATGCGCGGCATTTTTAGTTGTCACACAACATTTTATAGACTTTTTAGTACCACCAATCAGGCGTGACTGTTCCCACGCTCTGAATTTTGGCTTTTTTCCACGTTTAACGCACACTCGTTAAGTGAAATTCAGGTTTTGCTTTGGGAAAAATTTAGAATCTAAGCAAAATATACCAGCTAATATAAATTAGGAAAGGCTAGACTTTAGAATACCCTGTCACTTTTTTAGCTACCATAAAAGACTGGCACCGTGGTCCGCAGTCACGCAGTCGACTGATTAGCATATTTATCAACTTCACTGCGGGACTGCGGACCACGGTGCCACTTAGTTATATGCCTTATTATAAATTCAATCACTTCACTGCGGCACTGCGGACCACGGTGCCACTTAGTTATATGCCTTATTATAAATTCAATCACTTCACTGCGGCACTGCGGACCACGGTGCCACTTAGTTATATGCCTTATTATAAATTCAATCACTTCACTGCGGGACTGCGGACCACGGTGCCACTTAGTTATATGCCTTATTATAAATTCAATCACTTCACTGCGGCACTTCAGTGGTCTCACGCAGTCGACTGATTAGCTGCCTTATTATCAATAAGGTTAGGGTTAGGGTTAGGGGTTAGGGTTAGGGTTTAGGTTAGGGTTTAGGTTAGGGTTAGGGTTTAGACCTTGGTTCCATCGTTTTTTAGGTCGTGCCTTCAAAAGTGACAGGGTATTCTGGAAAGGCACTATAAAAGCAATACTAGCATTGCTTTTGGCTTTAATGCTTCAAATTATGCTACTTTGAAAAATTATGCTCGTTTGCTCCAATTATGCCAAAAATTATGCTAGCACAATCCGCTCAGGCCTAGCTCCGATCGCGCGGGCTGAAAGCGGGAGCTCCGCTCCGAGATATGATTGTCCATGTCATGAATAATTAATGAGGTGAACAGCCAATCGGGTCATCCCATTTTGATCAGGTGGATGAATCTTGATATCCAATGAAACACCAGAGGAGGATCACTAGTGATTTGAAATGTGATCCACATCACTAGTGATCTTCCTCTGGCTTTCTACTGGCTATCCAGATTCATGCATGTGATAGATCAAGAGAGCATCAGTATAAAGAGAGGGAATCTTGTAGCGCGCGGAATCTTGTAGGTTACGAACTGTAATAACTCTTATTGACATAAACAGAGCTTTGGGTTTCCTGTGATACCGCCAATATGAACCGGTGTACCAGCGATTTCGCCCCCCCCCCCCCCCCCCCTTCCTCGCCCCCCTCTAGCGATTTCGCCCCCCCTCCCCTCCAACCTTTTAAAAGGTTATGAATACATGTTTTCCCTCTTATTATTACTGTAATGTATTGGACGTGGAGAATAGTACGGCAAAAAGCTATCAGTAATGTGTATAAAGGCATGCAATTCAATTTTATTCTAAAATTCACGCTTCACTTTTCTTTGACAAAATTCGTTACGGTAAACGCTGTAATTTTCATTCGCGCGAGCAGTGCAACAAGAAACTCGACAAGGGATTCTGCAATCCACCTACAATCTTCGAATGATTAGTTGTTAGTATTTCTTGCCTGAAGCCAACATGATGTAATCATTGTGGACACTTAAAGGTTTTGATAACCCGTAAATCCGCCTACTTTGAAAAGACTTTGCCGAATACTGAGGAAGTGTTACCGACCCGCGTGAAAACTTCCTGAATAAACATGCAGTAATGAACTAATTAAGATCTAAAACGGCGGGAAGATTTAAAACTTACTTTAGCTTGTAGCATATTTATGAACAACTGTCAAATAGCCAGATGATTTTTTCATGCATGAAAACCATAATGAAGTTGTCGTAATTATCGTGCTATGTAAGATTTTTATAACCCGTAATGCTCGCGTCGATCCATCTATCTATTTTGAAATAACTTTGCCGAATAAAGGAGCGTTACCGACTCGCGTGCTTTGTTCTATTTCAATTGAGCTAACGGCGCTTGTTAATTCGGTAATTAGATCAGTTCTAACTAGGAAAACCTTTCTGGATAAAAAGCTTATTAACTAATAATAATAATAATCTTTAATCCATAAAACACCGATAATGGTACATAGGATACACTACGAGATAACTTCAAGAATTACTAGTACAACTACTAAATACAATCAAAATACGATGGCAATATTCTGCAACTAATTTCATAGAAGAATCGTCATGCATATTCAGAAGATATAAAAACAGATCTCTTGTGTTAAGCAAACGAAACGAGGTATTTCGGTTATGCAAATTATCCAAGAACTCATTCCTTAATTTCACAAACTCTTCATGGGTACATGACATCAAATAATGACATTCATCGCCGACCTCATTCAGGTTACATAATGTACATTTACGATCTTCATAAGGAACCTTAGTATAACGACCAGATTCAACCGGTAGTCTGTGCGCTGATATTCTCAATCGTGTTACAGCCTGTCGATAATTAACGTTTCGAATTTCTGTCAAATATCTTTCAAACCCGAAGTTAGTCTTGACATGGCTGAAAGTTCGGAGTTTACCACAAGTACGACCTTGTTGAATCTGGTCTTTCCAAAATTTAGTAAAAAGGTTGTGTAACTTCGCTTTCAGATATCTGCCTAAAATTGGTAGCTGATTCAGTGGTATGTTAAGGTCAGTTAATGACCTGAGTTCACACCAATTTAATAGATAATTTATAAATACCACAGCCTGATGGTTAGAGCGAATACAAACTCGTGCAGCTTCACCAACGAGTGTGGTATCATAAGAACTGCCTGTAATGCGTACCCAATACTTTGCCACTAGGGAGGAAACTTGTGCAATTAAGGGAACTCTGCCTAATTCACCATAAATTGCCAAATTGGTAGCTTTAGAATGGACCCCCAAAATACGCTTGAAGAATTTTAGTTGTAATTTTTCTAAATTACTTACAATCTTAAATATTTTTTGCTTAAAGGCTTCGAAAGACGACATTTTCCCCAGCAAATACACGCCCCATATTTCACATCCGTATAACAGAACTGGGACAACCATCGAAGAGAAAAGTTTGAGTAACACTTTAACAGGAACATTCTCCACGTTTGACATTTTCTTCAAGATTCCATTATATGCTCGTAACGCCTTATTATAAAGCGTTTTCATGGCAAGTTTAAAATTACCTCTGAAGTGAAAAGTTATCCCAAGATATGTATATTCTTCTACACACCCTAGTTCAGCGTCCCCAAAAAACCACTTGGACGTCAGATATACCCGTCTTTGAGCCTGTGTCCCAAATATCAAAATTTTTGATTTTTTCAAATTGACCTTTAGCTTCCATTTCCGAGTATATGACTCCAACTTCCTAAGACAGCATTGCAATCCTGACTCAGACTCCGATAAGAGTATCAAATCATCAGCATATAAAAGACAACTTAGTTTAGTATCACCAAGACTCACCGGATTACATATGGATGTGAACAAATTTGGTATATCATTGATGAAAATATTAAAAAGCGAAGGACTAAGATTACATCCTTGTTTAACACCGATATGCGACTGAAAAAAGGGTGTGATGCCCTGTTCTAGCTTTACTGCTGATTTAACCGATGAATACATACTTAAAAGAATACCAACAAATTTCCTACTACAACCATATTTAATCAATTTAAAAAATAACCCCTCCCTCCAGACACTATCATAAGCCTTTCGAAAGTCAATAAAACAAGCAAATAATGGTTTATTCCTAGATTTATAGAAATCTATCAAAGTTTTCAAAACTAGCAAATGATCCGATGTTCTAAAGCCATGCCTAAAACCTATCTGAAACTTATTCAAAATGTTATTTTCCGCCAGGAAGAGGTTAAAACGTTCATTAAGAATTAATGTGAAAAATTTCCCCAAACAACTACTAAGGCAAATGCCCCTATAATTACTGGGGTCACCTTTACTCCCGGACTTATGGATAGGCACTATAAAACCTTCCGACCATGCACTCGGGAAGACACCGCTAGATAAAACCATATTAAAAAGTTTAACGAAATAAGGTGCTAAAGTTGCAATCGAAGATTTAATTATCTCATTAGTCACAGAGTCACTAGCACATGCCTTGTTATTTTTGAGTCTCTTAGATAATTCACAGACCTCTTCCACTGAAATCGATTGATCAAGAATTTCATTACTTTTGACGGCCCAAAAGTGAAAATCCTTAACGAAAAGAGCCTCGTTGCTAATGTTCTCTGAAGAAAAATTAACTTTGTTCAGATCCTTGAAATAGTTAAACCACTCAGCAGATGAAATATCTCCGGAAACACCATTAGAATGATTCTGTTTGATAGAGTTTACGAGATTCCAAAACTCTTTCGGATTAGATTCTGACAAAATTTGGATTTTATCCAAAATTTCACTATGAAAATTTCTCTTTTGCCTCCTTATCAACCTTTTATACTCCTTTTTTGTTGCAAAGAATTTGTGCCTCAAAAAGGGATCATTAGGGTATTTCGAGAGTAAGTTACCTAAATTTTGTAGCTCCTTTTTAAGATCATGACAACTTTTGTCAAACCACTTTTGTTTTTGTATCCGATTCGATTTTGATTTACCTGTCCGTTTCCGTTTCTCAGGTATCACTTTTCTAGCTACGTCAATTATTACTCCTGTAAATTTGTTTACAACAGAATCAATGTCCAAACTATTTTCATCTGATGAAGAAGAAAACAAAACGTCCAACTTATGAGAAACCTCATTAGAGTTAAGAGACTCACGTAACGCTCCCTTAATATCTTCACTCCATCGAAAAGACAAAGGATGCGGTTGCAATTTAACCGTATTATCCAAAACATTCGGAATTTTAATCTTCATAACAAATGATAAAAAGCAATGATGAGAAAATTCTGTGAGGGAGGAAACTGAAAAATGACTTATAAACGGAAAAAGATTTTGAGACACAACGGCATAGTCAACCACACTAGCACCATTGTAAGTTTGGCACGTGAATTGACCAGTGAAATCTCCCTTTGACCTTCCGTTTAAAGCGATCAACTCATTTCCACAACACAGTTCTGACAGAGATCTCCCATATGCATTCACTTGTGTATCTTTGGAGTTCCGTCGATCAAGTATAAACGGCGTATTCGGCAAGTTCAAATCATCATCAATATAGTCATTCAAATTGCCCATTCTGGCATTAAAATCGCCACATAAAATCACTTCGCCTAAACTAGAAAATTTATAAATGCTATTTTGGAGAACTTCAAAGTGGTCCAAATCCAAACGTTTCTCCCTGGAGGAGTTTTGAGGTGGAATATACACAGTGCAAATAAAAATATCATGCGGTAGAAGGAAAAAACTCTTGTCTAATTTCCACCAGACAAACTCATCACAACTTTCTTGATCCAAGAATTTAATTCCCTTACGGAGGGACGACTTGACCAAAATTGTGATACCCCCTGAGTTTCTGCGAGCATTCCTCGGTATTTTCCTGCATTTAGAAAAAGAAACGTATCCGTCTATATTAACTTCACTACCATCAGTCAACCACGTTTCGACTAGCGACACACAATCAAACTTTTCAATTGTTGATAAGAAATCAGAGTCATTAAGCTTTCCGGACAAACCCTCGATGTTCCAGGAACAGAACCTTAGAAAATTCTTGTTGACAGGCATAATAAGAGAAGCATTCACCCATAACAGTCAACAAAAGATAACATAAAAAACAAGTTAAAGGAAATAAACACCAGACACAAAAAAGCAAACAGAAGAACGAAAAAAAAAAAAAAACAACAACTCAATAACCACACTATGAAAAGTTAATCTAGAATTACAATATACTAAACAGGTACCCTGACCTGCTGCTGGGGGAAACCAAACTGTGGAGTATAAAACCCAATCCCTGGTGGCATGGGAGGAAACGGAACATGTTGCTGATTGAATGTGGGCAGTGGTGCATTTGACTGTACTAACAGTTTTAGAGTGCTAGCTATTTCAGATAATTGATTCTGCACCTCTACCATTCTTGGCGAAATCCTAGTATCAACTGACCGTTCCTGTTGCTGTTTTACCATTGCGACCCGTGGACGTGATTGATGATCCAGACCCCTGTCACGTGGCTGTTGACTTCTCATCCTTGAGCGAGGAGAGTCTCGTCTTGGACGTAACACAATACCTAGCGCTCGACGTATGCCACTTTTTAAATTCCCTGCAAACACTGGAACACCGAATTTCTTATTTAAATGTTTTGCATCATAGAATAGGGCTTTGTCCCTTAAGTTTCCGTTGTCCACAAGAGTGACAACCGGAAAGTCCTTGATTTGACTACACACCGCTTCATTGACGTTGAACACGGCATTGTCAAGAGTGTCACACCTAGGAGTAATACTCGACATAATTACCCTTTTGTTCGGAAATGCTTCAACTGCCGCTTTCACCATTTTAACTTGCTTTGTTATAATCTCCCCGACCGCAAAATGTTCGATATCGTTGACCCCGGTACTTATAATAACTCCGATTCGAACATTAAATTTCGTTGAATTTAAAATCTCTGTTGCTTTGTCCGTCGTGTTGCACGGAATTATCTTACTCTTTCCTTTTGGACACAGTTGCTCTAAATTCAGGAAACGCCTGTTGGAGTCGCAAAGAACGACAAAATCGTATTCCTCGCAATCGTTGGGCAAGGTTTCACTTGCTGACCCCTCCATTTGTGGCGCATCCTCTCTCGCCTGATAAACATTATCTACACTCTCCTCATGAACTTCTAGCTGGTACGAGGGTCCGGGGATCATCGGGTCTATGTCATGAGCTGCAGTCTCACCATTCTTCTTGGTACTGGCTTCCTTTAGTGCTGCAACTTGGTCGTTTAACTGTCCATTAGCTTCCTCCAAAATCTTAATCCTATTGCTTAGCTGTACCTTTTCCTCTACTAACGATCCTACCCGGCCCTGAGAAGATAAAACGGCGGTAAGTTTTGCAATTTTCTAGCAGTATAATTAATTCAAATCAGGAAAGAATTTGAAATGACTTTCCGAAGAAAAGGAGTTTACCGACTCGCGTATTTTTGTAGTCAGTAGTAGTAATAGTAGCTAGGGGTCTTACACTTCATTTTATTTAAAAAAATACTTTAGATTTATATAAAAAAAATTTTCAGTGCGTTGACATCTACTGCCACTATTTTCTGAGGCGGGGCGATTTCACTAGCAAACCTGAGCCACAGGAAACCCGAGCTGTATTATGAGCGCGCGCTAAATCAACACATACACAGCAGAATCAAGTCATAGGGTATTTTATTTCACAATTTGCTAAGAAATGGTGGATTATTAAAACATCAGTGACAAATACACAAAATGGGAGGATGGTTAGCCTGTGCTTTAACTACAGAATAGCCCCTATTTTCAAAGCATTCCCTCAAAGGTAGATGCGCAGTGGGCCGAAGACTCACTACGTAGTATCCGCGCCAGAAATATCAATTCCTTCAGTCTTAGGGGAGGGGTGGTCTCACTCACAGCGTATCCACTCCAGATATATACCTTCAAAGTCTTAGGGGAGGGGTGATCTCACTCACTGTGTTTCCACTCCAGATATAGACCTTCAAAAGTCTTTGGGGAGGGGTGGTCTCACTCACAACGTATTCGCGTATCCACTTTATTTCAGGAACGTTTCATTTGTTGGCGGGGTATTCTGTAGTTACTCCGGGTCAAACCACGTTCGCAGTGGGCAGCTTCGAATTACTTGCGCAGGCAAAAGCGGTTGGCTTGCTTTATTTCGGCAAGTTATATTTTAGCTACCTGTGTCGCGCGTCCAAGATAATAAAGATTGGGAACGAGGACCCCTTCCTTGAGGACTTCTGGCATTTCTTGGGTGAGAAAAGGCTGCAGGAAGCAAGGCAAATGTTTTGGCGTGAAAACGGGAAATTTGTGGAAGCAAATGTTTTGCGCGCGCCGGAAAACGAGGAAACATTTTGGGAAACACGGAAATTCTCAAGTATTTCCACAACAATGGGTCCTTGTTGGCCTGTTAAGCCTTCTTTCCTCTTTAATCCAATTGCAAAATCAAACTTGTTCGAAAAAGAAGAGCAGGCTAACGAAAAGTCAAGCGTCTTCATTAGTGCACCACTTTAACGTTCCCGTACTTTCTCAATGCCATGAGCTAGGGACATACTTTTGAGTGTGCGTGTCCCCTTCGTTTGATAGGTACCAAGCAGTACAGTACATGTGGCAAGGAAAGAGCCCCAGTGAAGCCACTCGTCTCGCGTTGGCCAAAATAGTCAAGTATTATCCTAAGTTTTACGGTTCCCTGATAGCCGTGAACAAGACGGGGCATTATGGTACGTGGGCCAGGGTCAGTGGGAGTCCAGGATTACGAACTGTCCTCAGTCCAAACATATACGAGTGATTTACCGGCTGGGAGGTCCGTTAGAGATATACTGTGTCCGAGCTCTTGTAATGTACTGACCGAGGGCACAGTTTTTCTCGAGACGGACCGACCCTAATTTAAACCAGTAAATGACATTTTTTTGGTTTTCAATAATGAACAAACTTCAGTGAATTGAGAGCGCATGCACTGGTTACCATGACCGTGGCCAGAGATAGGAAAAAGCTGCTCGTTCGCGCGAAAAAGACAATGCCAAGGTACCGAAGAGCGAGTCCGTCAGTTAACTAGGCGATAGTCGACGCTAAACGAAGAATGAATGTGACCTCCGATGTGTATTATTGCACAATGATATGATCAGGGTGAGAGGCATCGCAGTCTGGGCTGGACAGATATTTTTAGATTTTCATCAGAATCGCATAGCCAAAGCTGAATCGCACGGTGCATTTGCGAAATCAGACGCTGATTGGCTGAGACGGAGTGGTGATTCAGAGTTGAATCACCACTGTAGACTACGCGCGCTATTTATAGCTTAGCAAAATATCAACAAAAGTATTAAATCTTCAAGTAATTCATCGGACTATGCGATTCAAGGAAAATCACATGCCTGACTCGGTAATTCCACGTTAAAATGCACTCGAAAAACCGATATCGCCCTGGTCGAAGCGACTCGGGCGATATCAGTTTTCTCGTGCAATTTAACGTGGAATTACCTCGTCAGGCACGTGATTTTCCTACAGTATCAACTGACGAACATCGCGAACAAATGGGATGGTTAAAAAAAATGGCAAACTGTGTATAAACAGTCTTCGTGGAAAATGTTGTATATGATTTCAATCAACCATCGCGGTAGGCTCTGTTTCAGCCGTTGTTGTGTCGTTTCTCCAAGCCGGCCTCTCGCGGGCGCACCGAACCCCCACGGCTGGAACCGAGCCTAGCATCGAGGGAGACTTTGCAGCCAATTAACAGCTACCAATCGAACGATGACTACATATACATGCGCAACACCATGATACAGCCTCTTTAATTCGTTTCACCATTCAAGGAAGGACAAACGGGACCGACCCTTTTGTAAGCGTCATACCTTTGTTGAAAAAAAACTGTACGGTGCTCTCTGCGATAAACAAAAAGCGCGACAAAGAAACAGTATTTTAGCATTGCACAGGAAGGAACCTTTCCCTCCCTCCCTCCCTCCCAGGGAGACTTCAGACTTGTCCCTACGAGTTCACTCGAAATTCTTCTGTCCGTTCCTTGTAGCCTGCGAAAACAGTTGTCTCTATTAGACGACCATTAATGCTGCCTCTTGATATCTCTCGGCTATCTGACTTACGGCGTTATTTCCTTTCACTCCGTGCTGTGGGAAGCTACAACTTTATACTCACACAACACTGTAAATGTTTACGTTTTTCATTCATTCAGGTGCTGCATCATATGGCTGGAAAGTCTTCAAATATTCTGTGCGTAACCCCAAGCTTGGCCGTGTAACTGTAATCCCTGTTAAACCCTTTACTTGATGAATACCACCACAAGGTAAACGAAAACTAAAAAGAAACCAAAAGAAAACAGAAGAGCCACGTCTGAGTCCTCTAAAGATGGATGACTGAAGCAGGTGTCGTTGGTGACCACCCTTTTGCCGCCTTAACAACGAAAACAACTGGGAAGACCCTCTGAAACCCAAGCGTAGAGGAATCCAGGATAGCTAGAGGACCCCACGGTAGCGTAGAGGACCCCACGGTAGCGTAGAGGACCCCAGGGTAGCGTAGAGGACCCCACGGTAGCGTAGAGGGCCCCACGGTAGCGTAGAGGACCCCACGGTAGCGTAGAGGACCCCACGGTAGCGTAGAGGACCCCAGGGTAGCGTAGAGGACCCCAGGGTAGCGTAGAGGACCCCAGGGTAGCGTAGAGGACCCCACGGTAGCGTAGAGGACCCCACGGTAGCGTAGAGGACCCCACGGTAGCGTAGAGGACCCCACGGTAGCGTAGAGGGCCCCACGGTAGCGTAGAGGACCCCACGGTAGCGTAGAGGACCCCACGGTAGCGTAGAGGACCCCACGGTAGCGTAGAGGACCCCACGGTAGCGTAGAGGACCCCAGGGTAGCGTAGAGGACCCCAGGGTAGCGTAGAGGACCCCAGGGTAGCGTAGAGGACCCCACGGTAGCGTAGAGGACCCCAGGGTAGCGTAGAGGACCCCAGGGTAGCGTAGAGGACCCCAGGGTAGCGTAGAGGACCCCACGGTAGCGTAGAGGACCCCACGGTAGCGTAGAGGACCCCACGGTAGCGTAGAGGACCCCACGGTAGCGTAGAGGACCCCACGGTAGCGTAGAGGACCCCACGGTAGCGTAGAGGACCCCACGGTAGCGTAGAGGACCCCACGGTAGCGTAGAGGACCCCACGGTAGCGTAGAGGACCCCACGGTAGCGTAGAGGACCCCACGGTAGCGTAGAGGACCCCACGATAGCGTAGAGGACCCCAGGGTAGCGTAGAGGACCCCAGGGTAGCGTAGAGGACCCCAGGGTAGCGTAGAGGACCCCAGGGTAGCGTAGAGGACCCCAGGGTAGCGTAGAGGACCCCAGGGTAGCGTAGAGGACCCCAGGGTAGCGTAGAGGACCCCAGGGTAGCGTAGAGGACCCAGGGTAGCGTAGAGGACCCCAGGGTAGCGTAGAGGACCCCACGGTAGCGTAGAGGACCCCAGGGTAGCGTAGAGGACCCCACGGTAGCGTAGAGGACCCCACGGTAGCGTAGAGGACCCCACGGTAGCGTAGAGGACCCCAGGGTAGCGTAGAGATCCCCAGGGTAGCGTAGAGTTAAGTAATACCATGATCGCCTCGGAGTCCTTTGTTTGTTCACGCACATTTAATCTCTAAATTCCCCGGCTCATTACAAATGCAAGGGAAATTTAGAAATATGCATTGTCTTCAACAGGGAAATTTCTATATTTCCCTGCAAGAACAATGCATATTTCTAATTTTCCCTTGTATCGTAATGAGGGAAAATTAGAAGACAATGCAGGCTGGACATGAGGGTGAAAAGCATCAACTCTTGCTCCCCTCTGGCACGTCTAGCCCTGCGCACCCGGGTAAAAAATCTGAACCCAAACTGGCCTGGCTTCATCATAACCTTCAACGTAATACATGTGGAATCACATATTTCAATCTGCACGTTCTTCTCTTCATTTCTCAAACCCGTTCTTCCATGTGGGATACTTAAAACCATATACGCATGCCTTTAAATATTTAGTCAAGTACATAATTACATTGTGTTTTACTGCTATTCTTCTCTAAAAACAACACTTGTCTCCAGGGGAAGCCAAGGTCATTCAATCAAGCATTAAAACGTTTTCGAAAGCAACTCAACTGCGACGTCTTCAGCTTAGGCAGAGAAAACTAAACTTCTCAGAGATTTGTTCCATTCCTCGGCGATCAGAGTATTACAAAGTTATACCATGTCAATTAGGGAAATTAGTGATTAAATTTCCCCTCAACCCTCGGGAGAGTTTGTAAAAGTCCCGAGGCCGCTACTTCCACATTGAGGGGAAATTCCCTCTTGTCATGATATTACTTATAATAACACAAATTTACTTCACTGTTTAAAATTTCTCTTAAAATAAACAAAAATGTAACACATAGGTGAAGGGAGTAGGATGATTTTTGAAAGACACCTACTAGGGCTATTGAACATTAAATATACCTACATGGACATCGACGCAAACAATACGTTTTGCATTGCCTGTGAACAAAACAGCAAAATATAGGTCTGATTTTTTTAACTGGAACACTTATAATAAATGCTTGTCTTCCTGAGAAATACAAATGTTGAACATGCGACCTGGGCTCAGGCCTGGGAAAATCTCTTTGGAAAAGACCAGATGTAGAGAAGAAAGTAGAAAGTAAAATGTATATTAATTTGTAAAATATTACAATATTTATAGTAAAACAATGATATTATTTCATCATTGTTAGGGTGGAGACAAGTATGGTTTTGGTCATTTAGATGTTAGCAGTGCAACATTAGCTATAATTATCAACCGGACATACCGTAAATACCAAACGTATCAGATACCATGTAGTATATAAGACAAAGAAAGATAAACCAGTGAGGACCAAAGCTGTGTTGGTGTACTGACTCAAGTTATATGTTGTCTGACTAATTCAGTACGTTACAGCAGTAAACTGATAAATAGAAAGGCAAGTCCGGGGCCATAAGTGTTAGAATAAAGCATTTATCTTTTCTTGCTTGGCATTTCTGGTAATGATATATAACACAGTAATGAATGAAAACAAAGCATTTCAACGTATGGTTATTTGAGCCAATCAGTGTCAAGTACAAGACAATAGCATTTCAACTTATGGTTATTTGAGCCAATCACTGTCAAGTACAAGACAATAGCATTTCAACTTATGGTTATTTGAGCCAATCAGTATTGAGTACAAGACAATAGCATTTCAGCTTGCTTGAGGTTCGATCCATAAAAGGCAAATTTGGTTGACTAGTTCTGATGTCAATGTCTTTTGAATAAAGAAGAAAATTGCATGGATATGTTAGGATTTGTATTTTGTAATGCTTGATTTTCGTTCTTCAATGTGATTGGTTCTCATTGTCTAAGTTGCCCCGGTTACAGTAGTCACACTGTAACACCTGGGACTTCACAAGATCTGACACATAGCATCTGTTGGTGAATGGACTGTTCCTCATCATGCTTTGTCTGACAGTTTTGATGGACAGCTGTTAATAAAAATGATCTAATAAAGTGCTGAACACTGTCCAGCATGGGATCGTGGTAAATGGTCCAACATTGTTCATCCACCATTGTTATGCCCAATGCTAAACAATGCCAATGCCAAATGCAACATAATTTCATTCAACAAAATCAAACCACTCCACTTCTTTTCATCTTCTTGACTTCTTCTTTCTATGCCGAGATTGTTTGGATTTTGGTTCTGAACTTTTGGTTGATGAGGAATCACTGTCACTTGAATCACTTTCACTACTGCCACTGGAGCTTGTGCTGCTTGTTACGTCACTTGTGCTGCTGCTGTCTGATGAGGTGGTGCTCTCGCTGTCATCAGAGTCATCATCACTGCTATCATTTGATGTGTCATCTGATGAAGTGCTTTCTGGTTCAGAGTCACTGTCATCTGCATCACTGCCACTCCTGGGGATAGTGGTAAAAAGAACTATGTTTTACTTAAAGTGTATACGATTTTAAAATTGTTAATTTACTTTATTACATTTTAGTCTTCCCTAAGTCATTTTGTGTAGTTAAGGTCTCGATAAAGGTTCAAAATGGAAAAGTTTCGAAAATGCGTTTTTTCGCAAATTCTAAATCTAAAAGCCCTAATCTAGCATCACAAAAAAAACTCAAACTCAAAGAAATTATTTAAAGCCTTGAAAATGCGACTTTCTGATTTCCAGCTAAAAAAGGCGCGAAAAATGATTGACAGCTGCTGTCATTCACGGGGCATGTTATTTCATTCTCGCTATCCTGTGATTTTCTTTGCTACTTTTCGTTCGTAAAGATTTCCTACGTTTATAATGCAATGCCCAAAAGTGTAAAAGTAGATATTTCTTGGTGCCGTATTCAAAAAAGGAGAAGAAAAAAACACAACACAATTTAGATTGTAATAATTTAGTTTGTGAGTAAATTTGGAAGCGGGTGTAAAGTTCAAATTAGGACAAAGAATGGCTGGAGGGATCATACTCAAGTTCCAAGAAATTAGTTGTCCTGGAGACTTTAGCCTTGTGTTCATTAAAGTGCCAGTACAAAGAAATTTATTTTGCCACTTTTTTGTCTTCCAAAAGTAAAACAGTGGACCGTGGAAATATCCAAATTAATTATGCAAAAAAGGTTGCCAAAGGACCAAATTACACTATGAATTTTGTGGAGTTAACAGTTAAATTCATGTCTGCCATTGCTGAAATGCATTCCCACTAGCCTGTGATTTTCCACCAGCATGCAGTTTGCTGTTGTGACATCATACACTCAACGCATCGCTCTCTTGAAGGCATATTTCTATCCAAACTTCATTGGTTCCTTTTCTTTGCAGAATAATAGTAAAATCTACTGCTATATACAGTGTATGTAAATTTGCACAAAGATTTGTATGAAAAGTATGTTGTTTTCTTAAGTTAGCTCAGCCACAGGAATGGTTTTGCCAGAGATTTGGAGTTGAAAAAAAAAAGATTTTCTGTCATTGTCTCAACATCTCAAAATTTGATCATACGAGCTAGCACTTTAAATTAAACACAGCATGTATACTAAGAGCCAATATGAGAATCAACATTAGCAACAAGTCAACTTTTGCCTAAAAATGTGACTGATCAAACACTGCAACGAACATTATCTGACACCATTTAATGTTCAATCTGAATCCACAGTAAGCTGAGAAAAACTATGCAACACTTGTGGTACAACTTCATGGAAGAAAGAAGAAGACTGTAGGCCACATATCTATGATGTTCATCTAGTTATACAATACATTTATTTACTTGCCTGTCTACTTTCTTAGACTTTTTCTTGGAACTTTCCTCTGCAACACTACAAAGGAAGATAAACCATACACATTAGTATTCATCATAGCAAACCAATAGAACTTATTCAGTAAACATTATTATATTTTAGTCCATGATGGATCAGTTCATGACCAACTAGGTCCCAATGCAACTAAAAATTGAGTGTTAGTGACCAGAGTTTCAGAACTGGTTGCACACTCTGCAGCAACACATCAATACTGTTCCTGGTAATTGAAATTGTAGAGAAAAATACAAGTACCGGTAGTTGAATTGCAGATTGAGTAAAAACCTATGGGAAAAAATATTAGCCCTAGTTTACATATGTACTTAACAACAAACACTTTTATTTGCACCAACAACACTGTAAAGATGTTAAACAAGACAAGAACAAATATAATTCATCTTAGATAGGGTACTGGGTGGCCCAGAATAACAGCTAATTTAAAACTAAGCTTGGTCTATCCACCCTTCCTACCTTACCTGATAACTGTTCCATGAAAAATGAGAAATTTTATGAAATAATAATAAATTACTGAAGCTCCCAGCACAATCATGACTGTTGACATGTAAACTCACATGGCACTCTAAAATGTATTAATGCATTTTGTCAGTCTTTCCTTCTCCACTGTTGACTGGTAGTTTGTTTTGCAGAGTTTCAGTGTGAATACCCAGGATACAACAAAATACACTTTTAGTAATCATGTACATTCTATATTTTTTTATAGAATATTGAATGTGATTACTAAAAGTATTAAAGTTTTGCAAGGGGACTTTGGTACTCAGTAAAGTTAGAGGCATATAGAACTGAGGTTGGTACTTGAAAGGAGGCAGGCTGTTGTACTGGGTAACGATCCCCTTCTCTGGGGAGCCAGGGTGGGGAGCTTGAGGGGAGCCAGGGTGGCGCAGTGGTTAAGCGCTTTGCCTCTCACCTCTGTGTCCCAGGTTTGATTCCTGGATGCTGCGCCATATGTGAGTTGAGTTTGTTGGTATATCGCCCTTGCTCCAAGAGTTTTTCTCCGGGTTCTCCGGTTTTCCTCTCTCCACAAAAACTAACATGCTAAATTCCAATTCGATCTGTGGATTAGCCGGGACCTGGCTTTGATCAGCCCCCATGGTTGTTTCAGGTCTAGTTAGAAATTCAGAGTTGGATGAATAGCACAACAGATTATTTTACATCCCCTATTTATGAAGAGAAAGTGTTGGGACACAAGGACAATAGCATTTACGTCCCTACCCAAGGATGTGGTCAGGACTGGATTCATTCTCTACAATCACTTGACCACAGAAAAAGAGTTCAATCTTTGTTATTGTTGTATAAATGTACATGTAAGAACATTATTGGCCCTTCCTATATTTCTGAGCTACATGTATTTAAAAGAATATAAGTTTCCTATAACTTAATAAGCCACCTTCATATCACTGTCTGTACCAGTATAATTCGTTTAATTACTTAGCTTCTCACATGTGTAATCAGTTGCCTGTAAAAATTAGATCTGCTAGTTCTCTTCCTATATTCCGTAAAAAGTTACATGTACTCAATCTGGATTTTACTATAGTTCTACCTATAGCTGCAAAATTCAATGTCAAAGATGTTTCTCTTAACTCCCTATTATTTACCAATTATATACTAATTAGTGTAGTTATCATTAGATATTAATTATTATTTTATTAATTATTATTTTCCAATTGTTTGTAAATAGCTTTTTAAATAATGATCCAGCTAAGAACTATTGTAGAATCGATTGTTCTGTGGCAATGAGCCTCCCTCACATACAATTTTGCTTGAATATGCCTTAAGGTATCAGGAGCCCTTCAAGAGCGCTTCCCGAAAACTTTCAGTTGCGCGCGTTAAATTCAAGAAAGCCCCTACAAAGTATATATTTTCTGAAAGCTTAATAAACATAGATTCTAGAAAACAGCTTGATTTTCCTCATTAGTAAACACTCTTTTATTTATTGTGATTTTAATCCAATTTGACCATACCTTATACCTGGAGCTCCTGTCCCTCTGGAATTTGACGGAAATCCGCGCTGAAACGACCTTCATAAAGTAGAGATATTGATCTAAAAAAAGTGTCTCAGTTTTCTGATATCTTATTCCGTCGCGAAAATAATCAACTGCAAAGATCAGGAACACCTTTTTCAGGGGTTGAAGAACGAAACATGAAAGTATCTCAAGAACAAAACAATGCATAAAAAAACTGAGACACCCTTTTTTGTCAACATATTGATCTAGCCATATGCCAATTTTCAATCCGATCTATTAAAATCTAGAGGGACAGGAGCTTCGAATACATGCTACAAAACTTGCATTTATAACGCCGCAAAAAATGGTTTGAAAGTTTCCTGGCATCCCACTGAGGTTTGTTAACACAATTAACTTATCTGTCATTAAGAATGTCATTTTCCCAGTATTTGATGTTGAGCAGTAGGTATAGGGGAACACGATACCATGTTGTTCATGAAAGGCCGCATGCAATTTTGCACGCTTCTGTGAAGGACTACGCAGACCACGATAAGTTAGCTCTTCGGTGCAATATCTTCGGTTTGAATATCGCAGTAGACAAGTTCAATTTTAGCAGAAATCATGAGTGCACAGAGAAGGCAAAGAAGAAGAAAGCGTAGAGAAACAGCCAAACCAGTACAAAACAGCCAAACCAGTACAATAACTGTTACGGAAGATCGTGTTAGGTTTCTGTTGTTCTTCGTCTTCAGCTATCGAAGGCGAAGTTACAGTTGAAACTTCGGGGCGAAGTTTATGGGTACTTGCACTCTTTCAACTTGGAATTGAGTTTGCAGAATCTCCAACTTCTGTCCACTGATTATCTTGGTTATAATATGAGCCAAGATCGCTTTCCGTCAGCGTCTACTTTAGTTTCTTCACGGAAGAAAACGAACATAAGCCCTCCCTAGGCAGCTAGCTTCAAATTACGAATTGAGCTATATATATATATTATAAAACTATATTTTAGATATGATTTCTGTGTGAAACGTAAATGAATATTTGCAACTCAACGGCTTCAAGACTAGCTAGAACGAGTGAGCGTGTTTCGTGTTTATTTATAAAATTTCACATGTTTTTTTCGCGGTTTCCACGAGAACGCTTCACAAGTGCTAATAAGCCATTGACAGCCTGCTTTCCCGTCCATATTTCTTTTCGCCGTAATTTCTCATTGAAAATAAAATGTTTTGGAATTATTTTCACTAAACTGTAGAATTCACGTTGAACATTCTAAAAAATCAATATTTTTTTAACAAAAATGATCGCATAAAGGGCTCCTGATACCTTAAGTGCTTTAGGAGGTGTCTACAGTCCAAACTACATCTCGAAAATAAAGTATTTTTAATGCTATTGGCTCTTTTTTCTGTAGAAACTCAGAGAAGTCACCATCCAGCCAATCAGATATAGAGAAAACAAAAGATTTTTCAATCGCAAATTTGAAAACTTTCCCCCCACACGATATTCTTTGAAATTAAACCATAGTTAGTTTGATCAAAAATAAATTCAAACCACAAAAAAATATAAAATGAAAATGCATTATTTCAATGGGTTTCTATTGAATTTATAAGTATCAACCAATGAAATTACGAGAAAGAATAATAGAAAATTAACATATTTTAACATTCCTTGCTGTAGAGCACTACAGTTATTATCTGGACACTTACTTTAAAAAATAATTTGTTTATTGTAAATTGTAATTATTAGTCTCAATATATAGCTTACCCTAGGAGACCACTCCTGTACTTCAACGACGTTAAATAAATTATCCTAATCAACGACCTCCCACATTCATGACAGGTGCTCTACCAACTGAGCTATCTGACTTGTGTATTTTAAAGAGACTATTTAATTTTCATAGAATAAAATATAACTGGGACAAAGTCTTTTAGTACAATTAGTAAACAAAACCATTGCATTACCATACAGCTTGGCTACCGCTCTCAATAACCATGGCTTTCCTTTTCTTATTCAGAATTGTTGTGCGTGATGGCCGATGAAGGTACTTTCTTTTGTTGTTACACTCATATGTCCAGTGGCCAATCTGTAGGCATTTCTGACACTTTTGTTGGCCAGATATCTGCTGCCTTGGTGATATAAACATTAGAACATTGTTAGCTTTTTAAAATTATAAGCCTTTTAATTTTATAGGCTTTATCGCTGGACTATGTAGTATGTCAAGAAAATGTGATACCGTTATCTTTTGGTTGAAATATTGCTATAAACAGACTGTAATACTTCAGGATAAGAAAGGAAATCTCTCAAATGTATTAACAGGTTCAACTTATTTGTGAAAAACAGCAAAATACACACCTTTTCTTATCTGTAACGTATTGCCTCGCAAAATGACTCGTGCTCGCCGCCATCTTTGATTTGGATAGATAGCCGCTGACCTGGAACCTTCATACCCAGAGGCCTTTACGCACCTACTAGTTCGAGATTGGATGGAAGAAACATTTCGCCCCCAAATTTGTTTGGGTCCAACATCATCTACCCTGGGTACCAGAGTCTCCAAGCTCCACTCGTTTACTTTCCTCTTCGGGCCTATAATATTAATAATAATAAAATATGTTGTAGGAATGTTGGTAATTTTAAGGGAAGGCTAATTAAGGCTGGTATGAAATATGATACTCCTCAAGTTTATACTGAATTAACAAACATTTCAACAATTCCTAATTGGACGCATAAACTACATGGTAAGCTGCATTAGTTCCATCGCCTTTACTTCTGAATTTTGTGCGCTTTACATTCCTCCCGAAGCTTAGAATTGTACTTTTCTAAAAATGAGTTCAAAGCACAGCTTCAATGGGCCTTTTGCAGCGGGCATTCACGTGATTGTACAGGAATGTACTGGATGGCAAAAAATATTTAACTTCATTTATTTAGGAGCCTTGTACGAGATCGGTATTGTTATTAGCAAAACCTGTTTGTAAATGCCATTTTTCACCTCCAATCGATCTTTCTAAAATAGCGTTTTTAAAAATGGCTTGCTATCCAGCACCATGGCAACGTCTTTCCCATGGGGATCACGAGCTCTTTCATTCGTTAACGAAGTATTATATCAGAACGGGACTGTTTGCTGCAAAAGGCCTATCGCAATGGCAACCATCTATACAAAAATGATTGAAGGGTTTACATTATATATCATGAAATCAAGGTTTTCGAGTAAACCCAAACTAACGTAGACATTAAAATTAGACGAAAGGTAATCTACCTTGAAGTGATAATTGTAGTTCTCTGAAGGAATTCCGGTCGTTTCGCCCACGTCTCGAGTCGTTTAACCTACGTTTGAATTGAAGTTGATTGAACATCGAGCATTATGGGATAATGTAAATGACACCGACTAGTAAGTTAATTAGGAAGTATGCATAATTATCCCATAATGTGGAGAATATCGAAAGAGAACACCCCTATACTTATTACGAGTGATAGTCCCTGACCTATGCCTTAATATATCTGAGTAAGGGCACTCATAGGGACATAGCCAGAAGTACGGGGGATTTGTAAGTGCTCGCGCCGTAAGTGTCGAGCACTTCTAGCGCGAGCTGTAGGAGAGTCCGGTGGCTGATCCCCCAGGCAATTTTGAAAATCTAAGGTCTCTTAAATGGCATTTCCTGCATTACAAGAGTATGAAACTCACTCGCTCTTTCTTTTTCTCTTTCCTCAATTTCAATTTTCTTCTGACTTGGAAACGGGAGGGAGAGAGGCCGTTTTTCCTTAGAGAAGGTAGGGGGGGGGGGGGGGGGGGGGGGGAGGGAGATGTGGAGGTTTGTTTCCCCCGCAACCCCAGGAACATCCCCCTGGCTACGCACCTGAATCATGGTTAACCAATTAAATTTGAAAGAAATCACCTAATTGCTGCACTCAATTGAAAGCCACCTCTATACCAAATAGTCAACAATTGAAATACCGTATGGTTGCTTTTATTCATTTATATTGATGTTCTTGTTTTTTGTCATTCATATCATACTAATATAGTTTTAAATTCTGAGTGACGAATGCGGTGAACACCTCATCTTTACACTTAGGTACGGCACACAAGAACCTTGTGATTTAAAAAAAAAAATGAACTAAAACAAATAATTGGAAATCTGACGTTATTTTTATATGTATAGAAAATATAAGAAAGAGAAATGGATAACATATTCTTCATTATTCGAGCTTTAATTTGGAGGTTTGACTTTTTATATGAACAGATTATTGTAATTTTTTTCACTCTATTCGAACCTACGATTCTCTGCATCGATTTCGTTATACAGCTATTTCAAAAAACGTTGTCCTGAACAAACAGCAAATGACAAGCGACATGGCTTGTGGTTGTAGCTGCAGATTCAGTTTGTTTTTGGGGTCTAAAGCTTTAACACGAAGATTTTCAAGCCACCGTAGTTTATCCATTTCGCGCAGCTAGACAGCAATAACCACAATGCATTTCGGTCTGGGTATGTCGCTTGTCGTTTGTCCGGGAAAACATTATCTGAAATAGGTGTAACGAGGCCAAGTTAATTTTACTCTACTATTTTAAATTTTACGTACAACGCACACAACTACAGAACTGGGCCCGGTTCCTGAAAGCCCGATTAGCGCTAATCCAGGGTTAATTACCATGACAACTAATATGTTTTGTTGAGAGTTAATCCAGGATTAGCGCTAATCGGGCTTTCAGGAACCGGGCCCTGAAAGCTCTGGGAAAAAAATCACACTAGGCTATCGAGGCTACGAAACCTCCAGCCACTTGGTGTTCAGGTATTTAATCTAATATTCATGTAGTAAAAAAAAACGAATATAAAATAATAATGTATCTTGCTTGACTTACTATTATTAATAAGGAAATGAAAAACACGTTTAGGTCTATCACTTTCATTATTATGAGCAAAATAAGTTAAAAAAATTGAAAGCCTCTCACTTGGGAACATTTCTCGTTACACAAAAATAACAATGAAGAAACCACACACGAATAAACAAACAAACACTTTGGAGCACTCCCCATACGTTTTGCCGCGGGGTGACGTCATGTTTACAAATGGCAGACAAAAGGCCCTTTATCAAAGTCAGCAGCTTTGGTATATAAATATGTATTCCATGGTTAGTTGTCAAGGTCATGGCTACCTATAATTGTGTTATACAGCCATTTCAAAAAGGTTGTCCAGATCAAACGACATTCCCAGACCGAAATGGATTGTGGTTAGAACTGTGCAGCTGATCGAAACGGATAAACTATGGTGTAAATCAGAAAGCCGATTCGCAGTTTACGATTAATATTCGTCTTAAAGTTGATCCCCAAAACAAATGAATTCACCAGACTTTCAGCTACAATCACAATACATTTCGGTCTGGGAATGTCGCTTCGGCGTTTTCCGTTTTCCTGGACAACCTATTTTAAATAGGTGTATACCATTGTCTTCACTGGTGCCATAAGCACAAGTATAAGCAACATACGGAACTCATTAGCGCGGTACTTGTTCTTATCTTACGCCTGTGAGTAGAGCGGATTTCGATTGAGGTTTTGAATAACACAAGGAAGATGTGGAGCTGATTCAGTTGAAGACGTCGTTTATACATATAGACAACCCGCGACCTCTTCAGCAAAATGAATGATGCATGATAATTTAGTAATTATGAATGCCCAACGAGAACAAAGAACACCGAATCAAATGGATACTAATGATGAGTACGGCACTGTGCCTGCATATGTTGCTTGTACTTATGTTGCTAGTAAAAACCGAGCTTAAAAACAGCGATTTATTGTGATAAGCATATCATTTTAATATCGAGTACTAATATGAGCATTTATAATCTTAGATAATAATTGTATGTTCTTATTTGTATCTCAGTAAAAAAAAATATTAAAAGATCCACTGCTAGACCGGTTGATAGGTATCATGAGAGGATAACGTCTTGAGCCAAACCAGTTATATTATTACCGTTTTCGTTTCAGCCGACCGTCAATGAAATGAGTACAGTCTAGAGGCAGTACGTGTTTGAAAGCTTTGTATCAGACTATAGACGCCGCACCGTTTAATTGACGGTCGACTGAATGCAATTTTTCCAACGCGACTTGAAACTTTTACAGTCGCACTTCAACGAATAATAATAATACTAGACTTTATTGGGTAAGAAACACAATTACTGGTGACCCAGTAGTTTACATTGTGACCCAGTAGTTTACATTGCGGCCCCCAACGAAAACGGTAATAATCAATGGGTAATAATATGGAAGTTAACAAACTGCACAGAATATTGGACGGGATAGTTTTTGGTATAATAGTACGAATTAGAACATTTATTTAAAGACAAGGACACGTGAACATATTGACTAAGCGCCGCGCATGCTCAGTGCAAGACGCCTGATTCTGGGTCTTGATTGGCTGTAATGTCAAAGAGTGTACTGTACTGGGCGCATGCTCAGTGGAACAGAATGGATTCTGGATCCTGATTGGCTAACGTCGCTATGTGGCGAAGGACGTCCTTCTTCGTTATGATCCCCAAGAGACGACTGCAGGAAAAAAGAGTAATGCGGTCGTTTGGTAAAATTGAGTTTGTTCAATACGAAAACATCGCAGTTAGGTTTTAGTGTACATTACGAGAACATCCAAGGCACGTGCGATTCCATTGGCTGCTCAGCGTGATTGATTTTCTTATAATGGCACGCTCGAGCATTTCTTTCCAGGTAGATCGACTTTTATATTATAAAGCAAATAAAAGATGGTTATCCTATGTCCTAATTAACAAACAGAAGATGGTTCTCCATATTCTATAACAAAATAATGCACGATCGAGGTCTTAAAAACTGTTGATGCACGAACGGGACGTGAGTGCATTTAGTAGCTTTTCATGACCTCGAAAGAGCATTAATTTCAGTGTTATAGTACATTGGATAACCATCTTTAGTATAAACCAACTAGTGGACTATTACAAATCCTGCATTCTGATTGGCTACCCTACTATAGGTCTATTTGTGATAGCCCATGGTAGAGAAAAACCGCACGCATTTTCACGAAATAATAACAGTTTTTCAACTTCAATTTGTTTCTTTCTATTATTTCTACTGTCCGACTAGTTAGTTTATACTAAAACAATTAGACCTCTCGCCCTCATGGGCTACGAGTTAAATAGCCCATTCGGCTGCGCCTCATGGGCTATTGACTCGTAGCCCATTCGGGCTGCGGGTCTAATTGTTAAATAGTACATAGGATAACCATCTATTTATTAAATAAGGTTTGGCCGTAAGTAATCAGGATAGAGCATGAAGCATACTAACCCGTTATGAGTAACCAATGTCTGGCGAAGTCCTATTCTCCTGAACATCTCTACCACCGTCTCCATGGGCGTGGCATCAGTTATCTGGATAGGACTCTACAAGTGTCGAAAAACATGTGTATCAAGGTTTAAATTAGCTACATCTTGGATAAATTCTTTATTAAAATGAACAATCTCTTTTGCGAGTGTTGCTTGGAATGTTAATTGATGCGTTTGTATTTATTAAAATTAAGAAATTTGGCAAATGATCAGTAACGTGGGGTATTAAATTGCCTGAAAGAGTATTTGATATAACATTATTTATAAATATGTGAGAAATTTCCATCCAAAGCCCTAGAAAAACTCAACATCTTGCCATTTTAATCGAAGAAACCAACTTCGCTCGCGTTTTGGCCACTGTACTATGTGGTGTTCGTCGTGTCTAATAAATCTCTGGCTATTCTGGGGATTTCTGAGCAAAACACGTCCTTCGGCTCCGACAAGGGCGCCAGTTGAAATATCCTCTACTAATCGGGGGCATGAATTCTTCGGTCGAATGGGAATTTAGGTAATTGGTTTTTGTGACATTTCGTTACTAGCCTGCTATAGACCCTTTTAATAAGTGGATGGAATTCAATTATAGTGACGTCAATCGCGGAAAAGCAACAAATCGCGAATGTATAACTCATGATTTCTTGAATAAAAGATGGCAATATAATTCAGACTTTGCAAGATGCAGCAGAGGCGCTGGTAACTACATTTTCAAACAGACATGCAAGTCCTGATACACGAGATGTACGCGTATGACGTCATTGATTATACTTACAGTCAGATTTATTAAAAGGGTGTATACCACGCTTATTTTTCACTCTCGAAAATCGAGGAAAATAACGGGTCTGGTATAACACGTTACATAGTTAGACATAGCTTCCTCCACAGGTAACGCGATTAAAAAGAACACATCTGAGAATTGGGATGCCTGTAGTACAAGAGGGGTTTAGGGAGATTGGGTACGAGTTAAAAGCTCTATTTAGCCCCCTCTCTATTAAGCCCCCTCTCTATTAAGCCACACCCCCTCCCCAATTAGAACTCAAATAAGCCCCCCTCCCCCCCTCCCCCAATTCCATGTCGTCGTTGTCATTGATCGGGAAGGTGTTCCCTTGTTTTACATTGCGCATACCTACTGCACATGTTGGTGTAATCTAAAATCATAGGTACAAATATATGTGTATTACTGAATCTTACATATATTAAGTAGTGGTCCGGCTAAGAACGATAGCACTGAACGGCAAGGAATGTAAAAACGTGTTAATTTTCTATTCTTCTCTCTCGTAATTTAATTGGTTGATACTTATAAATTCAATAGAAAACCATCGAAATAATACATTTTTATATGATATTTTTTGAAGTTTTAATTTATTTTTGATCAAAATGACTATGGTTTAATTTCGAAGAATATCAACCCTGGGGAAAGTTATCAAATTTTCGATTGAAAGATCTTTTGTTTTCTCCCTTTCCAATTGGCTGGATGGTGGCTTCTTTGAGTTTTCACAGTAAAAATAGCCCATATCATAAAAACTACTTTATTTTCTAGGTGTAGTTTGGACTGTAGACATCTCATACAACACTTAAGTCATATTCACGCAAAATCGACCGTGAGGATATGTTCATTGCCGCGGCTCTATTGTTTTTACTATAGTTCTTACGCGGACCATTACTTAACAATTACTTAACATTGGCAATGAAAAATAAGTTCATTTTGGCGATTTAAGACGACTTTTACGAAACTCACCCCAGTCCTTCCGCGGAAAAAGTCTGTTTTGGAGCTAAATTAAATTTGCGATATTTTGCATAATATCTCCGAAACTAAAATGGTGACCCCCCTTTTTTCTTCCATATATTTAATCAAAGCAATGTTGGCCAACAGATACCAAAGTATAAAGAATTTTTAATTTCTGGGTGCTAATATATCCTTAATGCAAATACTGTAAGTAGCTATTTTTACGGTCGTTTAGGGATACTAACAAAACGAATTTCGTTGTATTCTGCTATAATACTGTCCACTTGCAGTATTTTAAAGATTTTTACGTTAAGTTTGGTATATATACTGAGTAATATATTCATTTAATATATAATTTTCGATGAAATACCAGTGTATATTTCTTTCTAATAAGTGATATCTTCACACGTGAAGATATAAATGATATCTTCACACGTGAAGATATCACTTTTGAAAATACGACTCGATTTCAAAGATTTCTAGCCTTTTTAGTAAGAGATTGAAACTAGTATTTCATCAATAATTATATATTAAACAGAACATTACATGTCTGCTTGGAGATACGGATTTTATCTTCTCGTGTTGATGAGTATCTTACTCGTTCGCTGCGCTCACTCGTAAGATATTTCATCAACACTCGAAGATAAAACCGGTATCTCCGCGCGGCCATGTAATATCCTCTATTTATTCGCTATGAACAGTTATACCTAGCAGTTAATGGCGCTGTTTACTCGTGCTGACACTGATTTCACATATTTCTGCTATGGAACCTCTAAATTACTATAAACTGCAGCTACTTCACGTAAAAACGAGAATGGTGATCCCCGGCTATTTTTATTGCATTTTAGGTTGACCTTGCTTGTGGCGTAATAACTGGGCGAAGTTAATCAAAAAGGTTAATTTCAGCTTCTATTTAATGGTATTACCTACAACATGACACCCTTAGAGACTGCGTATTACATTATTCAACTGCAGTTTCGCTTCTTTTTTGCTTCTGGTACCCATGAAGTTTGAATAAGCCCCCCTCCCTGAAAGGCCAGATAGAGCTCTTACGGTATGAAATACAGTGATGGGCTCATCCACCCGCTAACAACGGACTGCAGTTCCACTTACCGCATCTAGGATATGTCTGAGCGTCAATGGTGTCGTCTGACCCGGGCTGCTGTATCTCGTCGACTGGTCAGTGAAGTACACTTTAGATGCTGATACGATTTCATCATTTCGTATTCGGGCATGTCCTGGAAAAATATTCAAGTCAATACTTTAAATGCGCGGTGCCAATCTCGGTGTTTTCAGGGTTTCTTTGTTTTCGAAATCGCTTACCAATAACCTTGAAAAGGTTTGTAGTGATCTTGCCTTCTTTCTAACCTTTTTGTACACTGTTCTGAAGGGTTAACAAATCTTAACCGGTCATGTACTCCAGGCGACCAACGCTGTCTTTACGAATGCAACACTCCATACCTTTCATCATCCTTCAGTAATGTTATCGAAGGGCTCACCGCTTGAACGTGCCTCCGTGACGTTTAATGTTTTTATTACACATACAGATTCTGGCCATCCCTTCATGTAGGACGACACGAATTGCTACCAAATTGTATTCTATTGTATTGTGTTGCGTTCTATTGTTGTATTGAATTGTATTGTGTTGTATTCTATTGTATTTTTGGTAAAAATTCGTGTCGTCCTACATAAAGGGATTGCCCAGATTCTACATCAGGTGAATAGTTGACTATTTCTTGATTTGAGTGTTGCGTCTATGAGTTATAAAGGTTTAAATCTCAGTCCAAAATGCTAAATATGAATGTGACATCAATCTCGGCATGGTTTATTAGACAGAAATACGCTGGTAGAGATACTGAATAACCTTTCATAAGCATCCATGTTTGCAGTGATTTTACCAAATATGTTGTCTAAATCATAGAATAGTTTCATTCACAAGGAAAAAGAAAATACATTAAATTCCTGGTTTGACGTTACAGTAATTAGTATTTTGTAAATACAAACCTTTATAACTTATAGCGATGTCTCATGCCAGTCATTGGTTCTAGGCACAGTGGCCTTTTAAAATCATGCTATTTATTTAACGTTAATAACGAGGGCAAGTAAATTTAGCCGATTTTAAAGTATTTTCTTTGTTTAACGGTGATCAATCTATGTTGCTACTTCACGAACTTGACACCAGAATACTCAGACTTGTCTCCGGTAGATTATTCTTCGTTTTAACTTCATCCACAGCTGCAGTAATGGTACTTACTCAGAGCTATCTTCAGGTCTCTTCGCAATACAAATCCTGTCAATCTCTGAGATTCCTTGTCCACGATGATAGGAAATCCTTTGAACTCCGTTTCATCAAGCAGTTGTTCTGAAATGGAGTTAAAGCGATGTAAAAGTCAGCTTGAAACAAAAAATGTAATTACATAAGTATAAAAAACAAGCGATGGCTTACCTAACTCGCCTACAGTGAAGCCATCTTGAGTTATGCAAGCGAGCGGTGGATCGCTTTTACTGTAGAAACACAAACTCACATGAGAAAATATGTCGAATGGTACTACAAGTGAGTGGACCTAATACAATGTTTTCAAACATCTATACCCTGTTCAAGGAGATATATGTATTTATTTCATTTTGACACATTTTCTGGCAATCCCTTTATGTAGGACGACACGAATTTTTACCAAAAATACAATAGAATACAACACAATAAAATTCAATACAACAATAGAACGCAACACAATACAATACAATAGAATACAATTTGGTAGCAATTCGTGTCGTCCTACATGAAGGGATGGCCCATTTTCTATTGTTTTCCAGTACAATTTCAGAAACGCCCGCAAGATTCCGTTATTTGTATCTCGTACTAAACATTTTAGTAATAGTTTTTTACCATACTGTGTGACGAAATGGGATGCCCATTAGGAATACTATGCCACCGTTTCACATTTTCTGATGTATATGTTGTAGGTTATATAAAATGTATATTTCTTTAACTCTCCATGTTTAATAATTAGCATACGATTTTAAGATCCTTTAGATACTTATATTATATTTACTCTGAATTTCTAACGAGACCTGAAACAACCATGGGGGCTGATCAAAGCCAGGTCCCGGCTAATCCACAGATCGAATTAGAATTAGCGTGTTGGTTTTTGCGGAGGGAGGAAAACCGGAGAACCCGGAGAAAAACCCTCGGAGCAAGGGCGAGGTACCAACAAACTCAACTCACATATGGCGCCCCATCCGGGAATCGAACCTGGGCCACAGAGGTGAGAGGCGAAGCGCTTAACCACTGCGCCACCCCGGCTCCACATTTTTGTAAACTTGAGTTTTTCACTTTTTAAATTTCTACGATTGTAAAACTGCCATTTAAGTATGATTAATAAATTATTATTATTATTATTATTAAAGTTATTCGATAACCTTCACTAAGATCCCAGTGAATTTCAATATATTGCTCATTAGATATTAAGGGCTTTTATATGGAGGTATTTATGACATAAATACCCTGAATATCTAATGAGCTATATAAAGGATCGTGAATACCTAATCAGGTCTTCATATTGAAATTCACTGGAATGTTAGTGAAATAAAGGTTACTGAATAACAATGAAATAAGTCAGTTAAATACCTCGAACCTCGGTATTAAGTCGTATACATCCCTCGGACCCATGGCGATCGAGATGTGTACGACTTAATACCTCGGTTCTCGGAACTCTTACTTAGAACTAATTAAAGATCAAGATACCCCAAAATTACGGCCGAAATAGGTCGTATCGCCAAAATAACGGAATTACACGACTCTATACATTAACGTTTTTGACGTCGTTCCAGAAATTCGCAATACGCATTTTATCTGATCTAAAAGCACTCGCACTACACCCTCGTGCTACACCCTCGTGCTACACCCTCGTGCTTGAAAATCCGATAAAGCACAGCAACTCATTCTGTATCTATTACTTAAAGTGTTTTTTTGTTGATGGTGGTTGGGTACGTTTTGAGGGACTTGTTCCAGAATTCCGAAATCAGAATACCTCAAAATCCTTCAGATATCCATCCTCTGAAATGTAGAAAGTAGTTGTTACTTTTAGAACGTTTTTTAAAATTAATATTTGTGTTTGCAAATGGATTTTTTTTCCGGAATACCTGGAATATGTCCAAAAAAACATGCCCTTTGAAATGATATAAAATCTACATGCAATCACTACCATGCCTCCCATCGAAATGACATTTATCTATCTGTTTATTTAAATGTTTTATCTATGACTATTATGTTACGAACATAGGATGCCACCTCTAGTATTTATTACCTTTTTGACCAAAAAATTATCATAACATAACCCTCAACCCTTTCAGCCCCCAAAGTAACTTCCAAATTCTCCTTACTGACATTCATACATTTCTTTTAGTATCAGTTATGAGAATTTGGTGTCACATCAAAACAATTTTTCCCCAGGTGACCAAATCCAATATTCTCATGACCTGTCTGCTTCACTTTGTTCTGATATCTTAAATAGAAGTTAGATGTTGATCACCCTTGCAGTGCCTGGCTGTAGTTACCGTGGTCTCATGACATCAGCTGCTAACGTGGTATGTGTGAACTCCTCTTTACTGTCCAAGAACGGGTAGCCATTTAAGTGAATATGACCGTCATATCTAGATTATTATGTTAAGGGTCTTAATCTGCCAACCGCAAGAAAATATTTTTTGAAGGAAATGAACCCAAAGAAAGCAGGACTTTAAAGCTTGCACTCAAGGAAAGGTGCTGGATAAAAGTTAGGTATTTTCTTTATCCCATATTTCATTGTGATTCCATTTGTGATCTTTGCAAACTTAAATTTTCGCTTCTGGAAAAAAGAAACATTTACGGTAACCAAGCAACTATTCTACAGTTGCTTATTATGTATCACGTTGTTTCAACAAAACAAACAAACGAAGGTAACTGCAATCAATATTCGAAATACGAAAATCGGACCAAAGGTAAAATGCAATTGGGCCAAACAAAATAAATTTTGTGTTTCCGGTTACGCACTAAAAAATCCAGGTTATAGGTAGTAGGTTGAAAAACAATAATTTTGTGATATTTCTTTCGTTTTATATGCATGCATATTTGCGAGATAATCCTGTGTTTACGTTGTTGTCATGTTCATGCGATTGTGCTGAAGACACACTGTAGCGAGAAGTCATTGTTTACGTACTTCTCGTTGTTTTAATGTTTTCTATTTTTGTTTATTTTATACATTTCAAGTCTTGGAAAATAGCAATAAAAAGTTTAAGGTCGGCATGAAAAAAATCAAGGTCAGTCAGGTTTTCGGAAACACAAAGTTTATTAATTGTTTGGCCTTAGTAGTAGCTAATAATACCTAGCAGTGTGCATCAATCAATCTCAGAAGAATACTCTGTGGTGACAACCTACCAACAACTTATTTTGGTACCCAATTCTAAACTACTACCAGTGCTGTACCAGGGTATACAGTGCTGTATACCCTGGTTCCAGGTTATTTTTTCCCACCGACACACTGTACCTAGCGGTGAAGCCCCAAGAGAGCCCGAGTGCTGAGTGTGAATATGGCAGTCAGGTAAGTGTGTACAGTTCATCTGTGTAAGGATACATTCCCTCCTTGATGAAGGCATCTCCTATCCATTTACTGGTCATTATGGCCACCATGAGTGGTACTATATAGGTCAGACCTCCAGTTAACTCAAACATTATCACTACTAGAGACACTGAAACCAAACATAGACATGATGGTTAATAGCCACATGCCACCTAAATAATGACACCTATTTAACACTACTAGAGACACTGAAACCAAACATAGACATGATGGTTAATAGGCACATGCCACCTAAATACTGACACCTATTTAACACTACTAGAGACACTGAAACCAAACATAGACATGATGGTTAATAGCCACATGCCACCTAAATACTGACACCTATTTATCACTACTAGAGACACTGAAACCAAACATAGACATGATGGTTAATAGCCACATGCCACCTAAATACTGACACCTATTTAACAATAATTATTAGACTGCAAGCTCAAGGTTTCAGCAGATGGTTGGTCAACTATCAACGTCGACAGAAACCAAGAGTGAGACGTCTAATTGTTTTATCATAACCAAGCCACTGTTCTATCAACTTAGCGATCGAGAAAACTGTAAAAAACTAGTCTTGCACAAAAAAATTAAAGTTTTTTTTTTTTAATGCAGTCGACTATCGATCGAAAAACGCTGCCTGGCTAGCCAATCTTGCAGACAGTTCAGTTTTTATTATTCTACATAAATTATTTTGCTTCCTGGTCATAAAGTGTAGTATGGCATATGGTTCAATGACATTTAGTGCTGCAGAGTGAAGTATAATGCTGTATTATCACTGTCTTCATTGCTACATGTATGTTATTATGACTGAGACGAAAGTGTGACATAAAGTTTGCATTGGGTTATCAATATTGTTAGTGCAGTTTTCAATCGTGTCATAAAACCAAAACTAAAGTAATTACACAGCCAATCACAGGAGCAAGTACAAAAATTAATACGAGACCATCATGAATGAAGTAATTCATGATTGGTTTTACTTGAACCAATCATGTGGAAAAGTATGTGCAATCTTGGATAACTTTGGCTAAAAACGAAAATCGATTGCATGACGGACCAATATAATGTTTGGTTTTAGTTTAGATTAATAATGGTTGGTTGATAATTACAAAACATATTTCACAGTCAATAGAAAACATAATAATAAGCAAAACCAAAGCAATCAATTATTACTTTCAAACCACTCTTAACTATAAACTCATTTATATGATTGATGCTCAAGCATGTTAAGGCCTGGTTCATTTAACGGAAAATAGATTTAAGTTAAATACTGTTTTCTGACAGAAATAACAGTTTAAACAAAATCTAATTACACCTAATACTAATATCCACTTCCTTAAATTTGTTAAGTGGATGGTTGTCGTATCATGTGATCGATGACGTCATAATTATATATGATCGTTTAAGTGAAATGCAGCTGCGACGATAACGTATGAATACAAAGTAATCCTGCTAAAACATTACTCCTCCCGCAGTGTTTCAGACCACACTTAGAAAACGTGACTATCATGTAAAAATAAGGAGATATTGATGGTGCAAAAAGTCACGTGACCTATTTTGCATATTTTCGCCTTAATTACTTGTTAACGAAACATTGTAGTCATCTTTTCTAAGCTGATATATTTGTAGGTAAAGAGCTTCAGCCTTAACTAAACACATCCACTCATCATCCTAGCTGTTTTAAACTCGGAGCCACGTTTTTGATTTACTGATTTCGTGTTCTAAGTCACGTGACAGACCACGTGACACGTTTTACTACACACAAACCACTTAAGGTAGTCGAGAATAGCGATATCTATTATCGTAAGAAACTTGGTGTACTTACCACACTCGGCTGTGCTGAAATAAGGAAAACAGTTTTTACATGAAATTTGACCCGGCCTGAACCAGGCCTTAACATGCTTGACTGGTAATGTTGTTAGTTTTTAATTTAGATTATGAAACCATGCACCCTAGTTTTCACTCAACAGCTGCCAATGTTGTGCCTTTGGTCTCTTGCCATTGCATAGCAATGAAAAAGGTGGTAAAAGTCTCAAACAAATGTGATGTATTAATAATATATTAATCATTGTAGAATGCTTATGTTGAAGCACACATTTGAAGAGTAGATACCCGATCGATACTACATTTAGCTCATTACAATTTCCAAGGAGGGCTTCAATAATGCTTCACAACTTACAATAATTAATTTCGCTACATGTTTCATACAATAATGTGCCAATCCCTGTGTGCTGCGTGTGACGTGGGTGCTGTACCTGTCATTTTGGTGACTCCACCCAGCATTGCTGCTGCCCCGACCATAGCATACAACCCAGGTGTAACACAGGTGCTGATTGATTTGCCACAAGATGATGAAAACACCAGCCAGTTGGGATGGTAACTACAATGTAATGTTTAACACCACGGTGATTTAAGAGATTCAATCTGCAGTACCGGTAATAACATTCTAAATTAATTTTATTTAACAAAACATCTTTCATACATACATACAGTATACACCAAGTAATATTACAAATAAACATTCTAAACTTAAATGTTGCATTACATAATCATCATTGCTTAACCCTTACACAGCCAACTGCTCAACTCCAATGCCAATAACTCGGCCCATGCAGGCACCAACAGCCATACTGGGAATGAAGAGACCAGCAGGCACCTATCAACAAGAAGGAAGTATAAAATATGTAAATCTTATCATAAAAGAATATTTAGGTAAAGCAACTGTATTTAACATCCATTGTCATGTAACATATGACAGTCTTGGGAGACCAGGCTGACAGGGGACTTCATTGATTTATAAAGGTGGTGAATGGTACTTGAAAAATACAAAAAATTCAAGATCTCAGAACCTATAAATGAGTATTGAAGTCTCATTTCCCATTGCAATACCTTTTCCTTGGGTTTGGGAGTCTTGGAATTTAAGAGAGAGCCTATATAAAAGTTGGGCTTGTACTTTTTAAAACGCAAATCTCAGCATCTCGGAGCGTATCATATTTACGGTACCATTCACAACCAGTGAGTGTATTTATCTGAGAAGATATAAAGGTCCAACCATTTGTAGCTTGAGAATAAGTTTGTTTCACAGTACCTTCCACTCAGTTATTTGAAGACCCTGAGTTCAGCTGGTAATTATGATTTACCAAAATAAGAAAATGTAAAGACAAAGGAAGTAACTATGTAGATACAAAATTAATATGTAATACAGTAATGGTTATTTGACAACAACTGCTCAGTTTCTAATTTCCTGATAGGCTTTTACCATTAGAAATAAGGACATAACACGATTTCATCATTGCCAGCATCACAGATTATGTGATAGCGATCAATAAGATCGTCTGCCGTCTGCTTTCCTCAGGCTATTTACCATGGTATGTCCTCTATAATATTTACCATGTTCTGTGTCATCTCATGGTCAAAAATTGTTGTGGAGCACCTCATGAAATCCACAACATTTTTGACCAAGCGATAATCCAAAACGTGGTAAAAATAAACAAGAGGACATTATCATGGTAAACTATTGTCAATTTGTTAAAAAAACATTTATTTTCAGTAAAAAAAAACACCTTAAGCCCAAAAGTGAAGATGGTGATGATAAGCTTGAATACTGCTGCAAGAAGTAACTGCCAGATGGCAGTCTTGACACCAGGGCCTGCTTCTGATCCTGGGTAGTGAGGATTATTCACATTGATGGTATTGTTACCACTGATGTAGTCGCTATAAAATAAGTACCAACAAACCATAGGTCTTTATTAACAAATGTGTTGATCGTCATGATACAATGGTACATGTATGATGCAGTTGATAAAAGCTAATTAATTTTTGTACATAATTTATATTATATACTACTGGTAGATATATATATACATTGTAGAAAGCAATACATTCAGGATAAGATAATTACTAGTTATAACTAACTATTGAAAATATAAGCATTTATAGTAATAATGATTATGATGGTGATAATGATAATATGTACTACAATAATACATCTATTTCCTTAGTCTTTCCTAATTCATGTTTTCAACAAGTCTTAACTATCTCTGAGGATGGTGTCACGCAAGTTGCAAGGATCACGCCACAGGCTGAAACATTGTATTCTAAAGGAGGCTCCTATAGCCACAATGTGAAGACCTTGCACACCAGCCTGACCCAGTTGTTTGAAGCTCGATAAGCATTAATCCTGGATTGAATTTTAACAGACAATTTTGGTTGTCTTTATAGTAAAAGGTGTATTTCTGCAAACTACAATTAGAAATGAACTACTAATAATTATTCCTCATCAAACAATATGTTTTAACCTCCAAATCAGTATTCAACAAGTTAAAAATTCAACCAGTGATTACTAACTGCTTATTAACCGAGCGCAAGGTCTGTATGGAGAAATATCAGACCAAGGTCTTTCTGTAAAGACAGAGATTATATGGCTCATTTACTTGTATTATTTATAATGTTTGGTCAATTCCGTTTACCAGTATTTCCATTTCCGAAATTGGGAGTGTGCGTGCAAACGTGCATTTTCCCACCTTTTTCATTTTAGTTACATGAAATCAAAGAGAAGAATCAAATGGAAGATTGTCAACTTTGATGGCTTTATTTTGTTATTTCTGAAGTCAAAAATTGGCGAGGATCAACCTTGTAATTGTTGATACAAGTTTACGACAATATTCCAGCTTCTGAAGTGGTTAACATCTCAGAGATGAATCTTTGAAAATGTTTGTCTAGAGTCTTCAAGAAAGCTGAATGATCCATGCTGGCAGCCTCTCCATTCACCACTACTCCACTCTCGGATTTAACTCACTCTGAATTTAACTGATGAAGCACTGCAGGTACCTGAGCTTCAGTTAATTTCGAGTGACATTTATCTTTGTTGTTTCTCTCTGACTCTGGTAGTGTGATAGTGGTAATGGTAGATTTGTAAGTTCCATTCCAAAACAGCTTTAATTTTTGCTTCATGATCACCGCTAGGACTTTCACTGATTTCACAAACTCTTTGTCTTAACTTAACTTTCATGTTGCTCTTTATTTTCACAGTCTTGGCAAAAAGTATTGTCGCTTTATTCCATCAGGGTAATAAAACTCACTCTGAGAATGTTCGTCATCACTTATACATCCCTGCCTAGAACTTGTCTTTTGTTTTTGGTAGCTCAGCACTCTGTTTTTGTATCTTTTAACAGTCGGTTTTATTTGTCATGCTTTAATTTTGTGGATTTGTTCTTGGTAGCCCATTTGAAACTTGTGTCGTCGGTACATTATCCACTTGTTCTTACACAAAGTTATATGCTGCTCCGGAGCACAAAGGCATATTGATCGTGGTCAAATACGGAAATATCTTGACCAGCTATTGATCGATCAGAATTCAGGAAGTGACAGAGCCATATAATAAACTTACTTACTCCTGGGTTAGCTTAAAATAACCAGGCTTTGAACAACTGGGCCATGCAGGGTTGTGTTAAATCATACATACCAGAGAGGGGAGCCATCATCTGGTCCACACTGCCTAAAAAGATGCTGAATAAGGACACTTGAGCTCTGCCTAAGAACATCAAGAACACAGTATTTACATGTATATAAAACAGCTCATTTAAAGATTGCTCTGTCCAATACTTTTGTCATGAGAAAACCTTTAGTTAGTATCAATGACCTGTCTGTTATCTTAATTTGTTTTATCATGATAATATTTAATGCAATTTTGTTCTCAGAGTTGAGATATGATAATAGAGACCTTAAAGGGAACCTTGGTTGAAAAACAATGTTTGCTCTCAAATATTCTCTGTGGATGTCTACATCTGTTGTTGGGTTTGTGTCCTGCAAATTGTGTACTAGATATCACTTATGGACTCAAATTTGTGCTTCCTACATGCCGCCATCCTAGGTTTTATGATGTCACAGTGTTGCCCCTATTGTTACACAATAAAAGAGCTATTGTTTTATGACAATAGAGGCAAGTATTACTTGGTGATGTCATAAGATCCAAGACGACGGCACACAGAAAAATTCAATTAAGCCAATAATTATTTTCCCATCCTTCCACTCAGTCATTAAGTACCTATTACATTCATTTAGGTCTCTTTTTGTTTTACAAATTAAAGCAGTATGAAAACTTTGGATTTTACATTATATAGAGAAAATTGAAAAAGTCTCACTTTGCTGAGAAAGTAACGAAAGATGAAGAAAAGAAATGAGCAAATATTTTTTTTGCCTTTACAAATGTATATTGAACATAACATGAAAAATTTAGTTCAATGACTGAGCATGGTTTAGATAATCTACAACATTTGATGAAAGACATTCAAAACCATAAATACTGTCTTGTTACATAGCCATAAGTTTTCCAGACACAACACTCTTATTGGCTGATTCAGGGTCACATGGCAACAATAAAAATCAACGTATCCCGCACAGGCAACAATTCATCAATTGTTGCCCGCCACGTGATCACATCGTGACAGAAAATGGTGTGATGTGTCGCATGCACCACTGGCTAGCTAAAGGCGGGAAATAAAAGTTTAGATCTTCATCAAAAGCTGACCATTTTTCGTCGAAAGAAAGCATTCAAAATGGAACCAGCTCCAAAGAAACAATATTACTTACATCTTTATCAAGCGAGAGAGAGAAAGAGAGATTGGTTGCTAAAAAAGGATGCAAGAAAGCCACAGAACAATACTAAAAGTAAAAATGCTGTAGCGGCGCTGGTAGCATTTTGTGTTGAAAAGCAGGCTCTTGAAGAGAAGACGACAAACCTCGCTCGTATCAGGTAGTAAAACTTATGTCTATATAACAAATCACTTAATGACTGTCCCCTCGGGAATCTACAGTGAGGTTTGTTTCCCCAAGATCCTTGATGTTCCCCTCATGTTTCCCTTGTCTCGGGAACATAGAGCATCTCAGGGAAACAAAACTCACTGTTTCCCTTAGGCCACAGCCCTTGCCATGCCATTGTGGCTTTAATTCTAAAGGTCCTAGCCTATTAATGAAACAGCTACAGAGCTGTCATTGTTGCTGGACAACTGTAAAAAATGACATTATTTGTGCCATAAACTATAACTCTGGCTTTTAAAAGTTTTACATTAAGTGGCCTGAGTGATCATCATCATAGTTGCTGGTGATAATCACCAGTAGCTGGCTTCTAATGACAGCGCTGCAGCTAGTACAGTACCTGGTATAGGGATTGGGGAATGCCAATAGTGCAGTAATCAATGTGACTGACAATACCTGGAAATTAAATAGTAACTAGCATAAAGAGAGAGTCTTGCAGGAGACAACAGTTTTAAATTTTACATTTAGGAAATAGTGAAGGTTTATTGATCTTGCAGGTTCATTGAAAATTCGTTGTCATAATGATTAGGGCACGCCCTCTCTTCGAGGCTAATCATGAAACACAGTTCTTACCAGTTATAATAAGCAAAGGTTCATTTGAGAGAATGGAGGAAACAACCCAGTAAATTATGTACCTGACATTCCCACTCAGGTTGGACATACATGTACATGTAGGATGAATGGTAGAAGCATAAAGCCGATACCCTAAACTCCCCAAATATTGCTTTCCCCCTTTTCAACAATCAGCTTAAGTCCTATGGACTCTTACCTCAGCAATTGCAAAGTTTCCAAATCTTGATGTTTTTCTCTTCTTACACCACCACAAATTAGCTTTGATGAAAATTGCACCAACAAGACCCTGTAAAATAGGCCAATTCTCAATATGACAATCTTGAAAAGATCTTGACTGCCAGATCTTATTAAAAGATATTAGCACAAGATATTTTTAAAATATTGCAAATCTTAGCCAGATCTTGATAAGATCTAACTTCTGGCTTCCAACTATCAGACCAGAGGCTGATGGTTCAAGCCCATGTATGAACAGGTAATTATAGTAATGAGTACATTACAAGGGAGGGGAGAGGATATGAAAGTGGGATGGTAGTTTAAGGCAAAAAAGTGGAAATAAGGGTAGGGAGGGTGAGGAGAGACGTAGAAGGGGAAACATAGCACGAAAAAAAATGATGTCTGATAGTCTAGGACTAGTAGATTTTCCTGTTGGGCAAGTAATTATTCTCAGTCACATGCCTGATGGGCAAGCCTTTGTTGGGAAATTGTTATGTCAATCCAATATCTCATGTTTGCAACTGTGGCTCTGCTGTGCCCTCACAAGCATGCCATTACAAATATTTTAATAGTTTGGGTGATAGCTACATGAATTAGCAATCATTACAGAACAAACCTGAAATAAACAAGAAGCTGCACACATATAAAAAATAATATTTTATTTGTTATAGCAGGCTGAGTATTACAGCTTAATACAGCTGGCGGGGGCCTGCTTTTTACTCCTCACACACTCCCCATTGGACGCACTACCCTCAACTCATGGTTGATTTGTTTTAAACTTTAACTTGGATTGTATGGAAGTTCAACAGACAACAGTCATGATAAACAAGAATGATGTCATATGATGATTATGATGTCATAGGTAAATTACAATTTGCTCAATGAGCTTATATTAACCTTATATTTTCGGCATGTTTCATTTCCTGACCAGCTAAATTATCAAGTTTTCAACATGACAACTAAAAGCTGAAATTTCATTTAATTGTTTTGATCCCCTCCTTATCACCTCAAAGAGATCTAATCTTGTGTTAATCCAATGTGTTTGTCTAAAGGGTTTCAGAAATATTTCAATGTATCATGTTTTGCTTTGTCGGGGAAGAGGTCCCCTTACCAACATCGGGTACACAAAAGTATACCTCACCTGTACCTAAGGTATACCCCAAATGTACCTATGTGAAATTAGGTACAATCTAGGTATACCAAGAATGGACCTCAATGTTTTAGTGGAGTGTTTGAGGTATACTTAAGGCACACTCCACTGTACTCCAAATGTACCTTAAATACTCTTGGATAAACCTAAAGGAATGGGGTACACTTGAGGTACACTTTACATGTACCCCAAATGTAAATCCCCATACTTCTGCATAAACCTCAAGGAATGGGGTACACTTGAGGTACACTTCACATGTACCCCAAATGTACCTCTCCATAGTCCTGCATAAACCTCAAGGAATGGGGTACACTTGAGGTACACTTCACATGTACTTTAATTACTTCTGGAGAATCAGATAATTTTATATATTTTTACATAGCAATAACCTTTAATAATATATTTTTTTATAATCATTATTTGTATTCTTTTACATTCTTTTCTTTTCCAGTACCAAGTCATGTAAGAATAGTAACTATTATTGATGTTTTTTCATTTGGACAAAGACATTTTTAGCATTAATAATAATTGTTGAAATGGCTGCATGCATAGTTACTGTAGTACTTATGGACTTAGTTCTTATTTTGTTTAGATATGTAGATATAATACATACATGTGCATCATTGGTGGAACTTTTTAAGTACACCTTGAATGCCTGCAAAAGTTATATACCCTACCTGCAGGTGTACATGCAGTATTTCGGAGTACAGTCTAGTTGAAGAGGTACATTTGTGGTATACCTCAAGTGTACCCAAAATGCAGGTTCCCAAAAGTGTGATACTTTGGATATACCTAGTATGTACCTATTTCGGGTACGTTTGGGGTATAATTTAGGTACAAATGAGGTATACCCCACATTTTTGGGAATATTATTTGTAGTACTGTCTTTAGTTGAAGAGGTACATTTGAGGTATACCTCAGTAGCTAATTGTTCGAATGTACAATGAAGAATGCTGTGCTCTTTAACAACAAGAATTACAATGAATTTGGTAAAGATTCATCTATTTTTGGCATTGATAAAAGTTCCTTTACAAGAAATTATTATAATAAGATTGGGAAGAAGTTAAAGGTAAATGGAGTACCAAAGTGTAATCTAAGAAGCTTATTTATCCCACATCAATAACATGGTAATGGATATATTAATATGCAATTTACCACTTGTGACACCAAAGAAAACCATAGAGCCCATTTTAAGACTCAGACCCACTTACACTATCACAGAAATAACTTTGTAACACTTTTTTTCCTGTTGCTGCTCTTAACATTGCATATTAAATTAAATGTAAAAAAACACAGTGATGTTTACTGCCTATGCTGCCTAATAATGTGACAAATAAAATGGAGAACTCTTTGTGGAAGTGGAATCATTGTTGGCTGACAGTTTAAGCTCAGTTTCCATATACTGATCGTTATGAATGTTATGATCGCTGTGATCTCTGAAAAAAGTAGTGATTGACTGCAATAGAGCTTAAATTGGCCTATTATAGTCCAGGCTTCTGTTAATTATTGTATTTGCATACTTTCAGGGAGATTATCCAATCATATACACTAGCTACATTTAGTGGCTCATCACATAAATGAAACCACATACAAAAGTAAAACAGGGACATGCCGTAAAGTCTATTGACCTATTGTAGACTTTTACATAAAATTTAAATATTCCAGTAATGTTACAATAATTTGGCAATTTTCAAGAGCTCCAGTTTGACTTAGTTTTCCTCAAAGTTTAATTTCTCCAGAAGCAAAGGAGTCCCACATCCAGAACTGTTGCTAAAGTGACAAATGCAAATGCGCAACATGGACTTGTTTGAACAGAATCACATTTTTTATTGTTTTTTAGCATTTTTCCACCTTGCCCAAGTTGTTCAAAGTAAGTCAGAGTAACTTTATCCTTACTATAGTGCTAAATTTGCAATCTGTACAATTTAACCTTTGGTTAGTGATTTAACCCCATGGTAGTGCTGGTACCCTTGCTTTGAACAATCGGGCCCTGGAAAATATATAGAGTAAATCGTAACTTTTTATAATGCCCTTAAAAACTAGACCACAATTTTATTTATAGTTTTCCAAACAAATATGTCAACCACAACATCCTTTCTAAAAAGAAGAATTCATGTGTGGGAGTAACAAGTATCAGATCCAAGTCTTTGTGAAACTTGGTAAGATCAGGACTGGTAAGATCTTGAAAAGATCTTGGTACATGCATGGTTATAAACATCTTGAAAAGCTTTTGGTACAATCAGACAAGATCTTGTTAACATTAGACAGGATCTTACTAAGATCAGACAAATGGTATCAAAATTTGGCAAAAAAATTCCTATGGAACTGAGACATTTAAAAAGAATTGCCTTAAAGAAAAAAAGACTAAAAGAGCTTTTCCTCAAAGCTTCAGCTCACTCATCATTATTTTTATTTCAAACATAAACAAATTGTAACCTAGATGTTGGTAGGATCAGACAAGATGTTGGCCGGTATAACTATTTAAGATCAAACAATGTTAAGACCAGACAAGATATTGATAGGATCGAGGAAGATCTTCTCAAGATCATAGGCAAGATCTTGCAGGATCCTGCAGGATCTTGGCTAAGATGATCTTGGCAAGATTCTAAGCAAGACTAGGTAATATATTTTCAAGATCTTATCCAAGCACCTTATCCCGGGAGGGGGGATAAGGTGTTAAAGTGCATATGAGCCTCAGGAATGTTTTGAGTACCCCTGCGAAGAAATTTTTGGTTTACAGAGAATACTCTATCTTCTACGCTTGTTTGAAATCGTGGAAACGTGACCTTTCCTGACCCATGACCGCGTAAGTAAAAGCCTGGGTCGATACCTCGGTAGACGTCATTTAATTAATTCAACTTTGCAACAATTGAATAAAAACTTACAATTTTTACTAATATGACTTTTTCCTTTACTAACAGCTCATAAACTGTGTATATTATCTAAAAATTGATGTTGTTGTGATAGAAAGGTGCCATGGAGAATAATGCATTAATGAGATGACGTCGACCGAGGTATCGACCCAGGCTTTTACTTACGTGGTTATGGGTCAGGAAAGGTCACGTTTCCACGATTTCAAACAAGCGTAGAAGATAGAGTATTCTCTGTAAACCAAAAATTTCTTCGCAGGAGTACTCAAAACTTTTCTGAGATTCATAGCTATGAAAATTGCAGAAAGGCTCATATGCACTTTAAAATTTTCCCTCTATTGCTAGGTTGCATGTGACGTCATGGCCGCCATGTTGGATGACAATAACAAAAGATTCCTCGTTAGCTTCTCTTGTTAGTTCATCCAACATGGTGGCCACGTCTTTGTTATTTGAATCTCTGGGGATTGGGTTGCAACCCACCAATAAGACAAATAACAAATTATCTATACTTGGATGTCAGTGTTTATTGTGATCTTGTATAATGGTGTCATAACTAAATAAGTCTTCATCAAGCACTAGACTAAATAACGGCACTAGATAAATACCATACCCTGTTCAAGATCTGTCAATGTGAAAATGGATACCCTGTCTAAGATCAGAAACTCGAAAAACCATACCCTGTCCAGCGGATCATCCCTGCATAGTCCATATATGGGAGTAGTCCCCCCCCGACCTTATCCTACATGTACATTGTAGGTTAAGTCAAAGACACAGTTGTTTATTTTTCTCTACCGGTAACTTGTGTGGCTATTACCTTAGTTAATACATGTATTTCCAAACTCTTTATTACACTCTCAGTAATTATAGGATAACAATGGTAACTTATAAGCAAAAACAATCGATCAGAGTAAGTTGGAATAAACAGTCATATGAATTAAAAGCTTTATCCAGACAACAAAAGTTTTCATTAATTTCTGATAGATAATCAAATGGAACTGTCACAACAACTTACCCCAAGAGCTCCAAGAAGAACAAAGGGCAGCAGTTCAAACAGTTTCCAAGGTGTGTCATATTCAACGTAGAACATAACAAGATTGCCAGTACCATATGGATTCATGTATTTCAATGTGAACGCAGCAATCATAGCACAGAAGAATGCACGCCACAGAGTCTTCATGGGAAAGTAATAGCTCACCTGTTGGTATAATTTAAATTAGCAATTAAGCATGAAACCAATAGGATGTGTTCATTTAAGGAGGCTCAAAAGGGTTTTCCTGACCATGTGGGAAATAAAAAGGGCTGTTTGCCACAAGGGCCTAAGTGATTGCTGATCACATTCTAAATTCTCCCTTAGAAAACAAAGAGCTTGAAGGAGAATTTAGAATGTGATTAGTGAGTGACTTTAAGACCCTTGTGACACACAGCCCTTCGAATGGTAATGGTCATTGCAAAATAAAAATATGCAAAATATACTTCTTCTTTATGTTGTGCTATGATTATTTTTGGTAATTTTTTATAACAGTTTCAAAAGCATGCCATGAAATTTCTTAATTTTTGGTACTAGGCAAAATCTATGCTTGGACACAAAAGCCACACATAAAAGAGAATCAATCCTATAAAAACCCTTTAGAGCCCAGGGAGGGACTCCCTACATGTATATTGAACTGACAGGGATGCTTGCCGCTCCTTTCAGGGGTAAAAATTATTGTAACCAAGTTACGCAACCCAAGTTGTACCTTTTACAACGTACAAGTAAGGAATCACTTTGTAAATTTTAATTTATGCATAGTACCTTTTAGGGGTTTACTCATTTTAAACCTCCTTTATTTTATGCATAATTTTATGAGTTATTTTCAAAATGACCACTGATCAGCCCCATCATTTTGGTACCAAAGTCCCCCTGGGCTTTAGAGCTTCCTTAAGTATGTACTGTCTTGCAGTCCAGTAGAAAGCATGATTACCAAAAAGAAAAATCTGTCATATTTGGGCTTCCTGTGTCAGTTTGTTTTCAAAGTCATTCAGCATCCAGTTCTACATGTAAAATTTAATATAGGTTGAACGTTTTCATTTGAAGCTCACATGACAGCCATCATAAATGCTGGCTACTATTCTTAGAGTTCCATCTATATTTTACCCAATTGAGATGCCATAAGTGAGAATGAACTGTCTACTTTCTTCCTTAAACAAGAAGTTCCGGTATAAAAGGGCTAGTTCCTCTTTTCACACAGCTGAAACTCGAAATTTGAAATTCAAATAACAGTGCAGTGAGAAAGCAAGCTAGTAGCCATAAAAATGGCCAGAGGGAAGATAGTTGTTCATTAACGACTGATGATGGTATTAATTTTTATGACTGTTCAATAACTCAGTAACCCTTACACTGAAGTTGAACAATTATGTAGAAATTCATTTTGAATTTTGCACCATAAGAAATCAGTACAGAGCACTCAAGCAGAGTTAATCACAACGATGTTCACTCCACAAAGGTTAAGTGAGAACTGAAGGTGACAAACCCCTGGGCTCACCTTTTTATTCCAGAACTTTGTGTTTAACCCTTCTATTATAATGAAATGCCTAAATATTGTAGGTTGCTATCTCCTAAAGGCTTGATTTCTGTGTGTATGCACTGAAATATCATTGAAGTCAATCATGGGATATTTCATGGTAATACCACTCAAAAGCATTAAATAACAAGCCAGACATAGTTTTCCATCTTGAAGACTCTCTGTCGACCATTACGCTTTGAGTGACTCAAGCAAAATAAATGTTTAATGATACGAAATTCCAAGCTTGAATGTGTAAAAACAACTGCAATATAAATTTTGTATAAATAAATGCTGTTTTTAGTATTCCCAGAAGGTAAGTAACAATAGCTATAACTGTTAACAGAGTCTTTAAGCTCTCACAATTTTGAAGCAAAATATAACACTTGCTATTGGATAAATTATTTTTGATATCATTTCTCTGAAAATTGTATTTAATAATAATTATTGTGGTACAGTAAGTATACCTCCTCCAAACTGAACAGCACACCTCCAATTGGAGCTCCAAAGGCAACTGATACTCCAGCAGCAGCCGCAGCAGACAGCACCTCAAATGTAAACACATTATTAGCCATAATGTATTCAGGTTCTTCAACGGGAACCACCTCCTGGTTATAATTAGCTCAGTTGTTAAGCAGCACAGTAGCCTGTTGGGTGGAAGGTCATGGGTTCAAACCCGGACCGGACCAACACTCAGGATCTTAAAATAACTGAGTAGAAGGTGCTGTCTTTGTGAAACAATCTCGTTCTCAAACTGCAATTTGTTAGACCTTCACGTCTTCTTGAATAATGACATTAAATCGTAGGTCTTCCGTCAGCCTCAAGTTTATCAGTCTTTCAAGACCGTTACGAGCTACTGACATTACATAAGGTTGTTTTACCTTTTGACCTCCATTGAAAAATGTTTGCTCTCAAATGTTTGTTATGGATACCAAAATCTACTGCTGTGTTTGTTTTCTGTAAACTGTACATTAGATATATCAGTTATGGACCGATTTTCCTGTCCATAAAACTCATTTGAATTTCCCAAGTACTGTAACAATAGGGGCAACCATGTGACATCATAAGATCCAATATGGCATTGTCCGAGAAATTCATATGAGTTTTATGGACAGGAAAATTGGTCCATAACTGATATCTAATGTACAATTCACAGGAAACAAACACAGCAGTAGATTTAGATTTCCATGACAAACATTTGACAGCAAACATTGTTTTTCAGTGGAGGTTTAAGAAATCCATGTAATATACATTGTATGTGTATGGACATAGTAAACAGCAAGACACTATGAAAGAAATGAGGTAAATTAGGGTACAAAATAAGTCAAAGTCTAGCTAGACCTGCAAGATTTAAATATCATTCTTCTCAGGGATTGAGATTGTTGTCAGACTATGACTATTCATTTCGCAAAATATCATGACTTTGTATGTGGTTTTAGCAATACATTTGTAAGTGCTGAATTACTGTTCTATACTGTCCTACTAAATTACCCTATTGATCTAAAGCAATAAAGCAAAGCAAAGTATTTTTTTTGTCATATTGATCTGTAAAGCAATAATAAGCAAAGCTGATCTAAAGCAATAAAGCAAAGCATTAAAGCAAAGCAAAGCAAAGCATTAAAGCAAAGCAAAGCAAGCTAAGCTCCATATTTAATGTTGCATTGGTAACTCCTTCACTCTATCAGAGTGTTCTCCCAGGAGGTTGTCAGTGCACTGGCTTTACCCCTTCCACGTCAGAGCTCCCGATTAAGGGAAACCAAAGTTAATTACACAAGCTACTTGGATTACCGAAGAAGAGTCGGACAGTGCACGTGCTGGTCCATGGCATGATCGAACTTGAGAACGCTTACTCAAATTATGCCATGCACTAACTCGTTGCACTACACACCAGCTGCACTTAGCTACTGGGCAAATTGATTGACAGAATAGTATAAAGTTCTAACGAAATCCCCGTGTTCTTACCTCTCTCTTTTTGGCCTCATTTCTGTGATACTTGGCAAACACATAAGAGAAGAAATTACCACAGCAGCAGGCAATATGGACAAGTGGTCCTTCCTTGCCGAGGCTAAGACCAGCTGCCACAGCTAGCATCATGGACATAGCCTTTACCATTAGAGTAAGTTTTCCAAGGTATCCGTGGATAATAAAGCCACTAAGTATTGTCTTTATCTGAAGATACAAGATAAAGAGATTTCCTGGTTTTAAGGAAGCTAAAAACTGGTTAAACTATTACACATGTGAGATCAAATATGATATATATATTTATATATTAAATTTCAACTAAACATACTGGTATACATTGGCATTATTAAAACTAAAGAGGTAAACTGAAAGATGTATCAAACCCTCGTTATCTCAACACTTGTCTTGTTATAGTGGGCAGTAAATAAGTTTGGCTACATACCAAAATCAGGCCAATGAATAAATAAGGTAAGTCAACCTATTATCAGCCACAACCTATTCTCAGGCATGCATGTAAACAAATAAATATATACCTAGAGGAGGCACACAAAGGTTTTCAAGCCAATCTGACTGTTCACTTTATATCAATACTAACCCTATTATTTTGTTTCTTGACTCTAAAAATTCAGTGATTAGAAATGACTTTCTGTTTACCTGTTGCAGAAATGGTGACATCACCGACATCACTTATTATACAAAAGCATGCTGGTAGAGATAAATTACCTATTTTTAAATTCTAAGTTATATTTGAAGCTTATCAAAGTCTTTTTACCCAAAAAAAATTCTAAATTAGAAAATAGCTTAATTCACAAGTACAAAGAAATTCTGCAAATGTCGGTGATGACATCACATCATTAGCATATTGGAAATATAAACCTTTATATCTCGTAGATGCAACACCCAAATCAAGAAATATTCTACCGTTGGACTATCCACTTCATGTACAATCGATATCAAAGATAACTGGCTAGGGCTTATATGCACTTTAAATAGTTGCTCAATAACTCTGGCCTCTATCCATACATTTTTAAAGGTTTTCCCATGGTTACAAACACACAAACATCAAGTGCCCGACAACAGGTATTGCTTAATTGGCCAATAATAGGTTAATCTGGCCGATAATAGGTTTGTTGACAACTGACTTCTTCAGTCAGTTTTCAGGGAGAATAGTAAAATTCGAAAGGAATCAGGTATGCAAACTTTGTCACAACTACTAAAGATCACGAAGGAGGAAAAACATTGGCAATAGCCCTCTTCATTATACGACTGGAAGTGATCAAGGTAAACTGGCCGATAATAGGTAGACTTACAGTTATGTACCTTACATATAAATTATGACAGTTTTTAATATAATGATAATTTTATGAGGTTATTCATTCATAACTTTGTTAACAATAATATTATTATAATAACTTACCAGACAAATTGATATAAAATCTGCCAAATAAATATTTAAAATGATTATGGTTTCTACATTAATTTTAATATATAATATTATGTTGTGGGGTAATTTTGATTACTGGTTCAATTTGTTTTCAACTGGGGCAAACTTATTCAAAAAAAGTCTAACTAATCATATAAGGGTTAGGAAAAGGAAAGAGGGGAAGAAAGGGGAGAGAAGGGAGAGAGGGGAGGATTGTCAAAAATATTTTGCAAGGGAGGGGTGGGTGGAATTTGTTTTCCTTTCTAAACCTCCCCTGCAAAAAAATTGTTCACCCGTTTCTAACTTGTGGATGCAGGCAGATTTTCATTTCCAAAGCCGTATCCTTTTATACCGAATGCCTTTTCATGTTCGGAATATGTTCGGGATGTGAGTTTCATTGGTAACACGCTTAACATTACTGGCAGGTGCTCAAACCTGGACAGACATTGTAGTGGGTCCCTATCAATCACTTAGTGGCGATGATGTAATGATGATGTCATCGGTCACATGATTATAAGTACATGCCCACATCTCCTTCATTTCTAATGCCAGCTGGCTCAAACCTGGACAGACATGGTAGTGGGTCCCCATAAATCACTTCACATGATTTTAAGTACATGCCCATATCTCCCTCATTTCTAATGCCAGCCGACTCAAACTTTGACAGACATGGTATGGGTCCCCATGATTCACTTAGTGGTGATGACGTAACAATGACGTCATCAGGCACATGATTTTTAGTATAGGCCTGTATCTCCCTCATTTCTCATGCCAGGTGGCTCAAACTTTGATAGACATGGTATTGGGTCCCCATAAATGACTTAGTGGTGATGTTGTAAAGATGACGTCATCGGTCACATGATTTTAAGTACATGCCCTTACCTCCCTCATTTCTAATGCCAGGCAGCTCAAACTTGGGCATGCATGGTACTGGGTCCCCATGATTCACTTAGTGGTGATGACCTAATGATGACGTCGCTGGTCAAGTTATTTTTAGTATATGCCAAAATGGCTCACTGACCATCCACAAGTTGCCCTCAGGGGCCCTATGTTTAATATTAGTCACCAAAAAATAAAATTCATTTTTTAGAATCTTGATCATTGTCATGATTCAAAAATATTTGCCCCAGTTCAAAACAAATTGAACCAGTGATCAGAATTGCCCCACAACTGAGTACAAAGTTGGTATTGTCAATAATGGACATTTTGCCTCCTTTTTTATGGCCCAAGCACAAAGTCCACAGGCCATAAAGAAGGGGAAAAAAACTAGGATCCATAAGTACTTACAGTACAGACCAAGTAAATGAAGTTAATAAGATGTTTATGATATGGCTTCTTCGTTTTCTTTGAAACTTCTGTGCAGGAAGTTATTGACTGCAAATTGACCAATCACAGCTCACAAAATTACTTAGCTATAGAATACAGATAAAGAAGCCTTAGCCATGTTTTATACTATCATAAAACACGATGGGCATTTGAGAACATGAGAGAAATGTTAAAGCACAAGCCGAAGGCGCGTGCTTTCAACATTTCTAGTGTTCTCAAATGACCAGAGTGTTTTATGATAGTATAAAACATGGATTTAAGGCTTCTTTATCTGTTTTATAATATAGATTTATGCGCGCGATGAAAGGAAACCACCAGTTGAAAACTATATAACATGGCTAACCATGTTATATACTCTGATAAAACATGGCTTCTTAGCCAATCAGAGCGCGCGTACTATCGTATCTATATTATAAAATACAATAATTTTCTTATGGACTTTATAATATTAATTTTAGCAAAATTAATACATATTTGCTCATTATCATGCACCAGTCATTTGAAATCCCTGGTCCCCCACCCAGGGCATAGCAGGGACATTCACCTAATGTGACCATGAAAACCAGTGAAGTTCCCGCACCTCGGGACATTAAAATCAGGTGAAGTCCCCTACACCCAGAGCTCCAAAATTGGCACTCCCAGTAGTTATAAGAGTTGTATCACCTTGCAACTACTGTCTCCTCCACACACCCTATGTAATCAGGCTTTCTAGCAAGTCCGCTACAACGGCTTTCTTGATTCCTTGTCTCCACACTTTAAAAATCATCCTCGAAAATAGTGAGAACACCAAGAAACTCCCAATCAATGTTCCTGTACATCTACGTGTATCACAAGCGCAGCAAAATACATGTTCTCTGACATAGTTATGCAAAGTATGTCAAATTAGCATGAGGTGGGAAAGTGAATCCCCCGACCCAGTAGGAAGGAAAGTTCCTAGGAGTGTTTGACCCCACCTCCAGAATGAAAAATGGTGAAATTGAAATGAACAACATTACAATGTCCTTGCTATGGCCAGAGGGGAGAGGGGTGGGGGATTTCAAATGACTGGTGATTCCCAGGATGATTACATGCAGATATCTTACCTCCGGGATTCCACTACCACAAGCATAAGGTGCAATCCACCTAACCAGTCCAACAGCCAAACCGGCAAACCCTAATGCAGTCAGTACATAGATGATATAGTTCAACACATAAACACCAACACCGCCTTTTTCCCCCAGGATTATCTGACCCCATGTCTTCCATTGTTGGCACCCCACCACATCAAACGTACTATCGTCTGACCAACAACAACTTTCCTCATTGAACCATAAATTATCTGGACAAATACCTATCTTTAAGTCTGTCATCCAGCTAGCGCCTACATCAATAACTCCTGCACACAAACCAGCTGATAAACCTACGAGAAACACTACTAACCACCCTCCCCATGCATCGTTCGCTTGCTTTAGTCTCTCCAAAACAGATCCCTGTTTCATACGTTTCATTCGTCGAAACCTCACTCTGTCCCTTTGTCTGTCTCTAACCCAGTCTATAGTGTGGAAATCGTCGTACTGAGCCAAAGCAGCCGCTTCTGGTTCCTCCATGAATATATCCGTATAATCTTTAGTAAATCGGAGGTTTGTGTTTCGAATGATGGGAGCTTCGTCGTGGTCTGTTTGAAGGTGATCATGGTGTATAATGGAGTCACTTGTCGAGAAATCAGACGAGAGACGGCTTCTGCTCATATTTGTCTGTTAATGATGTTTTTCCTCCAGAGCGGCTCGGTGCAAGGAAATCATCGGTCAAGCTGACATTTTTATTAGGGTCACTCTGCTAGGTAACCTGGCGATGATAGTAGTGAAGAAAAAAAAATCACAGGCATCCCAAACTCTGCACGATAGTATACTGACAGTATCGACGCAACCTCGTTCCCAGGGGTCTTTACGCGCCTAATCAAAGATGGCGTCGAAAGTACCCCTGGTACAGGCTGGTCATGTGACCCAAAAATATGCCCAATATTTAACAAATAAAGAAGCCTTAGCCATGTTTTAAACTATCATAAAACACGATGGGCATTTGAGAACATGAGAGAAATGTTAAAGCACAAGCCGAAGGCGCGTGCTTTCAACATTTCTAGAGTGTTCTCAAATGACCAGAGTGTTTTATGATAGTATAAAACATGGATTTAAGGCTTCTTTATCTGTTTTATAATATAGATTTACGCGCGCGATGAAAGGAAACCCCCGGGGGGGTACTTCTCAGGTGCATTAAGGCCTGGGTCTCAAGGTGGCCACCCCAAATCAAGAGGGGGTAGTCTATCTCTTTCTCTTTGTAATATTTTTACATACAATCTTGAGAAATATGATGTTGTCACGACCTTAACAATAAGACATGACAGTTTCCGTGGAAACATGGAATGTGACCTTTGAACTCTGATGAAAATAATTTATTGAAAAGCCTCCTGCATTATGGTAAAGTGTTTTCATATGCCGGGTATTTTTATGCATGTGAATTAGAGATAGTCCATAGTTTATAAGTCAAACGAGGACAATTGAAAAAATTATGGGGAAGACTCATTTAGGCTAATGTGAAAATTGATACCCCAAATTCACGACCGTTTAATAATATTTTTCTCTAGCGTCCTCGTTGGATTTATAAACCATGGACTATCTCTGATTCACAAACATAAATATCTCCGGAATACGAAAACACTTTACCATAATGCAGGAGGCTTTTAGATATATATATTTTAAATTAGAGTTCAAAGGTCACATTCCATGTTTCCATGGAAACTGCCATGTTTAATTGTTAAGGTCGTGGCAACATCATGTTTGTCAAAGTTTTAAGAAAAACGATTACAACGAGAAAGAGAGAGACTACCTATTGATTTGCCGGCGGCCATTTTGAGACCCAGGCCTTAATGCACCTGAGTTACATGAAAAATGGGTATGTATGTGAGGCCAAGAGGCTCAAACCCTGACCCTGTTTGACTCAATCCGAGCTCCAAAACCCTGATTGCCCCCTTTTGGGAAAAAAAAACCCTGATTGCCCCTTCTTTAAATTGTTTTCAAAACACGGTCGGATATATATCCTGACCGGTATACAGCGTACCGGGATTTCATGCAAAATACGGAACATTTCAAGTCGGGACGTGGCATTGAAGATGTACTTGTACTGAAGTACGAATTAGCGGCGTCACGATGTATGGGAACCTCAGTGCTTGCATGTGGGCAGGCGATCAAAATGCGGCAACAGAATGTCTTTTTTTGACATAGTAGCTAAAAAAAATGAACTGCCTAAAAAATACTGAACCCCGACACTGACTGCACCCAAATTATACTCAAATCCTTACCCTGATCTGCCCAAATCAGGTCAAAACCCTGACCCTACCTGCCCAAACTGAGCTCAAAACCCTGACCCACCCGGGCGGCACATACATAATACGTCACAAACAGGAGTACCCCCCCCGGGAGGAAACCGCCAGTTGAAAACTATATAACACGGCTAACCATGTTATATACTCTGTATAAAACATGGCTTCTTAGCCAATCAGAGCGCGCGTACTATCGTATCTATATTATAAATAGGCATATTTTGAAGCACATCCGCCATCTGGATTCATCATCGCTGAAGAACGGTTAGCAGTTGAAGTGTGATCCCAATGAATTCCAACCGTACATTATTCTACTTGTACCCAGTTGCGAAGTGAGTATTAAAAAAGGCAAAAACGCTAAGTTCTGATGAATTTCTATCTGTTTTCAACGAATTTTGAACGCGCAACGCGAAAGACGACATCACCAGTTCATTTTTCAAATCAACAAAAATATAAATCCCACTACGAAAATATATATCTCACTACAAAAATATAAATTCGACTACAAAAATATATATGCCACTTCAAAAATATAAATCCCACAACAAAAATATATATGCCACTACAAAAATATAAATCCCACTACAAAAATATATGCCACAGTACAAAACAAACGTTTCCCAGTACAAAAATATATTCCATACATGGTGTATCTGCCTATCAATTTATCCATACTCCTTTGCGCGCTCGCCCAAAAGTGTGGAGCATGAAAGGATACTGTCACAAGTGCGCAAATAGGCTAGAAAGTACGTTTATGTATTGCCCTAAATGTGGAGCAGAGGTTTTTCGTCGAGTTACTGGAGGTAACTCACCACGAACGTCCGTTGAGTCGACAAAGGATTCACCAGCATCGAAACAAGCCAAACAAACGAAGTCAAAGTTTGATTTGCCAAGTTTCATTTCCTTCAAGGCCAAAAGGAGTCAATCCCTTTGCTTTTCTGGTCTCGCACCTTTCAGGGTCAAGTTACCTAACAATTCCTTCAACTATGTTCCGCGGCACTTGAAAACCCTCTAACCGTAGCGTATGCCAGATTGACCGGTATCCTCCCATGCAGCCGGGGCTGTCCACAGACAGCCCAAGCTCAAAGTTTGAAATTATTTGACAGTTGAAGTACAAAGGTTCAAACATCCAGAATATCTGGTATTTTATCGCACTAAATGGCAAATGAATAACACAATAAACTTGCTTTGATGAAGATTATGTTGTTGTGTCTTGAATTTTGGGGTTTTGGGGCCGATTTAAGGAGTTTCTAGGAAACCTGGTAGAGTGAATCCCGGAGAAATAAACCCTCGCACAGAAAAAATTATGATGAGCGAAGCAATATTCAACTCTCAAGGTAAACTTAAACAAGAATCCTCTCACGGCCGAGGTTTTGGTTCGAGAAATTAAAGGCTTCCAACAGTTCCCTTTATAGTTCTGTAATATAAGGAGCAGACCAGTTTTGGGAAGGAGGGTATATAACCAACAGGCATTTCAGTTAATAAATACCAATATGGACGCGAGCTGCGATAAAGAGCCGCAGGGTAGAATGAACAGTAGAGAAATATAGTGATAGCTCCATCATAGGTGGACAGGATACAACTTATAATATGGGACAAATATAAACATACATTTGAGACACTCATCTATTAGTACTCTGAACCTGGAGAACAGCAGACTAAATTGTAAGCGTGCGGTACATGAATAAGTAGAGGTCAACTTCTTTAATTTACATACACGAGAAATATATATACCAGGGGAGCAGAGAATGCATGTCACCGCGCTACCGGCCACTCCTAAAGACTGCTAAATTCAGCTAATAATTCTTCCCTTCGGTTATTACTAAAAGGATTTCAAGTGAAAGTGTATTTCATCTTCAATCTCATGTGGCCCGAGTGAAAGCCCAGATGGGCTCTTGTTTTAATTTGTACTGTGAAACATTTTTGTACTGGGACTTATATTTTTGTACTGGGAAACATTTTTGTACTGAGACATATTTTTGTACTGGAATTTCCCTTTTTTGTACTAGGACTTATATTTTTGTAGTGGCATATGTTTTTGTAGTGGGATTTATATTTTTGTAGTGGCATATATATTTTTGTTGTGGGATTTATATTTTTGAAGTGGCATATATATTTTTGTAGTCGAATTTATATTTTTGTAGTGGCATATATATTTTTGTAGTGGGATTTATATTTTTGTATTGCCCTTGTGGGCCACCGTAGAAACCAGTTGTCGATCAGTGAAAATCTAAAACCTGACAAACCGAAGAGCTGCTGCACAAGTATACGCACAAACTTGTAAGTATTAAGTGTTCCTTTAAATAGTTTAAAAGCAAATTACCAAATTTAATGCTCAATTTCTGTCTCACAATAAATAAACCTGTTTTAAAACTGTTGATCGAATGTTACTTGTGTTCAGTCCACTCGTTTCCAAAGTTTTCCTTGTACCACAATTTTAGTACCGTTCTGTAGCCGTGCTTTTCGTCCTGTTTTTACTGTTTTCAGTCATTTAGCTTCTCTCTGTGAATATTACGTGCATCAAATCAGCTTTTCCGTTCAAATTCACACATTTTTGCTGCAGTTGTTTCTGTCGATTCCTCGGATCAGAGTCGGTTTCTTCTTGTTCAGTGAGGGACAAAACGGAATAAAAGATATATAATTTTCACGTTCTTTGACTACTGTTAACTTTGTGAATACCCTGGTTTGTAATTTTAACATGATTTGTCTCTGTTCGCGATAATAAAAATAAACAAAATATTTACGAGCGGGCTTCCTGTACATTGTTGAATACAGCTTTCAAACCATTGAATTCCACAATATATTAAACGCTTCGTTAGCCAATCAGCGAGCGAATTTGAGGCGTGCCATGGGATTCTAGGGCATATTAGGGTGTCATATTTGCTGAATAATATTATACCGACTATCACTCCCAAAATAAACTATTTCATTTCCGAATGTCGCAGCATTTCGTGACTTTGATGTTTTTGTCCTGTTGATCCAATCAAATTACAGAGTTACGGTACAGTAAGTTACAATAGAGCAGATTTCGTGTGTGTGACAAACTATGGCATGTCCGTAACCGTGCTGTAGATGTGCTGTGTCGTAGTTCTGTGATTTGATTGGATCAGCAGGACAAAAACAATGGGAAACCATTTCAACGTCACGGCATGCCGTACGGTAACCGCGCTGTAGTCAGTGCTGTAGTTTGTCCCACTCATACGAAATCTGCTCTACGGTTACGGTAAGGTTACGGTAAGGCTACGGACATGTATGCCGTAGTTTCTCCCACTCACGACTGCTCTACGGGAGCTAGGTAAGGCATTTCATTCATATTTTAAGTGATTAGGGCTTGGGCTGCCCGTGATCAAATCGAATTATTGCTGCCGCAGCGAGCGACCCTGAATCGAGCGAGCAAGGCAGCGAATTTGTGTAAGGGGCCGTATTTTTGGCGTATTGCCAGCGCAGTGCGTCGTGGTCGTGCGCAGGGATACAGATATTATATGCGCTGAAAAAAACCGTGCATTGTGGTTATTCCCAAGGACACAAAAAATCAATGCGCGTTGACCATAATGCAATCTGAGCGCTTATTACAACGAGTGTAAATAAATTGTGATCGTATTTTACCACAATTCCTTCAGTGTCAGCAGAGCTGATATCCCGGAGTGTGTACAGCCCTACTTTGACGTGCGCGATGCATTAACAGTCCAGGACGAGCTGATCTTCAAAGCCGACAAGTGCTAGTTGTCGCAACAGTCATGCGCAAGCAACTCATCGAAGAGATACATGCAACACACATCGACATTGCACACGAAGAGCGAGGGACATCCTCTACTGGCCACGCATGGCGACAGAGCTCAAAGAATACATCGCTAAGTGCGACGTTAATAAGAATGCCACTCTCCAAAGAATGGACTTATCTACAATCAACTCCGAATGTTATGCCTGATTTTAAAATATATTAATCAAATTTTAAATTTTATAATATTTTACACATACATACTAGGTAGTTCAGGGTAGATTAGATCAGATAGTTTTATACACGACCTCACAAGCGGCAACGCTTAAACTTTATCGTGTTTAAATAAAGATCATTGATCAGGATTGATTGACGCATGCCTCGCGCATCGCAGCGGCCAAGCGAAAGAGCCTCTCCTGCAACACGAGCTGGTAGCCCGCCCCTGGGGTAAAGTCGGGGCAGATATCTGTCAGTTTGATAATCGAACCCTAATAGTCATCACTGACTATTACAGTAACTTCATTGAAGTAGCCCGCCTAAACACAACAACACCCGTAGTGTGATTAAGGAGATGAAGGCAGTGTTTGCTAGGTTCGGAGTGCCAGACACCCTTATATAATGGGTTGTTCGTAAATAACGTACAATGTACCGTCTCCGGCCCGGCTGAAAAGACAGGTAGAACAACTACACAGCGGATCAAATGACCTAAAATGTATTAAACTGAAACCGGTTTAAACTATTCGCTGGGTACTTGAGTGATTTATCCGGTAAGTTATCGTTATCGAATCATATTGGCTATTAATTAAAATGCAATGGCCTTGTTTTAAGCGTGACATGCATGACCCATGTATGTCATGATATATTTAACCATTATGATCAGTCGAATCCGAAGGTTGAAGCTGGCAATTACCAAGACCTTTGATCATTTTCCAGTATCACAAGAACTGAATTCAGTTATAGTTTTATCATACGCTTTTTCGAAAAACAAATATTTTGCCTTGTCCCAGTTCGTTATACAAAATCTAATCTTCTTTTTTCGATGGAAAACCGTGGTGCCAGTCCAATATCACCTACGACTGTTTCCGGTGGAAAGTTGCTTGATACACTACAATAACAGAAAAAATATAAGCATATACCGTGAACAAACATCCTGTAAAAACACGTTGGTTCCGAAGTGAGGACCTATGCAGCCAAAAATATGAAAAATAACGAATGAAAAGTCCGAAGACTACAGCATAGCTGATATACAACGTAAAATTCCAACACAAAGCACTACGGTTAGCTAGGCCTGACATGAAAAGCGCTCGGACTAGATTGCAGCCATAGACAGCTGTTTCGTTCTTATTAGAACTCGTCAGTATGGCATAGCAAACAGAACACAGGCGTCGGTGCCAATGCACTACCAACCCGGGACTGCGCTAAGAAGCATCTAGTTTCGAGCGACAGAAATGTTTGGTTATCGGGTCACACGTTATATAATACGTGTGGCGAAAAGCCAAAAACCAAACAAATCCGAACCTAACATGTATGGAGCGTCATTAGTGCCAAAATTCACTTGTGGTATTATGATGTGAGTATTTAATTTCCTGAGGAAAAAATGGTGTTATGATGATAATTGTATCGAGTAAAAATGGCGTTATGAACTGAAATTCGAATTTGTGAAGTAAGTTTGGAATTATGAAGTAAGTTTGGAATTATGAAGTAAGTTTGGTATTATGAAGTAAGTTTGGTATTATGAAGGTATGAGCACTTGCGAGCGTACTCAACGCGAAAGGGTTCACGGGAAGACAAACACGTGTTCGTTCATCACCTACAAACATGGCGGACATCGCGGAAGCACACACACAGAGCTTTTAAAGTTATCTACCGAGCTGTCTTCCATTGATCTTGGATATAGTGGAGTAAGCAAGTCTCTGTATGATTACGCAGAACATTTAGGCCAAAGAGCTGACCGCATTTCTGGCACCTTTCCTTTTCGCCATTCTCTGTCACACTATGAATGAATGGTACATGTATTTTGTACAACAATAAATTAGTCAAGGTGTTTTTCCTCTCTGTTTTCACAAAATATATGGGAATTAAGTAAGTGAAAACACAGTCTTGGATTGGAGCTTTAGTCATCCTGAATTATCTCCACCCTGCATTTTCACTTTCCTTGGGTAAAAACATGTCAAGTTCCTAGAATGGAGAGTTGGTTGATGGCATGCTTGACAATGGTGTACTTTGGGTACTTATGATATGCTTTACATACGAAAATGTATTTTTTTGTAGAAAAAATATTGTGGTGAGCCATGTGAGACATTGGTTGAATGTCATTCTGTATGAAAATATAGGTGTCACAGGGACGCGGCGCAGGTCAGTTTCATGACAATTTTTAGCCCCTTCAATTTTTTTAGAGCGCCCACTTGAAATTTTGCTCCACCGTTCTGTATCAATCTAATAAGTGTGCAAGGCATTTTAAAATGTGATCTCTCTCAATTCCAGACCTGCCATTCCCATACGTGGGGCATTTTACAACTCAGTCTCTACCCTGAGGGTAGGGCATTTGCCAGCAAAGAAAACTTGGTGGGGAGGGGTGTGGCAATTATTCAACGAGTCAAAATACCGAATTTTACATCAATGTTTATAAGAGATTTGCACTTGTTCCAAAGCCCCATAGTGGTCATAGTGGGGAGCTGACCCCGGCCAATTATGTCTTCCCGTGAGCCCTTTCGCGTTGAGTACGCTCGCATTCATAATACCAATGACCAAACTTACTTCATAATATCCAGAAATGCGGTCAGCTCTTTGGCCTAAATGTTCTGCGTAATCATACAGAGACTTGCTTACTCCACTATATCCAAGATCAATGGAAGACAGCTCGGTAGATAACTTTAAAAGCTCTGTGTGTGTGCTTCCGCGATGTCCGCCATGTTTGTAGGTGATGAACGAACACGTGTTTGTCTTCCCGTGAACCCTTTCGCGCTGAGTACGCTCGCAAGTGCTCATACCTTCATAATACCAAACTTATAGTCCAGGGCCGGGTTGTTCAAAGCCCGATTAGTGTTAATCCTGGATTAACTCTGCACAAAACCTATTAGTTGTCATGGAAATTAACCCTGGATTAGCACTAATCGAGCTTTGAACAACCCGGCCCAGGAGCATGTGTACTCCCGTGGGAAATCGGTGCTTAAAGCAAGCCACTGGTCTAGTTGTACCAAGAAGCACTCAAATATCAAGAAAAACTTTGTTGCCAACTTTGCAACCTGCACCGCGCCATTTTATGGTCTATTTAAAAAAATGGCATTTTGACCCAGCATGAAAACGAGGCTGGAATTTAAAAACGCCTATAACTTTACCAAATGGTTACGAAATGTCACCAAACTCGCAGGGAATATGCAATGCAACGTTTTCAATACCACAAGATGTTGTATAGCAAGTCACGTGACCAAATTATCATGGAAACGAGGCTGTAATATGAAATTGTCTTTAAATCCTGCTTAATAGTCTGTTAAATAAGGTAATATCCTCTAAAACCCACCACAAATCACGATAAGAACGCATCAGAGATGTTTCTAACCACTTACGTCGTTTTCTTAAGTTGTAAGCTTTTTGAAGGGATTTTTAGTAAACCACAGGTAGCCCGTGGGACCTGTTTTCAAACCCTTGAGAAGACATTAACTCAAATGGGTATGAAATGTCACCAAAATCGCAGGGAATATACAATGCAATTTTCTTAATCTCACAAGATGTTGCTTGGCAGGTCATGTGACTTAGCGAGCATTAAACGAAGCTGGAATTGAAAAAGCTATAACTTTATCAAATGGGGATGAAATGTCACCAAAATCGCAAGGAATATCAAACGAAATGTTATTAAATGCTAAAAGATGTTGTTTGCCAGGTTACATGACTTTCTAGATACTAGCTACTACTACTACTACTAATAATAATAATAAACATGGGATTCCTGTTGCAAGTATTCCTGGAGGGCTGGGAACTACTACCACACAGTCAGTATCTATCATCAGAGTAGTGGTCCGCCATGTTTTCTCTGTATGCGCTGTAAGTATTTACCGGTCATGAATTTCACTAATGGCGAACAAACCAGCCCAGGAAAGCATTAATTACAGTCTGTGTATTGTATGTCAAAAGACATCTGACGAAGATCTTGTGGAAAATCCTGTTTCACATGAGAAATTGTTAAATTTTATCGAAGAAAGGGTTGAATATGGCGATCGATTCACAGTTTTCTCACATCTGGAGTAAGCTGCAGTACGTTACACCACTCCAACTGTTGTCAAGAAATGCTTCCTGGCACAGGAAATGCTACCAAGAAGTTGTACATACAGGCAAGCTAAAAAGAGTAAAAAAAGGTATGAAGGAGAACTGATTGAACCTGATGAATCAAGGCGAAAATCCCGGGAATAGCCTTCAGGTAGAAAACTTACACGGTCTCAGACGTCACCATATGATAAGGATGTCTGCTTTTTTTGTGAGACAGGTGCAGGATATCGAGGAACACTTCATTCTGTAAGCACCGTGTCAGCAGGCCAGTCACTTAAAACTGCTGTTCAGATAACAGGAAATGAAAAACTAGTTGTTAAGCTCTCCACGGCTATTGATGCTGCCGATGCACATGCAGTTGACATTAAATATCACAGCAAGTGTTATACAAATAATGTAACAAGTGTGATGCGACGATCGTCGACAAGTAGTTCCACACTAGACAGGGCTGAGATAGCAGCTAGAGTAGAATTTTGGAAATGACAGAGATGATCTTGAGGAATGGGAAAAATCTAAACATGACAGAGCTAGAAGCAGCCTACATTGGTACCATGCCCGAAAATAATGTGGCAAATCCACCATGCTGTCGAAAGACACTCAAGAACCTGATATCTACAGAAATACCGGATGTGGAATTTCACCGGCCGAAGTGTATGAACGAACCAGAAAGGGTGACTATAAAGGAAACCAGAGACGCTGCTGTAATGTCAGCAGAAGAAGCTCATCTCAAAGACTCTAAACAAATGAAGACTTTGTATGATGCTGCTGTTCTGCTACGACAATGTGTCAACAAATGCAAGAAGTGGGTTTTCACAGGTTCCCTTAGTGACAGCATAACTGATGAGCAATTGCCAAAGGAACTTTACTCCTTTTTTAGATGGGTCATTCAAGGCCCCAAAGCGACATTAAATGCAGATGAGAAATCTTCAGAAGTATACAACCGTGCTATGAGTCTTGCACAGAGTACTATCTCCATGACCTTAACAGAACGACAAGTGAAAAATAAGAAGTCAGAAGTACTTAGAGTTACAAGGGAAATGCCACAACAACTTGCCGTTGCTTTAGCCGTTCACCAGTCAATTCGAAGTAAGGGGATTGTCAACATGCTCCATGGTTTTGGTATGGCTATTGAGTACAACACCCTCCTGAGAGTAGAGCGTCATTCAGCGCATGGAACAGAATGATGGAATCTATCTACCTCCAGATATTGTCTTTGGCAGGCGCGTGTTCTTTGCAGTCGATAATGTAGATTTTGCTGAAGACACACATGATGGACAGCGCACCCTCCACGGAACAGCAATGCCATCTACCAGAAGAGAGAGCCTGATGATGTAGAACCGGATCTCAGGTATTTGTATTAAGCAATTCTATTTGATTATTAATTAAAACATGAATATTTAGAAAAAGACAACAGAAAAATGTAAGCAAATTAAAAACAAAGATAGCGCGCATACTATGACGCCAACCGTTGTCTGGACTCTCATTTACCACGACAAATCGACCAATCAGCGCGTGAGAATTCACACAGTTGTGGTAATATATATATATTGTCTTAATTAGGTTGGAAAACACTGCAAAAGTGGATCGCACCATCCACGATAAAAAGGCCAGAGGCAACACTGCTAGAATGTCAGAAACCTCCCAACTCATCGGCCCTGTATACCCATCCTTCGGGTTATTTGCAGAGGTTGAGCTACCAATAACAGTGCAGCTCAAAGATTTTGCCTGGCTGCTTGGGCGTAACTTGACCAGAATTCCAATTGAAGAGAGAGCAGTAGAAAGTGAAGAGGATGACCTACAACGAAGTGACCCTGTCATGCGCACAGATGTCCCTGTTTGGTCAGGATATAATTCTCTAATCCATGACAACGTGTCCGTAACACGCATTGGAGCTCCCCCGTTGCTTGCCGCACCAGCGCATGAATGGAACACATTACTCACCATTTTGATGCAAGCCCAGGCAATCACCACAAAGGTTGTAGGTCCTGAGAAAAAGACTGTCATCTCCCTTGATATGGGCTTGCATCAACCGGCTAAGAAGCTTCAAATGGCGCGAAATGACCTCGGTCATATTATCTTGCGCACTGGTGAGCTACACGTGGTCATGGCACAGCTTCGAACACTCGGTGCCTTTATCGAAAACAGTGGACTTGACTTGTGTTGGGTCGAATCAGAGCTTTATGGCCCCACAACAGCCAAACAAATTCTTGATGGCAACCATCATATGGTCACCTTGCAGGCCTTGTTCATCATGTATCATAATGCTTTTCTTTCTGAACAAGAGCCACGCATGATTGAGCACCTCGAGAATGCTGCAAAGCAGCTTGGTGAAGCCTGCACCAAAGGAACAAAGGAGGATGTCAAGAAAGCTCACACCAGAATGGAAGAAGCCATGAAGTCTATGGATGTCATCGGCAAAATGAAGGCTATTGATGCTGCGCACAGCCAGATTCCAGAATTCCACTTGTTTCTCACCTATATGAGGATGGTAATGGAGATGATGGTCTTCATCAGTGCTGTAAGAACTGGGAACTGGCACCTGCATCTTACATCGCTAAAGTTATTCACCAAGTACTTTTTTGCCATGATCGGCTTAATTACGCAAGAATGATTCCTCTTTATCTAGCCGAAATGCAGATGCTGCAACAGTCAGACACCGAAATCTATGACGAGTTCGTCAATGGCAATTGGGTAGTCAACAAGAGTTTTGTGCGCTTGGTGCCGACAATGCCTTGGAGCACATTAATCGGTCGATGAAGGTTTCAGGTGGACTGGTTGGAATAACCTTAAACCCAAGTGCGCGAACAAAGTTTTTTGTTATCGCTCCCGAACTTGCTCGTCTAGCTGAAGAAGCCGCAAAAGAAATGGCTGGTGTTTCAACAACAGCTAAGGGCATCCGTCACCATGCTCTGGCAGCTTCTACACTTTGCCATGAAGAAAAACGCATCGAACAGCTTCTGGTAACAATGCAAATCTTCACAAATCCATTCCTCCAGCAGAGCGACGACCTGTTTAACCTAGTAACGAAGGTTGTAACACCAGAGAAGGTTAAGAAGGATCTAGTAGCACAAAGCGAAATTTGACACAAACTCTTTGAAACATTTGAGAAAGATCGAATCCAGTCAAGAAGAATCAATGTGTGGTCCCCCATGAAGAAACAAAAGCTTCAGACGTGGAAGACCATGGGTAAGAAGGTAAAACTTGGCGCCGGTAACCAAACTGTGGAGTTGCGAGATGACCGAAACCTATTTGCCCGAATGCTTGTTGTATGCAAGAGCCGACCGGAAATAGATGTCAAAGAAGCTGTTGGAACATATGAGTTTACTGTCGTACTACCAAGGTCGATGTTTGCTGCAGACGGAACGATGTTACACTGCACATCGAAGAGCATGTTGATGAACATCCTAGAGAAGCTCCCAGTGAATAATGAGAAGAGCAATGTCGACAGTGGAGGAACACGCATGAAAGTATCTGTCATCGATGGAATGGCCGAGGTCCAATCCCTGGACAAGCCTGAATGGATCAGGAACTGTTCACAGTTAGCAGATTACTTTACAGGGCGTATCTTTACAAAGTATGGTACCAGTGACGACATCCGCCTAATTTTCGATCGGTATGACCTCCCAACATCCCTGAAAGAAGCGACTTGTTTCAAGAGACAAGGGGAGCAGGATCCGGTGCATTATCGCATCACATCCTCTACACATATCGCCAAAGTCCCAATGAAGAGGCTTCTCTCACACACAAACACCAAGAAAGAGTTAACAGAGTACTTGGCAAAAAAGACCATCGAATGCGCAGAGAGAGATGGGAGACGGGTTGTGGTAGCATGGGGCTGTGAGTGCAAAGGAACGGCCAATGATATGTCATACCTTAGAAGCAACCAAGAGGAGGCAGATACAAAGATAATTTTGCATGCTCTTGATGCTACAGCCAACGGCGCTACGGAGCTGGGGATACACTCACCAGACACAGATGTCTTTATCCTGTCCCTCAGACGATATCCAGAGCTCTGTAAGGACACGTCATTTGTTACAGGCACAGGGCAAAACCATCGAGAAATCAAGCTACAGCCGATTGTTCGTGTTCTTGGCCCGGCAAAAGCAGCAGCATTTCCTGCATTTAACGCTCTGAGTGGGTCGGATAACACAGGGTCCTTTTCAGGCAAAGGCAAGGCTTCATGCTGGAATGCATTCAAGGAAGCTGATGTTGAAGTTGTCCGAGGGTTAGCAAGTCTGGGAGCAAGTGAGAGTCCTAGCCCCGAAACGGTGGATGCAGTAGAGAAGTTTGTATGCCAGCTGTTTAATTCTTCCCAAGACTGACATCTCCAAAGTGAAACATCTAAGATGGTGGCTATTCAGAAAGAAGCAAGCCCAATCAGAGAGGCTACCCCCTACTCAAGCAGCCCTAAAACAAGCAATATTGCGGTCGCACTTCCAGCTCCTGCTGTGGAACAACGACAAAGTAGCAAATCCCGCTCTTCCATCCCCAGGAAACTTTGGGTGGAAAGCAGAAGATGATAAATGGGTTCCTGTGATGACAACACTACCTCCTGCACCAGATACCATCATCCATCTCGTGAAGTGCAAATGTGCCAAGGAGAGGTGCTCTACAAACCGGTGTCAATGTAGAAAGGCAGGTCTCAATTGTACAGATCTTTGTAGCTGTTCCGACAGTGGTGAGCCCTGCGAGAATGCACAAAATGATGAGTATGATGATTATAGCGAAGATGATGATTCTGATGATTCCACGAATGAATAGATCTGCGAAGGAGACTTAAGCTTGTTTAGTCTAGGCCGAATTTAATCAGATGTTGTTCCTCTTTATTGTTCAGTGACTTCTTTTTGCAGAATATTTTAGTATGGTACATTTAGGGCAAGGATATGTCAATTGGAACACTAACATCCTTAGCAGGTCCTAGCTTAGAAAAGATGTAACATGTAATATAGCGTGTCAGAGGTCTGAAGTACAGCTTTTATATTATGTAAATGCCATTTGTAATGGTAAACAGTAGACAATAGACACATACATGTCTGGTGTTAGTCACACGCTCGATTTTAATATCCGTGACGGATTAAAAGGGTTTAAAATTCATATTGTTTATCGTGTTAATGTCTTCTCAAGGGTTTGAAAACAGGTCCCACGGGCTACCTGTGGTTTACTAGAAATCCCTTCAAAAAGCTTAGGACTTAAGAAATGCCAACGAATTAACATGTAAGTGGTTAGAAACATCTATGATGCGTTCTTATCGTGAGTTGTGGTGGGTTTTAGAGGATATTACCTTATTTAACAGAGTATTAAGCAGGATTTAAAGGAAATTTCATAATACAGCCTCGTTTCCATGATAATATGGTCACGTGACTTGCTATACAACATCTTGTGGTATTGAGAACGTTGCATTGTATATTCTCTGCAATTTTGGTGACATTTCGTAACCATTTTATAATGTTATAGGCGTTTTTAAATTCCAGCCTCGTTTTCATGCTGGGTCAAAATGCCATTTTTTTAAAATAGCCCATAAAATGGCGCGGTGCAGGTTGCAAAGTTGGCAACAACATTTTCCTTGATATTTGAGTGCTTCTTGGCACAACTAGACCAGTGGCTTGCTTTAAGCACCGATTTCCCACGGGACCTAATTTTACTACATATGCTCCTGGACTATTACTTCATAATACCAAACTTACTTCATAATTCCAAACTTACTTCATAATTCCAAACTTACTTCATAATTCCAAACTTACTTCATGATTCCAAACTTACTTCATGATTCCAAACTTACTTCATAATTCCAAACTTACTTCATAATTCCAAACTTACTTCATAATACCAAACTTACTTCATGATTCCAAACTTACTTCATGATTCCAAACTTACTTCATAATTCCAAACTTACTTCACAAATTCGAATTTCAGTTCATAACGCCATTTTTACTCGATACAATTATCATCATAACACCATTTTTTCCTTAGGAAATTAAATACTTACATCATAATACCACAAGTGAATTTTGGCACTAATGACGCTCCATAAACATGTCAGTGCCTTGTGAGAAATAATTATACTACAATAACCTCGTCCACTGAAAAAAACGCGGGTGCACAGTGATTGGTTACGGCTTCTGGTTTGTTTTTGAATACGTTAGAATTATGGGGAACAATTGAAAAAAAAATTGGGGAACAAGGGAACAAAGGCTAATTTTCGTTGGGAACAAGGGAACAAGGACCCCCCTGGGAGACCCTCGCCAATCAGAGTGGAGAAATTTTGTTGAGTAGAAATAACACCGAGGGCCTGTTTCGCAGGCTATAGCGATACTTTGTATTGATAAACATTGCAATTATTATGCTGCTAATGTACCAAAGGCCGCTTTGTGTCAAGAACCAATTAATGATCTGCGTGATGTGCGAGGACTGGATGCGCGGAAGACCCTGGGAACGAGGTTGGGAAGCCTCGTATTGCCAGGTCACCAAGCACGCTGTCGGAACAACAAGACTCTGTCCGAAAGTATGTCTTCGTTTGGAGGAGAGAGTGCGGTTGAGATAGACCAAGATTTCTTTGATAGCGGCTTCTCTTACAGCAACCAGCCTCAAGAAAACAAAAGCTACGATAATGAACAGCAAGGGGGTTACAGCGGATACGGACCCAGTTACCCCGATTACGGACAAACTCAGCCTCAAAGTTCTGGCTATCCGGATTCTTATGGGAATGCACCCAATTATGGAGCACAGTCTAGTTATGATTATGGTGCCGCGGGCCCTACGACAATGAGCTCAGGGCAAATGGACTATGGATTCTCAGGATCTATGCAGGCTAAACAAACTAGCGAAGATTACACGAGTTTCGAGGATGAGCCACCTTTATTAGAAGGTACAGTACGTATATTTATGGAGTGCAAGCGACTCGTGTTACAAATAGTTTTGAGAATTTAATGTCTGTTAAACTGTTGTTCGGTATGATACAAATTGCGACGTGGCAATATCACGTCCAAAGTTCTGCGCCGTCCGGAGGAGAATTCTCTTTTGGGATCCCTCTTTTGTCGTGAGGTAAATAGGCCGTCGACAAATATAAAAAAAATAGAAGTTTCTAATAGAAAGTGAAGTGCTTCCTGTGAGGGGATGCATAGAGCTACTGTCTAGTGATATTAGTATTAATGATTTGCAAGTTCTGTAGTTTTAATCAACAAGGAGTAATTATAGATTATGGCAAGTGCGTTGGACAAATTTGAATATGATTGTGCAACCAATAGTTGATAACTTTCGATTAAAAAATGAAACAAAGGTAACAAAATAACAACAACAACAACAATTTATTTATTCGTGTCCTCTTAAATATACATGTTAGTTCTAGTATTGATAAATAAAAATGAAAGAGATTGAGGAACACAGCTACTTAAAAATAGCAGAGCTAATCGAGTTAAGTAGCTGAGATCAAGCGGTTTATAATTTTGTTATTTTGATAAAGAGAGGACAACAATACTACAATACAAAACAGAAAAAGAAAAATATATATATATATAAATAAATAAAGACATGACACAAAAAAACTTACAAAGTGACAATATAGGGCATATGTCAAAGCAGAGTGCATCAGGTATCTATATAGCTACTCAGGATGGAACTCGTTAAGAGCTTCTTAACTTGATTCCGTATTTTTGATTTTAAATCCTCTTGGATTGAGTTCCATAATTTAGCGCCTAGAAAACGAATGTTGAATTTGCCGTAGTTAGTTCTGACTTTGGAAATGTAATATGAATCTTTAGCAGCTAGTCGAGTATTATGGCGATGTATCCTATTTATAGGTGTAAAAAAGTCATGAAATATAGTTGGCAAAGCATTTGCATGAAAATCGTGCATAAACAAAGCATTGTTAAGATATATTATATCAGTAAATTTGAGTATCCCTAAGCTATAGAAAAGTGGATTTGAGTGGGCTGAATATTCAGAAAAAGTAATTATTCTAATTGCTTTCTTTTGAAGAAGAATCAGAGGTCTAAGTGTAGTTACATATGTATTTCCCAGGTTGTCACTGCATAGGACAGGTATGGGTAAACTAATGTATAGTACAATTGAATTAGAGTAACTACAGGGACAAAATGCCGAATCTTTGATAGCATGCCAACACTACGTTTGATTTTTTGGGAAATATGCTGAACATGGTATTTCCAGCTGAGGTGACAATCGATAAAGACCCCTAGATACCTAATGCACTCTACTTGCTTTATCTGTTTCCCATCAATAACCAATCTGATTGCATAGTTTACAGGTTTTTGGCAAGGTCGAAATATGATAAAATTTGTTTTATCAATATTTAGGGAAAGCTTGTTTGCAACAAGCCACTGCGTGACATAAGCTAGGTTTTCATTTATAAGGGTCTCTAGTGCAATCATACTATTATTGCTGCAAAACAGATTAGTGTCGTCAGCAAAGATGTGGAAATCAAAAAAAGAACAGCAATTGCTAAAATCATTTATGTATAGGAGAAATAGAAGAGGGCCTAGTACTGAACCTTGTGGGACACCATGAGAAACAATGAGGTCATCTGATTTAAAAGAACTTACTGTAACATGTTGCTTTCTATTATGTAAATAAGAGATAAACCAGTCTTTGGCTACTCCACGAACTCCATAATGACTCAGTTTAGATATCAATATACTATGATTGACCGTGTCAAAAGCTTTTGCAAAATCCAAAAATATCCCACATGAGTACTTCCCATCTTCTATTGCCCGCTGAATTCTATCTGCAATCAACAACGTTGCATGCGTGGTAGAATGCTTTTCTCGAAAGCCGAATTGTTTGTCATAGATAATATTGTGCTTGTCAATAAAAGAACTTAGGCGCTTAAACATTAGTTTTTCCAGTATTCTATTGAAAATTGATAGTAGGGAGATGGGTCGATAATTGTTTACGCATGTAACTGATTCTTTCTTATGTACTGGAATAACATTGGCTATCTTAAAAAGATCTGGCACAGAACCACTACTGAAGGACAAATTATAGATAATTTCAAGAGGAGTCGATAAATAATTCTTTAGAATTTTCAATAAGCACACTGGAATACTAGAAGGTCCTACTGCCTTAGATGAATTTAGGCTAGAAATTTCCTCCTCTATTTCTATATTGGTTACAGGATACAGGTAAAAACTATTTGGCTGTGGTGGACCTAGGTAAGCCTTAGGGTCAATCCCTATGGGTGGTATGTCTGCTGCCAATGTACTCCCAATACTAGAAAAATGATTGTTTAAAGCAGTAGCTATTGCTTTAGGGTCTGTGATAGTTTGATTGTTGTGAACAATCTTTGAAACTTGATTTACTCCTTTAGGCTTGAGGGTAATCAATTGTTTTATCCCAGACCAGATGTTTCTTATATTTTTGCTATTTGTTTTAAAATAATTGTGATAATATTCCTGCTTACTGCGTTTAATAAGATAGCTTAATTTGTTGCGATAATGTTTATATTTACTGTGATAGTATGAGTTTCCAGACTTGAGATATTTTTCATAAAGTTTTTCCTTAACCTTAATGGAAGTCTTGATGCCATTAGTCACCCAAGGTTTAGATAATGATTTGATTTCTTTTCAGGTAAGTTTTCGAACTGGGACATGCTTATCAATAACTTTAGTGATACGAGCATAAAATTGCTGAAAATATTCATTTACATTAGCAGCATTACTTCCTGTAGGAAACACATCATTCCAATCAATACCTCTGAATTCAGCTATAAGTGCTTCTTTGTCTAGGGTAGAATAATCTCTCTTATATAGCTTTGTGTTTTTTGGAAGGGCAGAAAGTTTATTAATAATAAGAAAATTAGGTAGATGATCAGTAATACCACTTAATATGTTACCACTTATAGACTGATGTTCTAAGGAATTAAAGAAAATATTATCTATTAAGGTTGCCGAGTGATGTGTAATTCTTGTTGGTTTCAAAATATGTGGATGGAATGAGTATGATCCCAAGGTATTTATAAAATCTTCTGTGTCTGCATGAAGATTACAGCTAAGGAGGTCGATGTTAAAATCGCCCATAAGCAAACAATATTTGTTCTCTTTGTTAATTTTATCAATGGCTTTATATAGAAAATCCAATGTTTTCTCCAATTTAGCATTAGGATGCCTGTAGATTACGCCACAAACAATATTATGCTGATGAGCAACTTCAACCTCAACAAATAATGATTCAAACTCCTGCTCGGAGCAACATAGCTCACTTCGTTTAGTATAAGATAAATTATTCTTTAAAAACAGGCCAACACCCCCAGCCTCAAAAAGAGTGGGTTGTGATAGAAATTGATAACCTGGGATACTAGTATTTAGAATTGGGTCCTTATCATGCCTTATTTTAGTTTCAGAAAGGCCAATTACTGAAAATGATTTATTTAAGTCACTTAGAAGGTGACAAAGAGGATCAAAATTTTTTGCAAGGCTTCTGATATTATGATGGAAGGCTGAGAAGGATTTGCTAGTAAAAGATGTTTCAATGTTTTCACTTGAATGAAAATCATGTGAAGAATAATAATCAAAATTTACTCCTATAGGCAGCTGTAAATCTGCATCTACATTTGATAAGTTAGGATTTTTGTCAATTGATGACATTATATCTAGACAGGGCAGGCTGTCTAACCTAAGCTTGGAAATCTTACTTGAACAGAGGCATTCTTCATTTGAGTTGAAAGATAATTCAATTAAGTCATTCTCTTTCAAATAATGAAAAGGAAAAATATCAGAACGGCAGTTCAAACATATCCAAAGATCATTTGACCTGGAAATATAGTTATATTCCTTAATGGAAAGAACTGTGCATTTAAGATGAAACCATAGGAAACAAACATCGCATTGGATGGCTCTACAATTATCTCTAACAGGCTTCACACAAAAATTACATCTAGTAGATGCCATTTTAGTTTATACTGAGACTAAATGGTAAAAAGTATAATAGCATCTATACTTATCTCAATTTCTTGCCTAGATATGAACCTGTAGATCAGTTTATTCCCCTTCATCTCGCTCGTTAGAGGCCTTGAGCTTCGCAAGGTCGCTAAGATTATTGATGCACACAGATGGACAGCCTTTGTCTTTCTTGAGATAAGTGCGGCCATTCATAGTAGAGATATATTTGAACTCCAATTCTTTCTTGACCTTCAAGCAGGATTTAAAGAGTTTTTTCCTTAATTGGGTGAGGCTTTCTGATAAGTAGATATTGTTTGCTTTCGCCGTAGGGTTAACACAGTCAATGTCCTTCGTAGTTTTTCCTTTAAGCTTAAAACGAGCCCTATAAAACTTCTCAGCGACATCTCTTTGTACAAATTTAGCCACTATGACTGGCGGGTCAGGTTGTCGAATGTTTCCATTTTTATCAGTCCATGTTCTTTCGCTAGCTGGTAATCGGTGGCTGATGGAGATGTCGTCTTCTCCAAGTTCAACATCCATTAGCTCCGCCACTTGACAAATAATATTGTTTGTCGATTCATCTCTCTCGTATGGTATCCCTTTCACTTCTATACATCCTCGCCTTGAGTATTGTTCCTGTTCGTCGAGCAGAAACTTGTGGTGCTTTTGGGCATTGCCGAGAGTATTCAACTGCGACTTTAGCGCGTTATTCTCAGTCTTTTGAATGCCAGAAGTGGAATTAAGCTGGGACTTCAGTTCGAAGACTTCATCTTTAAGTGTCTTGTTTTCATGTTCAAGTTTAACCATTCGATGAAGAAGTGACTCGTACTTGTTATCCAGAAATTGATACGACTCTTCGAAAGGCGCAAATTTCTTCGCCAAGATACCTTCTAATTCTTCTGCAGTGACGCCCATATTTACAACATACAAACTAAATACTAAAACACAAATTAACATCAACGAGAAAGACAGAAAAGTGATAAAATATCACAAAATGACGGAGACCACGAGAGCACAGCCATCTTGAATCGTGACCAAAATAAACAGTGGAAACAATATATAGAGCCATAGAGAGAGATTTTTAGTTTGCTCAACTCACACTACCCTGGGTTCTAGAGGTTAAATGTTTTGCCATTTGTTGTTCTAAAATAGCATTGGCACTAGGATCGTCAAGTGCGTGGACGGCAAATATACAACCTCTGGGCCAGGTCTGTTTGAACTTAATTTATTCATCCAAAATATGGAGACCGATAGCCATTGGCTAACGCTCACAACAATCTGTAATTGGACAATATCCATCACGTGTCCAAAACCGTGTGCTCGATGTTTGAAATGGCATGCAGTGATGGTTGCATCAGCATGCACAGCGCATGTGAAGTAAAATTGAAAACTTTTCCCCAAAAACTTCCCCTTTTTCTGCAGTTTTCTTTGTCAACTATGTGCCAGAAATACATGTCTATAATGCTAGGTTACATTTAACGTTAGGAACTTTGGTTTCGAAAAGGTAGTGTAATTTGAATTGGTGTTTCAACATTTTTCACTGGTCTTTCAATTTTCAAAATAATATAACTTGCATTGGCAGCTCTTAGCCAGTCAGAATCTATATTTTTTTTGCTGACACATTATTCTGCATGAAAACGAGATTCAAACAGACCTGGCCCAGAGGTTGAATTTTTGCCTTCTGCATGGCTTGCCGAATTTACCAACAAAAGGCAAAACATTTAACCTCTGGAACCCAGGGTAAACTCACACTTGCCTTAAATTGCTCAAATTTTATCAGGGACTGATGGGTTGGGTTATTAGACAATGTGCATTTTGGACAGAAAATAACACAACATCAATAATGGAAATATAGCCAACAAGTAAATTAGTATAGATATTTTATTGAAATGTGTGAACAATCATAAACTATATAACATTTATAATTTGCTGTGTGGTAGAATTCAATGGGAGTGGAGAAAACACTGACCCCCACAGTCCATGGACTCTCTAAATGTACTGGGAGTCCATGGACTGGGGGTCAATGTTTTCCCACACCCAGATACAATGTCCACATCAACAATAACATCAACTCAAAGTTAATATTTGTGTCCGAGTGATGCACTTTTTAACATGCCAATGCTACAACACAATAACAATTTTATGTATGTACACTCATTGCAAATAATGTCCTAGAAAAATGTAAAAGCTTAAATTAACAAGAGGAATTATGGGGTAAACCTTATTTCTGATAGGGACGATTTTTCATTACCCTGCGAGCAGGGAGCCTTATTTTCTTTGGTTTTATAATCTCCTGAAAACCAAAGAAAATAAGGCTTTGCTCGCAAGGTAATTTAATTTTCATTTGTTTGTGCCATGTTGGGCAATTTGTTTGCTACCTGGAAGGGTTCATTTGCTGCCCCGAAGGACGATTTGTAAGTGTTAGTCTCCATAGACCAACATGCTTCAACAGCCAGATAGTTCAGCAATATTGTCTCTGCATCTGGTATGAGTCGATTTCCAAGTACATCGAGATACAGTACTAGTCGGTCTCCTTCGATTAGGATATTTGTATTGATTGTGTCAGAGGTCCACTGCTGAAATGGTTTAGATTGGGCACACAAAAGCACTTAAAAACTCATAAAAGAACATTGACAGTCTTCCTCTCAATACATCACTAAAATGTTTGTGACCCTGATGAATACTTCCAGCTATGAATAAAGCAGAGTTTGACATGATAATTTGATAAAATGGTACTTAATTACCCAGCCACTTGAAATTGGTGAACGCAAAGTATGGATGCAGCCATTTGCTACAATATCTGGGATGTATCCTCTGAGACCCAGGGTTTCAGAGCGAGGCAATCACCGGTGACCATGAACCCAAAATATTTTTCAAGGAAATGGTATGGTATGCTTGCGAAAAGGTATGCAGGTGGTCACCCTGTGTTGTAATGTAATTTCTTAATGGCATTTGAATGTTAAGGAGGGATGGGGTATTGGTATGGACTTAAGTAAACACAACCAGGAGAACACAACGTAACTTTTCTCTTTCTAATAATGAAAGTAAGTTCTACCAAGAAGGTGATCAAGCTATCAAATCAAGACTGTCAATACTGTGATTAATGCTTCGATCAATCTGTTCAGTTCACTGTCTATAGCGATACTTTGTGTTGATAAACATTACAATTGTTGTGCTAATGTACCAACCATGATTTCAAAAGGCCACTTTGTGTCAGGAACCAATGGATCTCTGGTTGGCACATTAATGACAATGCCAGGATGACGTGGCAGTAAGTATCATAATAATAATAATAATAGGCCATATTTATATAGCGCCATATCACCACAGTCTCATGGCGCTTTACATTTTACTGACATATCCCGTCAGCGAATTTTTCGGACTGCTATCACTATACAAAGGTGCCCTCTAACCTGTGTACAGCCACTGCTCACCCTAAAAAATTGGGAGAGAGCATTTAGCCAATCAAGGACTGAAGTGCAATACATACATTGATAGTGAATTATGATAATTATACCAAATTATGATATATCATAGTCATTTCCCAGAATTTGGGGAAAATCCATGTGACCTGGAACACGATTAACAAACTTAAATCACAGACACTCATGATTTTTGAGACAGTGAGCAGAGGCTAGGTGCCCTTATCTTGTGATCAGGCTCTCTCCTTTCCACTAAATAAAGAAATAAAAGAGAGGGGGGGGGGGGGGGGGGGGGGGGGAAGAGAAAAAGGAGAGCCTGACACAAATGCTTGTTGAGTTGTTTTCCACCGGCCCCTGTCACAAAGCAATGTCACAAATTTTGTGTGAGCCATCCAAGCCAATCAAACTGTAATTCAACTGTACATGCCAGAAGTCACACTTTTAATTGTATGAACCAATCACAATACCCCAATTGTTTTCCAACCAATCAGAAAAAAGACCAGAATTTGGTCTGTTTACATATGCTTCAGCAAGTATTTGTATCAGGCCCTCCTTTCCCTTCTCTCCCATCTCCGTGCATGCTGTGAATTCATAGGAAAGGAGGGCATGATTGCAGGTTAAGGTGCCCTTGCACCTGTGAATTAACCAGGGCGTAATGTCCAAATGAAATTAAGAATTTGTTTTCGATTTGTCGTTCAGTGTTGCAAAATGTTCAACCAACGAACACTTCAGCTACTACCCATGAAAACTGTAATGTAATTTGAGCAGCATACACCCTGTGCATTGTTCATTAATTATAAACTAGTCGTAGCTATCGCTAAAGTGCCAACGAAAACAAAAACCCAGAAAAATTGCCTCCGCCTGATCTGAATATGATACGCTGATAAATGAGAATAGCAATTATATTTATAGTTTGTTTATATTTTTATAAATCACAATGGAACACTTTGTAACTGTGCATTAGAAAACTTAACTGTATATTTCACTTCATAGTTATTCCTGACTTTTTACTCTATGGCACTTTGAGAATACATAAAATACAGTGCCTTGCAGCATATAACAGCCAGGCGATGAGGGAGAGCAGACGAATTTAGAGCTGTAGAATAAGAAATATGGTTAGAGCCTAGAGGATACGGAGTGCTCGACACTGAATGTTTTGAAAGTTTGTCAGAGGGGATATTAGTGCTCCAACTGGGCTTATTAGGCTTGGCATTGTTGCTGTACCTAAAGAAACAAGAGAAAACAAAGGGTTTATCATGTTTATTGTATTTATTGAAATCATTGTTAACGAAAGATGCATATCAATTTCATTAAACAATTACAAGTATAACACATCTTAAATTGGCTCTGACTTTGGTTTACAGGACATTACATTACATTACATTTTCACAGAGTGATCGAGATTTTTACTGCATATCCCCACACATCATCGGGCATCGGCTCTATATTGCTGCCGCCTCGTCAGCCTCGCATCTTCGCTCGGCTGACTCGTTGGCAATAAACCCAAGTGTTTACAGATGTAGAAATAATTAGTATCAAAGAGATTAATTGTTGGGTTGACCATGAACTCAATGTTCACATCTCTAGTCCTCTAGGTGTCTGAGTCAATGTAAACATATTGCTGGACTAAATCGCTCGTTGGCAATTAGTCCTCCAGCTGCTGATTGTTTGGAGGTTTAATAACTGCATGTAAAATTTGTGGGGCATGTGACATTTTTAATCGGAACATTGCAAATGCCGGGGGGGGGGTGGGGGGGGGGGGGCGATGTTGTTTATGGTGTATGTGCTGTAATTAAAGGTCCGGTTTTGAACTTAATTCCAATTTCTGTTTTTTTGGGTAAAAATATGGTATGTTTAATTCCAGGTTAATTATGGGAGAAAATCCGGGTTTGTTTTCAAAATAACTAAGGCCACACATATCTACCCATTTATCATACAAGTGCCCCCTGGCCAGCAAATGCCCCACTGTGGAGTCAGCTTAGCTATACAAATACGTACCCCACAGTGGGGCTTTGGAATGAGTCTCTTATATTGCCACACTTTTCACACAGAGCAGACCTTTGCTGATAAATGCTCCACCCCTCAGGACTGATAAGTTGTCAATTTCCCCACATATTGGTCAAGTTTGGAATTGACTAATACATAATTTATGCACTCATAATGTAACATTATGAGTGCATAAATTATGTATTGTTAACTTACAATAGATTTCAGTATTCATGGTAGGGCGATATTTTGGCATTATTATTCGACACAAACATTGCATGTACTTTGCTCACTAGTTTATCAGGGTTTATCTTCACCTTTCCTCCTTGTCTGCTTTTTTACCTGTCTCAACCCTTTCCATCAATTAAAACAGGTATTCATCCTAACATTGTTATTTTACTTAAAATAGCCTTTTACATATAATTCTATTTTTTTTTTCATTTAGAGCTGGGGATAAACTTTGAACACATCTGGCAGAAGGTATTACCATGATAATTATTATTATAACTTACTAGAAACATGTTGCAACATCTTTGACAATTAATTCAGTAAATCAATCATCCATTTCCCCTTATAGACATTATCAGTCCTCAACCCTCTCCAACAGACAGACTCAAACATCATGGATGACACAGATCTTGCAGGGCCACTGGTGTTTTGTCTGGCATTTGGTGGATTCCTCCTTCTTGTAAGTAGTAATTTGTAAAATAATGTAGTATTGGGCTTCCTGTACTCTGTATTATCTTTATTGTCACTCCTGCAGGGACATAGCCAGGGGGAGGACCTACATTGTAGGGTGTCCATGATGCCCTCCCCCCTTTGGTTAAAAAAATGTATAGAACGAAGGTGATCAAACAATACCAAAAACACAAAATCCTCCCTCAGAATGCAGGAAATTACATTTAAGCAAAAATGTCTGGCATGCCCGGTTCCCCCAAGATGGAGGCAAGCACCTCTGGTGCTCACATTGGGACCCCTCTGGCAAAACCCTACTTATGCCTCTGTCCTGTGATGATACTAAGTATGAGTGGGAATTAATATAAATAATAAATGGTGTGATAGTTAATAATAATAATAATTAATAGTTAATAATTAGTTATAATAATATTATATCTGAGATTAAGAAACATTAAGCCATAAAATTTTGATAATGTTATTGCTTTTCTGTATCAATTGATGTTTTAGTCTGGGAAGATTCATGGATTTGGATACATCTATGGAGTAGGAGTCCTTGGTTGTCTATCATTGTATGCAATTCTTAACCTGATGAGTATGACAGGTGTCAATTTTGGCTGTGTCATCAGTGTTCTTGGATACTGTCTATTACCGATGGTGTTTCTGTCAAGTGTCTCACTATTGTTTTCGTTACAGTAAGTATTCTATCAATATTTAATTATTTAATTTGGCATGCTAATCATAATTATACATCATTGTGACGTACCCTTCACTTCTCATAATTTGTGAATACTAGCTGTTATATTACTACACAACATTATTACATTCTTCTTTAGCCAACCTTCAGTAAAATATTGCTGGTTACTCCCTTTTACTTCTTTTTCCTGCTTGAAAATATCTTGCAAATAATAAATTCTTAAAATTCCCAAAAGCTGCTTTTAATTTTTACAGTGAAATAATATCATCTGTCAAATAATAACTGATTTCTCAGTGCAATACAAAAAGGTACTCTTTGTTGCTAAAATTGCATAATTCCATAAGTCAAATAAAAGAGGTTTAAATTGAGTTAAGGATACTGAGTAATGGCTTTCTTGCCAGATAAACTTGCAAAAAGAGCAAGGAAAGGGAGAGCTTAAATTTACATGCTGTGAGTCACATATTGACTCATTTTCTGTTTTCTTGTCATTGAGCAGTAGCAAGCCACCCACCCAGCCCCCTTCTAGTTTATGCAGCAAATATACAATAATTTATTCAGTGTTATTGTTGGTTTATTAGGCTTGGAAGTTGGTAATATGGTTAGCTCAGTTGGTAGAGCACGGTCTAGAGTGCGGGAGGTCGGGGGTTCGAATCCCGGCCGCATCCTTGCTCCTTCTACTTCTAATCAGTATTTGAAGGGGACGTGAAAGAACCTCTCAAGCATGTTAAGGCATGGTTTGAACATGAAAACGAGGCTACAGTTATTTTGTTGAATAGAGTCACTTGAATTTGCTCAAATCCTAGAACAATGGTGGTTATAACTAATCTCAGCGTTTTTAGTCGTCCTAATATAAAATTTTGGTAAAATGTATATCACGTGACCAACCACGTGTTCACAAAAAGTTGAAAATTAAACTAAAAACAGGGTGGTGCATTGTATATTTTAAGTAACGATTTTGTGTTTATCTGATTACACTTGTGGTTGACTTTAAAGATCAGTTCGGAATGGTTGACCCTGATAGACTGTTAAGGCGAAAATATAGAAAACAGGTCACGTGACCTATTCTTGGAACCATTTTTCGCCATTTATATTGTCTTCAGTGATAAAAAGTCAACCATTCCGGACACAGTCTCATTTCCTATAACAAGCTTAACATTTCCAACCGAAAATCTGAAACAAAACAATAACTTCCGCCACCCCATTTTTATTTCTTTGTTTTATCAGCCTTAAGGTCACGTGACCTTCAAAACACCAAAATACCGATACTTAAATGTTAAGACACACGATTACCGTATTACTCCAAAGTTATAGGGTATTTCATACATAAATAACAAAGATAGCGAATTTTGAATGTTTTATCAGAACTGCTCAAAAACCATGCCTTAACATGCTTGAGCTGTTGTACTACTCGAAAAAGAGCAGGGGATTGTCACCCGGTACAGCAGCCTGGCCATTGCACTAACCACACTCAACATTGTAAACTGCGTGGCAGCTATTAGCGCCGTGAAGCAGTCCGAAATAATTCACTGACGGGATATGTCAGTCATATGTAAAGCGCCATGAAACTGTGGTTGATATGGCGCTATATAAATATGGCCATTATTATTATATTATGCACTTATAACCCATCAAATATTTTCTCTCACACATTATTGGTGGAATGCATCACATGACCCAATATTTTCTCTCTGCCAGACAACAAATATCAGTGAATACACCCCCTGTGAGCGTAAGCATGTGTCAAAGAAAATATTTGAAGGAATTGATAACTACAATAACCTACAGACTGTGTGGTGTCGAAATATACCCTGATATTTGTCCTTCGCTCTTTGGAACTGTTCTCTTCTCAAAACAGATAATATATGTGGACAAAATATCAGGGTATATTTCAATGCCAAAAATTGCTTATTGTTGTTATACTGGTGCTAGGGTTGATAATAAAAACACTGCAATATAATGTTGCTCTTGTGCAGCAGACAAATTGCATTGAATGTGTGAGCATTACAAGTATTTTTGTCTTTTCAGGGGTATGATGGGGACCATATTAACTGCCTCAACAATTGGCTGGTGTAGCTTGACAGCATCCAAGCTGTTTGTTACTGTTCTTGCCATGGATTCTCAACAGCTTCTTGTGGCATACCCATGTGCCCTATTGTATGGAGTCTTTGCTCTGTTAACAGTCTTTTGATTATGTGATAAAATTAAATGTTAATCAATTAATATAATAATAGTATTATAGGATAAAGGGATTATAACCACTGGTCAATCTAGATTAGCGATTATAAATATTATTATAATAAGTTTGGTGTGAGCAGTAAACTTTTTAGCCAACTACTGTCCAATCCTATGAGACAAACTGTAATATTATTTATAATGCCCTTGAGTCACTATAATATAATAATATATAGCTGTTATTTAACAATTATTTACCACAGTGGAGGTGAATAGTGGTGGATATTTACCGAGCTGCTTCAGCAACATACATTGTATCCACCATGCACTATTCACTGACACTGAGGTGAATATTTTTTTTAGTATATACCACACATGTGAATTATAGCCAGCACCAAATAGTTATTTTATTTTCTGTCAAATGGACAAAAACTTGCGCAAGGTGATTGCTGCTTTGCTCAGAGGTGAATAGCAAAGGATATCCCATGTTTGAGTAGCCAATCAGAGTGCACAAAAAGCATTTCACTGGTGTGGTATATTTAAGCAATAGACCACACATTTCAATGTGTTTACTGGCGAAATAAAGCATGCGGGATGTTGGGAGAACACAAAAAATGCTTGAAAATCACAAGCTGAAGGCACGTGATTTTCAAGCATTTCAAGTGTTCTCCCAACATCCCAAGTGCTTTATTTCGCCAGTAAACACATTGAAATGTTGGTATATTGCTTTTATGACATAACTATGAAACAACGCAAGCAGGCGTGCCGATTTCTATGTGTTTATCGGCACAATAGACCATAGATTTTTGAGTCTATAAGCCAATCAGAGAACTCATACTATCTGGGTTATATTATAAACCAGATTGTAAAACCAGATTGAGGGCACGGGGTAATCTCATCAGGAGTTACAACATACAGATAATATTATTGGCCACCATACCTGCCTGTGAGTCCTGATATGGAAAACAGAGCTTATTTGACTTTTTAAGGGGACCTTTTCTCACAAAGAGTGAATACTCTTGAGGAGAATCTCATGTAGCATGCCACAAGGGACCAAGTGCCCTTTTCAGGACGAATTTTTAAGCTACTGTGTACTCACTTTTGGTATGTTTAATCGAAATTTCAAAAGAAAAAAAAAACGTCCAGAAAAGGCCACTTGGTCTCTTGTAAATGGCACACCCCTTCAGTTGAAGGGCTGTACGTCAGTGATTGAATCAGAAATTGAGCCCGAAGGGACAATTTGGCCCTTTTGTGCGTGATCTGGCATTTAAGTTCCTTTGGAAGCGGACAAAGCAGGACAATTTGACCTTTATCGCATTTTTTCAAGGGACCAATGTTTTTAAAGTGGGAATGGTACACTAGCACAGCCTGGCTTGTTCCCTGGCTGTGTGCAAAAAGGGTGTAAGTAACTCTTGATTGCGTTCTAAATTCTCCTTTAGAAAACAGAAATTGAAGGAGAATTTAGAATATGATCAGGAGATGTGTGCCTTTTTGCACACTAATCTGCCCTTCAATTGCAGTGTCTGTTGATATATATGTGAATGTACTTTACGGAGTGTGTGTGGAATGAGTCTGATACATTAGCATATCTTGCTATAAACAAAAGATTACTATGTTTTTATAAAGCACTTTTTTTGTCTGCAGTCAGGTGAGAACACTGCTGTCAGTGACCAGTATTATCAAACAGAGACAAAACTAAGAATAGTATGAATTAGTCAAACGTATACGTAGCTTCTACTGATATTTCACACCCGATAAGTTAAATTAAATGACTCCATGCACTGTTTTATCTTTCATTAAGGTGATGTGTTTAGGATGTGATTGTTTTGGGCTTGCTGACTACCCCCCTCCCCTTAAAAACACTTCTGTGCATGTCTTTTAGAAAAATAAGTCCATAAACTGAATCTTTAATGGTGAATTTCTATATTGGAATGGTCATCGGGCTACCCAACGTTAAACCAGCCTGTCCTATTTTAATATAACTTTTTTTCTTACACCATACAAAACATCTCATTGGGACATGCAGCCACTTCTTATCCAGCTAGGTTAGGGACTTTAAAAGCAGCCACAATAGTGGCGTCTAGGATGACAGCATAAAACAAATAATAATTATAAAGTACCATACCTGCAGTTTGTGAAATGTAATAAAGACACTATTGAATTCCATGTAGTCTTCCCCTGTAGATATTTAACCATGGATTATCCTTAATTCACTCGAAAATCAGATGACTGTGTCTTTGTATAAAGCCTTTGTCAATTAGCTAACGAATTACAGTACTTATCTTTTGTCGTAATTTGCTTCATGCTTGGCGACTCTCCGATCGAGCGTGTCCTATTTACTCAAATCACTCAACGGAGTTGATCGTTAACTCGCCCTACCCTCTTGAGAACTCTGGCCTTTGTCCTTTACGTCTGCTTAAAGATTACCGTATATGGAAAATGACCGGTTGCTATGGGACAACGATGAAAGATGGTACCCAAGGAGGATTGAAAGGGCTTCCCATGATCCTTTGCAACCAAATATATTATCAACGACAAAAATCACGTGACTTGCTCATTTGAGATGGCTGGCGTTCGGATAAGACCGTTCTCTGCTAGTCCATTTGACACTCGCGAGCTTATTTATGTCTATTTTATCTATTATATGGATCAAAGTACAAAGAAGTTCACCCCAGTACGAAGTTTTCCATGTCTGGAGGTTAATTTTCAGTTTTCAAATGAGTTGACTACCGAGTTTGCTGCCGGCCGGAGAGTTGACTACCGTCTACCGAGTTTGCTACCAAGTTTTGTGCCGAGAGAGAATTTACTGATTTTCCACTTTCAATATGTGGTCTTTTACCAACATTATCTTCATGCATTTGAATATTAACACCTAAGGATAAATCAAACAGATTCCCCTTCACAAGTAGCAAAGATTTGCAAAATCATCGTGAGTGAATTCGACCGTGAATTCGCAGCGGTGGTTTGAGAATATCCGTTTCGCGCCAAATTTTAACGGTTAATGCAGATGTGATTACTCCAGCAGAACGTGAGTACATTAGAATACATTTGAATACCGAGTATTGTTGAGCACTTGAATAAGATATCTGATACATAAAATCTCTAAGGTATTCAGTGATTTAGGAAGAAACTTCAATTCATGAGAAGGTCAGTCACCTTGAACTTTGAACAATGGACGCTATTATGAATTCAAGCATAACAAAACGACTTCGCATGAATTAATGCAACGACAGTTGTCTGGAAAAAAACATTGTACCACGTAATATGAATAATAAAGAGACGATTCGGTATATAAAAGATTCTCCTTCAATTCCTAAAAGAGAAGAAAAATCGCTTGTAATAGAAGGGAATTTTTGCGCGAACCTCTCCTTTCAATCTCTGTAACTTGTAAAAATACCATGTGAGCGCTCAAAGTACCACGGGAAGCCCTTTCAATCCTCCTTGGATGGTACCTTAGAAAATAGCAACGCCTCGTTTGCATAAGAAAGCAACGAAATAGATTCCTAGATTAACGTGTCAACACTTCGAAACAGTAACAACATGCACTTTATAAATAAAGAAACATTTGTGTACATAAGATAAACGTGAGCTTAGGGAGCGGTCAGTAATTATTGGGGGAGGGCTACTGTTGTTTTGGGTTGAATCTCCCCAACATCACTTGATAATAACAACAAAACAGAGTCCAATTTACCGATATCGATCCACAACATGTTTATCAATATAAGTATATAGGGGAGTGTCAAAAAATTCTGGGCGCACGTTTAAGGGAGGTCATTATATTTTAAGCCCTGGTTTGGGGGCCGGAGGGCCACAATTTATATAGCCTGCTGTTCAGATGTATTTTTTCACTCAAATTCGAAGAAAAAGGTAACGTCTGCTTACCCGAGCGCTTAATTAGCTTCCAATATGCACACCTCATTGTGTTATGGACTAATCGGGTTTTACCTTCCATATCCTGGAAAGTGACGTATGAAAGTGACGTACATTTAAAAGGAATTCAGACAATATATTTGCCATTGACCAATCATAGGAGTGTCGACTGGCGCGCCAATTCACTAAAATTCTAACAATGGCTTTGATTGGGCAGAAAAATAAAACAAACGTGCTGACGTCATGCTTGCATATTGGAAACTAATTAAAGGCCCACAATCATCCTAGACGCATTGCGGCCGTTTGTTTTGTTTTGAAAATTGCGCTATTGTTTGATATATGCTCTGATTGGTTGGTTAACAAGTCACTCCACGTGTACCAATTTTCGACTGCAACAAAATGGCGACTATAATAACTTATAATAATTAACTTTATTTATCCATGGTAAATGGTTCAACAGGGCTCATTTTCAAACATGCCGTGCATAACTAATTATAATAGGTGCTGACTAATCTTGTTTACAAATGAAATTGTAACGAAAATAAATATTAATAATAATAAAAAGCTGTCTAAAATAGCACTAATCCTAAAAATACCCTATGCTTAATATATATCGAATATGCATAGAGAAAAAGCCATCTGAGCTGCTACAAGGCTTTTATTGCATTTTTGAATGCAACCAAGTTGTCAACCTCTCGTATTTGGTTTGGTTTGGTATTGGTTCCAAGCTTCTGCACCTTGATAAGAAAATGAACGTTTACGGAAATTGGTTTTAGGTTTAGGCAATCGAAGGTCAAATTTACTGCCTCTAAGATTGTAATTATGTAGTTCCGAGGTCATTTTGAATAGTTCTACTCGGTGTATTGGCGCGGCTTCATGAAATACCTTAAACACCATTGTCCTTATTTGCTGGTTTTGTCTTTCGCATAAATTTGGCCAGTTTAGTTGCCTGACCTAATAGAATAGTCAGCCCTAGTTATAATGCGGGCTGCTCTGTTTTGAAGCTTTTGTAATTGCTCATTTCGCGTTTTACAGCAGTAACCCCACACAATACTACGGTATTCAAAATATGGCTGAACGAGAGAGCGATATATTGATGTTATTAATGTATCCCGATCATCAGTCAAATTTCTAGCTTTATAGAGCATGCGCAAGCCATTGGAAGCTTTTGAGATTATATTTTTGACTTGACCATCCCAATTCATTACTTCGTCAATGTTTACTCCTAACAGTTTGGTATTGGCTTTATGTTCAATATAGTCATATTATTATATAGTGTCATTTCCCTAGACTTAGCAAGATTTTGTCTGGAGCCAATGGTCATGTGGCTGGTTTTTGTGGTATTGCAACTTAATTTGTTAGTTTTTAGCCAATTTTTAATTGCAGCTAGGTCCTCGTTTAACATGTCCTCAATATGAGTAATACTTTTACTAGCTGTTGTGATGTAAGTGTCGTCAGCAAACATTCCAGGAGTGGAATGATGGAGACAATTTGGAAAATCATTAACAACATTATGAACAATAGGGGCCCAAGAATGAATCTGTGAGGAATACCACAGTTTATGAATTCTTCACTTGATAGAATACATTTACAAAACACCTTTTGCTCCTCTTACATAAGTAGGACTTGAACCATTGTAAAGCTCTACCATTAACACCATATCAGCTTAGTTTGCGAAGCAAAATATGATGATCTACAGCGTCAAAGGCTTTTTTATAGATCAATAAATACATTACCATTTGGCTCACCCTTGTCCAAGTTATTAAGCCAAATATCAGTTGCAAATAGTAGAGCTGTACAAGTCGAATGCTTAGTTCTAACGAAAGCCAGATTGAAATTTGGTTAAAGTGCCTATCACCCTTTTGCAATTTTGATAGCTTATGAACCTCCGAAAGGTTTTGAGTACTTCTGTGAAGAAAGCTTTGGTTTAAAGTGAATACTTTATGTTCTACGCTTGTTTGAAATCGTGTAAATGTGACCTTTCCTGACCCATGACCGCGTAAGTAAAAGCCTGGCATCTCATTAATGCATTATTCTCCATGGCACCTTTCTATCACAACAACATCAATTTTTAGATAATATACACAGTTTATGAGCTGTTAGTAAAGGAAAAAGTCATATTAGTAAAAATTGTAAGTTTTTATTCAATTGTTGCAAAGTTGAATTAATTAAATGACGTCTACCCAGGTTTCGACCCAGGCTTTTACTTACGCGGTCATGGGTCAGGAAAGGTCACATTTACACGATTTGAAACAAGCGTAGAACATAAAGTATTCACTTTAAACCAAAACTTTCTTCACAGAAGTACTCAAAACCTTTCGGAGGTTCATAAGCTATCAAAATTGCAAAAGGGTGATAGGCACTTTAAGTTATTTGTTTGTAAAAATGCTAGGAGTTGAGTGTGGACTATTCTCTCGGCAACTTTCGAGATAGCTGGCAGAATTGAAATTGGTCTCATAAAGTATAATTGCCTGGTATATCTCTTTCATCGGCTTTATATATTGGAGACACTTTAGCTCTTTTCCAATCATCGGGAAAGATACCGGTCTCAAATGTTTGGATAGATTCCGAAATATACGGACTCGCAAGCTTTAAAAGTTTACTAGATGTAGATATGTCCAATTCACACTGTTATCGAAGCATTTAGACTTGAAATAACTTTATGTACGTGCTCTTCCGACACTGAGCCAAGTTCGAAATTGGCCTCGAATCGTTCTATGTAATCTGAACGTGTGTACGATCGCAAAGCGTCTAGGGTGACTGTGGGGCTTTAAGCGCTTTTTTCTTTGAATTTATGAGTGAAAAAAAATACGTCTGCATAGCAGGCTACAATTTTTATGCCCGAATTTATAAAAACTTAGTAACCATTCCACTATATTAACTATGGTTTAAAGAAATCACGTATTAATTTATTAACAAAGCGGTCAAGACCTTTGCTGCCCCAGGGTACCAGACTCGATTAGTTCTTCAGCTACTTCAGGTATCCTGACACTCTCTTCATTTATAGTACTTTTGCTAATATTACATGTATATATAAGAGTGTAAATAAAATAATTTGTTGTTGTAATCATATTTATCTTATGTACACAAATGTTCCTTTATAAAGTTCATGTTGTTAGTATTCCGAAGTGTTAACACGTTAATCTATGAACTATTTCGTTGGTTTCTTATGCAAATGACGCGTTGCTATTTTCTTAGGTATCCATCTTTCATCGTTGCCCCATAGCAAGTCATTTTCGATATACGATAATTAGCAGACGAGGGCAAAGCCCCGAGTTGTTGCTTCCCACCCCTTCTTTGCATGCGCACGATGTAGTGGAAGTGCATGCATGGCAGACGCATACATGTCGTATACATACACTGCATGCGTTGTGACGGTGCATGTATGCACAATAGGCAATATTCGTATTCTCACGGACGAGCTGGAACGACCACTCAATGGAGGCTCGTGCGGGGGAATTCGCTAAAAACTATTTAGCATTAGAAAAGATTCCCCCGCATGAGCCTCCATTGAGTGCTCGTTCCAGCTCGTCCGTGAGAATACGAATATTGCCTATTAGTGCATGCATGCAGTGACTCTGTATGTCACGTGGCCATGCGTACATACCGTGCATGCATTCAGAAGGGAAGAGCCTTTCTGTGATACTGAGACTTCCATTTTGAAATACGAGCCAAAGACTTCGGGGAGCTCGTTGGAGCGAGCGCAAAGATTCAGCTGTTTTCGCAGGCTACAGAGACTTAGGCTCTCTTCAATTTCAAATTGGAAAATGAAACTCAATTATATCTTCCGATATATCAAGAAAATTTGAAATTCCGAGATTTTAGTTTACAAGTACCACCGGTGCGGCCATCGCCATGTACCCTAGGCTAAAACATTTACTTTTTACTTAAAACAAGAAATCAGACAAATTGACAACTTCTTTTGTTTATTGGTTTCACTCCTACAACCTTGTTGTCATTATTATTTTTAAATCTATGTACAAATTCTAAATACAATTCACAGGTAATCCATTGACACGACGTGTTGGTAAATAGGCCTTTTTCAAAATCACGTGACACGGCTCGTCCAGCTGGAAGGTCAAACTTTTCAAAATGGCTGCGAATCTCGACGACCAAGTCACGTGCTACAGGATCAGTCATCTTGCCTTTTCATTACAAGTGCTGCTTATTCGTACGTGCGACTGACAGTGGCTCCAATGGCCTACAGTAACCAGTCACGTGATTTTGAAAAAGGACCGAGACGAATAACAATTATTAGTATATACCACACCAGTGAATATGACTTTTCGCGCGCGCTGATTGGCTACTCAAACAGTGAATATGATTTCATATTCACCTCCGAGCGAAGCAGTGATCACCGCGCGCGAGTTTTTGTCCATTTGACAGAAAATAAAATAACTATTTGGTGCTGGCTATTCACCTGCAGTATGGTATATACTACTAAAACAATTATTCACCTCGGTGTCGGTATTTACCAAGCCGAAGCGGCTCGGTAAATAAAATATCCACCACTATTCACCTCCACTTCGGTGAATAATTGTTAATTAACTACTAGTGACTCAGTTTACAGTGTACACGGAATACTTCTAATCGAATGGATTGAACCTCTATCGAGATGGATATAGAGGGGGAAGAGAAAGAGACTTGAAACATTGGCCAGGTTTAATTCTTATGATGCCCTTGCAGACCTTCCAGTACATAATTTCTGTGGTGCATATAAGATTTTAGATACATCGATCATGCAAATACCACTCCGCGTATGTTTGTCCAAAGCTATTTAGAGAATGGTCTGTGTTGAAGGCACAAGAAGCATCAATGTTCAACAAGGCAAATCTGTCTATTTATGAAATAAGGTACATTGGATACGATTTTACGACATTGCCATCATTTCAACAAGCAAAGTTTTTTACAAAGGCTTGAACAAATAAAGGCAAATTCAAAATTATCAAGCTACTTCTCTTACCAGACAAGTTACCTAATAGTTACGTTGTTAAATGTGAACTTTTGAAACACAGAAAAATAATCTTGAATTTTATATCAAACAAAATAACCCGCTGCCAGGCTCGATAACTAATTCAATCAAAGCACTATTAAATTCATTTATATACTCTTTCATATAATACCAAGGGCGTGATTGTCACGCCTCACCATTTATTCTCACGCTCACATGCCGGACATGTTAATCTCATGCCCGGGGGTGCGGGGGGCAAGGCCCCAGACCCAGCCTAGCAGCTTGTGCCATCGGTGCTCATGTCCGCTCCTCAAACTCACTCCAGAAGTGCATGCTATCCACCATGGTAGCTAAATCCCTTTCTTATGTTGCTTTTGCTATGCTGGTTGCAGCCGAGTAGAATTTATGTGCATAAAAACAATCTGGTCCAGTTGCAGTAAAGCATGCTGTGACGTTGAAATGACTTCCTTATGTTTGCCCTTCGCATCTAATCAATAAGGCAGAGTTATCCAGCTGATTGGATATCCAGGTGCACAAAGGATGGGCAAAATAACTGGTCCACTGCACGGCAGCTAAGTGGGCAAACTAGTAAAGAACTAATAAACAACTGAATAAATATGAGCATTTTAACACAATATCTCGGTATTCAACTCAATCTAATAACAATGGCAGCACGAAGAAAAACTGGCCGGAGCGGCTTTATGCGCTCTGATTAAAATTCCGTTCAGCTGGATATTTGATAAGGATATGGCTTCGGTGCCGCAGTCTATGTTTTGCATTTATACCAAAGCTGGACACCTAGTAAACATATTGAATAACTTAAGTGGTGGAAAACTTCCCCACTTTTACTCGAGAAAATTTTAAATTTCAATAATTTATAGTATTATTAATATTATAACTATAATTAGCAGTGACTGTTACTAGGCTTAAAATGTAGTAATGTTTAAATCTAGTAGTTGCATAATTACCAGTATTTCTTATTCGTATTAGTATAACGTTTGTGTCAGTACTTCTCCTGTGTGAAATAATTTACCTACTGTAGCTAATTGTTCGGTGGCCTAGTTCGTGTGCAATAATGTTCCCACATTAATATTTACCATGACTAATTGCCATACATTTTCTGGCATTAAGTAAGAGAAAATACCGAGAACAGAGGTATTAAGTCATATACATCCCGAGGGTCGTAGTTAAATACCGATGTATATAACTTAATAGCGAGGTTCGAGGTATTTAACTACGACCCGAGGGAAGTATCCGACTCAACACCGAGTTTCTCGGTATTTATCTTACTTATTTCATGGTCGGCAATGTTTTCTAAGCAAAGCTATTCCTATGAGAATCAAAGCAATTCTTTGACCTTCAGAAAAAGTAAACAATACCCTTGGCAGGTTTGTAAATTACACAAAAGCACTGAATCATACAACAGAATAAGTATTTCGGCATTAAAGTTACGTCACTAACATGATCGGCTCGGTGTTCTCTGTTCTTCATAGGGCTTTATCTCCGATAAAGACCGGTTTAACAATAGAGTTGCTCATTATCAATGCAAGGTATTTATCTGTTTAAATACCCGGGTATTTATACAGATAAATACCTTGCATTGATAATGAGCAATTCAATTCAACTTTTAGAGTTGTGCTCTCAAGCTGACAGTCAGTTCAATGACCCGATATAGACCCATTCGAAAAATGGCGTCCAATTTAAAAAGCTATTGTCCTGGTAACGTGAACACGAGGCTAGTCAGTCCACACAAAAGCTTTTGAACTTGTAAGCGAGACTAGTCAGTCCTAAACAATAGTTAGTTAAATTGGACACCATTTTTCGAATGGGTCTACGAGTCAGAGCTCAAATACGACGCCTTCACTCACTCCCTCTTAAAGAACGCGAACCGTCTCATCATCATTGGACATGGATTTTTTTTCACCATACTCCAACTGCGCATGTCAGTGACGTACTTTAATGCCGAAATAATTATTCTATTGTATGATTCAGTGCTTTGTTTAATTTACAAACCAAGGGTATTGTTTACTTTTTCTGAAGGTCAAACTTTTGACATTTACATTCCTTTGAATCTCATAGCAATAGCTTTGGTAAGAAAAGCTTGCCGATCATGAAATAAGTCAGATAAATACGGAGAATCTTGGTATTAAGTCACATACAGGCCTCGAACCGCAGTTTAATTTACTTTACTTTCAGTGAAACATGTTATTACTACTCTAATCATTACTTAAGTTCACATATTTATCTAAGTTTTGTAATACCAGTTATTATTTTGTGATCAGGATTAGTGTCAGGCCAAATAAGCAAATGTAGGTACTAACTTTTTATTTATTTAGTTTTCTAACTTTTTGTACCGCCTGGCTTTATTTTTTTGCAGATTTTAAGAAAAACACAGCGATTCTCTAATTTCAAGCTTGTAGTTGAAATTTTGGTGGAAAAAGTAGTAAGGTCGGCAGGGGAAATCTAGGTTGGGTAGCTGGAAACATTTTGTTTTATTTGGTCTAAGCTATATTAATGATCAGACACACAAGGGGGTGGATACCATCCTTCCTGCAATTTTTCTCTTCAAAATGACAATGTAACAAAAAAAGGTAAAACTTTGATCCACACTCCTCCCCCCGCACCGCACCCCCCCCCCCCCCCCCCGAGTACCACAAATGGGGCATGACTTTGCAAGTACATCTGAGGTTAAACTGAAATGGCTTCAAGCAATCTAAGTTGTAATGAATATTCACAGCTTTACTAAATTTTAATGAAATCTTGTGGGATTGCTTCTTTCCTTGTTGATTTGTGTGGTATAAAAGGCATTTAACAACCAAGAATCAAAATAGTGCTGTCTTTCTTCCAGATACTAACAAAACAATACTTATGCAATGTTATGTTTGTTTGCTGTTATGATCAAACAATGTATCTGTGTGAGAGTCGAAACTAATAAAGATTGTGTACTGTTTAAACTTGAAAAATGAGCTTACCTTTTTAGATGTTCCCTGTCTAAATTTAGAAGAAAAAAAAGATCATTTCTGAAGTCAGAAAGGGAGAAAGCTAAAAATAATTCATCCAATATTTGTTCTTAGGGAAGACTAAGTTGGATTATGTGAAACATGAGGCGACATCTTGACTTTATACGATGGATTATGTGACTTCTTATGATCCTACAAGGCCTACCATCAACAAGGAAAACTATTGCCATGTAATATGACATGAAACCTCAGGGACAAACAGTAACACATGTGATGCTAGTGCTTGCTATGCCAGTAGATTTATCCTAATTTAGTAATGTGTCCAGCTAGTTTGGAGTAACTAAAGTATAACCTCAGGGACAAACAGTAACACGTGTGATGCTAGTGCTTGCTATGCCAGTAGATTTATCCTGATCACACATCTTGGCAGTTACTTGTTTCTAGAAACAATAGTGCCAGTTGTCGACATGCAGACATCTTGCTTGTGTCAAGTTAATGAACTTTGAGTTTAACCTTCCTAATGGTCCTCTGGAAAGTGAATCTCACAGCTGCAACATTTCTATAATCAGAATCCATCAAAAGGTCCTTCTCCAAATAGAAATGTTTTGGAGACTTGGTCTACAAGTGTTTATTCAAAGGTTTTGCAGATAGCAGACCAGGATATCTCACTTAGAGCCTCCAATAGGCTCTGAGCTTGGACCTCAATATTATGGACATCGTCTAAGTCCTAAGGGATGAATCGACAAGGTTTGAAGTAGAACTTGTCTGATCTTCTCGTTCCCAATTTATATCCGCACTAACATGCAGTACTCTTGCAGAAGTAGCTGAACTTCCTGTTGATTCTAAAAACAGGAAACAAACCAGCATTTGTTAATATCAGTATACAATGTATATAATGACCAGTTTTTATCAGTTTTGAACATTATTTTGGTTTTATCTTGGCAGGAAGTGTTTCATACACTTGCACGAAAGACATGCTACACAAGTGAACACATGGCATCACAGTCAAGCTGCCATGGCTACAGACCACAATCTATCATGTCAAGGGTATAGCTAAACTCACAGAACATTTTGTATTATGATAAACTATCACAAAACAATTAGGTTACAATACTTGAATGTGCTTTACGGAGTGACCAATATCAACCAGAGTCCTGGTAGAGAAATAATTTTCTTCATCTGTAATGCTTACCCCAGTCAGTTCTTTGTAAATGTCTTTCTGAGCAAAGTGTAATAATGTTGCCAATATTGATTTTTGGGTCAGATTCCAAATGTATGCACGTACAAATACAATAACAACCTATTTGTGGTGTCAAAATATGCCCCGATATTTTGTCTGCGGACATTACGTGTTCCGAGAAGAGAACAGTTACCGAGAGCGAAGCTCGAGGGAAACTGTAAGCTTCGAGGATCAGATAATGTCCAAGGACAAATACCAGGGCATATTTCGACGCCATAATGTAGGTTGTTGTTGTTATCATTCTTAAGAAATTTTCTTTGAGGCGCGCTTACATTGTATATGCTCACAGAGGGTGTATTCACTGATGTTTCCCGCACGTAGAGATGCATGGCACCACTACAAGAACTTGTTCTTTCCTAGAACAATCACCCAATGCAGGGGCGGATCCAGGATGTTGTGAAAGGGGGGGGGGGGTTGCAAAAGGATTACCGTAAACAGCGGCAGATAAGCCGCACCTTTTTACCCAAAATCTTCGTCGAAAATCGAGGGTGCGGCTTATCTGCGAGAACATCTATAAAAGTTAAATAAATTTCCATAAATTAATGTTTAAAAAAAATAAGTCAGACTGATTAAAACTACACAAAACAAAAAGAAAGGAAGCACTGATCATCACTTTCACAAGCTTGGTGGCTCCTAAAAGAGCCGTTTGTGTTGTATGTTTCTTGTTTCGGTGTACCAGCGATTTCGCCCCCCGAAATCGCTAGTGAATTCCCCCCCCCCCCCCCCTTACTCGCCCCCCTCTAGCGATTTCGCCCCCCTCTAGCGATTTCGCCCCCCCTCCCCTCCAACCTTTTAAAAGGTTATGAATACATGTTTTCCTTCTTATTATTACTGTAATGCATTGGACGTGGAGAATAGTACAGGCAAAAAGCTATCAGTAATGTGCATGTAATTCAATTATATTTTAAAATTCACGCTTCACTTTTCTTCGACAAAATTCGTTACGGTAAACGGAACGTTACGGTAAACGGAACGCTACGGTAAACGGAACGCTACGGTAAACGCTGCAATTTTCATTCGCGCGAGCAGTGCAACAAGAAATTCGACAAGGGATTCTGCAATCCACCTATACAATCTTCGTCAATCTTCGAATGATACGTTCTACAAAATGCATTTGATAGCGATTTCCTTTGTGTTGTTGTTTTGTCCCCCTCCCGCGACCGTGATCCTTAGCGTTTAAACAATAGATTGTTTTGATTTGACGTCATGATGATATAGGTCAATTGAGCCTTGGACGAAAAAATACCGTCAAGCAAATGCTATGGAAAGTTCTATTGTATATGTGTAGGCAAGTAGACATGAAGTTTAAACACTTTCCGATTTAAAATTGTGGGTAAAACTACGGAGTAATCTCGTTGAAAGTTTGACGGGGCAAGGAAGGTGATGCACATTTCTAATCTTGATTTTCCTTTCAAAACTTTTCCCCCAAAATTTGAGCTTCAAAACTCGGGGTGTGGCTTATCTGCCGGTGTTTACGGTGTTTTTTATCTAGAGATTTTAAAATTGTATTTACAGTGATTTACAGGAATCACAAAACCCCTCCCCTGGATCTACCAGTGCAATGGAATAAAACCTTCCCAAGAAACTGAGATGTCTGACTTGCTAGTAGCCTGCGTAGCCATCTGCGTATTAACGAACGAAAGTTTGTTTTGGACCCCCAGCGGAGTAGCACGATCATATGTACCATCCTCTGATTGGTTTTTACTAATGCTCATTCTTACACGTCTTCTGAATGGCCATTCAACTGTCACCAGCCTCGGAGATTGTCATGATGGGCAGTTCATGTCAGAGGCCACTCGGTTGAAACTGTTCGTTTAGATCTGAGTCAGCTGTTTACTTGGGATTTCTCGCCCTAGACAAGCTCAGTCGTTATTTCCCTGTGTTTTACTATTGGACAAGGTTAGGTTTATTTCAATTTTGGGTCAGGTTTTGAAGTAATGTAACATAATAGGCTGGCTGTGGTTTAGTGCCACATGAAAGGAAACTTGCCGAACACATTAAATAGAATCTGTCACGACAAAATGCTTGTTCCAGAAACACACAAACAAATCTCCCATGCAGCTTGGAAAGATCTAGTATGTGCCACATCTGAACTCAACTACAGTCAACTGCTCTTGTTCTAGCAAACGAATCTTGATGTCTAACTGATATTGTACAGATGCCATTGCTTTTCTCATCGTGTGTAAAAGCCGCCATATTTTGAAATGTAAATTAGCCGTAAGTCGCACTGGTGACAGTTGAATGGCCATTCAGAAGACGTGTAAGAATGAGCTGGTGGCTGGAAATATTCACCCATCTAGTGTGGATATTTGTGCTGGCTACTTTGCCCAAACAAAGTATGGATCTCTATAGAAAGGACTATGATCTCTGGCTAGGTACTTAACATCTGCTAGCTATGTGAAAAGTTACTGAAACCCAGCAGAACATGTACAAAATATTAATGTCATACATCCCAGCCACTTTTTGAACAAATTTGATAGGAAATATAGGCTGTGCAAGTTCTAAATATAGGAAAATATAGGATTTTTTTCCAAAATATAGGCACTTTATAGGAGCTAAAATAGCTTTCAAACAATAAATAGTAAACAATAAACACACAATTTTTAAAACATGTGAACTTTTAATGTGTTTGATCAAACCTGTTTTTTTTTTATTGATAGGAAAGAATTTTGCTTTTGTTAATTCACAACAAAAATGCTAAAAAGTGCAAAATATAAATGTATCACTCAGCATACATCCTATTTATAGGAAATATAGGAGGATTTCTTGAAATTAGGCTCTTTATAGGATCCTATACAAATTATAGGATATATAGGAAATATAGGACGTCTGGGATGCCTGTAATGTGCTTGTCCTTTATTGTACTATAAAATTATTCACTAATTATTTATTTTCGTTTGTTTGTTTATTTACTGTAGACACATTAGGGACGGACCATTTCAAAATTGATCGGGGGGGGGGGGGGGGGACCCCGATTTTTTAGGGCTCCTATTGCTGCAAGAAATATTTTTTATGGCATCGGACCTCGCACAATATTTTTTTAAGGCATTCAGTATTTTGGTTTTACATCAAGAACATTTTACACAATTTTAATGTTTCTAGATTTATGGTATTTTCCATGTAGATTAATTACCTTTGTTTAGTAGAAAACATATATATCAGGCATGTTTTCACAAAAGGAGCCTTAGAACCTAAGACCCCCCTTTTGTGAAAACATGCCTTTAGCTTTAAAAGCCAGTATTAAACTCATTTTTTTGTCTTTTTCTTGAAAGGGCAAATGACAGTTTAAGACTTTTCTGGCCTTTCTATCCCATAATTTACTTGTGTGAGATTATCCCATAATTTCTTTATTTGAGAGCTAGAGGTTAGAGATCAATTATGGGATAGAAAGGCCAGAAAAGTCTTACTCTGTCATTTGCCTTTCAAGAAAATGGCAAAAACATGAGTTACTGGCTTTTAAAGCTAAAGGCACACAAGATCAGGCATGTTTTCACAAAAGGGGGTCTTAGGTTCTAAGGCTCCTTTTGTGAAAACATGCCTGATATACATGTATTCTTCTTAAAATCTCTACCTCACATTCCTTCCCAGATGGATACTGAAAATTGTACTGTTAATTCGTGCATCATATTGTATTGTAGTGCATCATATTGCATTATTCCGTAGTCTCAAATAAAAAAATGAAAGTGCTCAACATTGCCTCTTCTTAATATTTATGCGCATATAATTAGCTACACGAAAACGAGGCTATCCCCGCATCGTTGCTTAGCTGAAAAGCAAAATGGCATCGCAGACGGAGCATTGCTGTGTTCCTCTATGCGTTGGAGACAAAATTGTCCTTTCGAACTAGGATGCACATTGCATCCTCGATGCGGGGATAGCCTCGTTTTCGAGTAGTGAATTAAATATGTGCATAAATATTAAGAAGAGTGAATTGCCATATATAACTAATCTCTTGTACACGAATGCATTATCTGTCCTTTGGGAATGTGCCTTTGATTATGAGCTTAGATAATATACCGTCCTTCGTATGTAAGAAAAAAGCAGAATGTCTTTAAATATTGCGAGGCCAAATTTTTTGAGATTTTACTGCTCTCTAAAGCACTGGTTTCCTGTGTTCTGGAGACTAAACATTGGCTGAACCTGTTTCAGCTAATGAACAAAGTTTCACCCTTGCTCGATTTTTTTTGGGGGTGATTTTGGCTCGTTCGCTCTTTTTTCTGTGCAAATTCGGCCTGCTTGATTTTTTGGGGGGATTTGCGGTACCCCCCCATCAATTTTCAAATGGTCCGTCCCTTATACTACTGTCATAGAGTTCATTGTTTTTCTGTCCTTGTCCCCCACCATGGGAATACATCTTCAATGCTTCATTTTTGTTCTTTTATCCAATTACCTTCGGGGGGATTACTTAACATAACAATAGTGACATCAAATGCAAGGGGTCTACAGTTAATTATTGTGGTCTAAAATACTCTAATTAGAGTGTAGACCTATTTGGTAGAAAAGAAATAGAATACAAATCTACCAACTGAAGGCTTAGCATCTGCAGCCCAAATAATTTTACAACACTGGGGTTAAAGTACAACACAAACCTGAGCTTTCTCCTCCACAACTTGGTCGGCGAGATGACTGAAGGGAGTCCGGCTCAACATCACCAAGAAAAACAACTGGATTGTCTACGGCACTCTGGTGATCCTCATAATCTGGAGGCTCAATTGTGGCAGCCTCTATATCGCGACTATCGTTGCTCTGGGTATCACTACTTGAAGTCTAAACGAACAACAAAAATGTGCAAACATGTTGCAGCAATCTTAATAACTCTAAGAGTGCCCATAAGCCCAGATTTGTTACCAACAATATCAATTCTACATCAAATAAATAAGCGAATGGTAAAATATTTCTTGACTTGAGTGTTGTGTGAGTTATAAAGGTTTCTATTTCCAATATGCTAATTCTGTGACATCATAGGAGGCTTCATTTATTACACCAAAATGAGCTGACAGAGATAAATGACCTTTTATACACATTCATGTTATATTTGGGGCTTGTATCAGTGACTTTACCAAACATTCTGTGTAAATCAGAAACAGTTTCATTTACAAGATGAAAGAAATGACAGTAAATCGGCCTCCAATGACATCACACATTTAATAGAATCGCATAGTCACAGCTGAATCGCACGAGTGCGTTTGCAAAATCAGATGCTGATTGGCTGAGAGGAGTGGTGATTCAGAGTGGAATCCACTGTAAACTATGTGCACTATTTATAACTTAACAAAATATCAACAAAAATATTCAATCTTCAAGTAATTCATCGGACTATGCGAATCAAGGAAAACCACATGCCTGACTTGGTAATTCCACATTAAATTGCACTTGAAAAAACCGATATCACGTTGCGAAGATTTCTCATGCAATTTAAAGTGGAATTACCTCGTCAGGCAATGTGATTTTCCTATAATATTCATTCCCATATTCGAAATATAAACTTTATAACTCATAGATGCAACATTCAAATTAAGAAATATTTTACTAATTACCTATTCACTAATGTAGAATCGAATGTGGGGATAGAGACACTTTGACTTGCTAAGCTAATAACTATCTAAATTAAGACAACCCATTTCAAGTTTGGGTTGATAATACAAACCCACCAAATAACAGTTAGATGGAACCATACAAAATAATAATTAAGCAAATTAAATACCGATGCTGATCAATGTTACACTTACCACGCCTAATTCCTTCAGTATATTCAGTTTACACATAGGACAAGTTCTATGTTCTACTAACCACGGATCAATACACATCTTGTGGTACTCATGTCTGAAGACAAAAAAAATACATAATATATAAAGGTTTTATATCATCTTGGCAAAAACGATGCGAAGTCAAGAACTAAAAGAGTCTCCCTTCAACTGTGTAAGAAGATTATCCCTATCAGGAATTAAGCTTGTCTAGCATATCTAAGGGATTATGGCACTCTTGTTTGCTGTGTTTCAGTTAAAACTGATTAATATGCAAAATACAAGTAGCATCCTCTCTTCACGAGTGGTGTAGTCATTGTCAAGACTGTATAGAATAACCACATAACATCAATTTTCAAAGGATTCAGAGATAAGGTTACAACAGCAGATATTACAGTTACATCTACAAATAGCAGTTTCAGCAGTATTGATCCCAATGCTTCACTTCAATATAATTAAGCACTATTCATACTGTGTACCTAAATAAGTTGTATTTGTTTAAGAGGGTGGTTGTGTCATACAAGAATGATGGCTGCAATGGCACTTCATTACTATAAATCTGCATTATTTTAGCCTCAATTTAAAAAAAACTATTTTAACAAAACTTTTATATGTTTCCATCCTCTGGTTCATTCCTCCCGAGAGAGACGTCTGAATCCAATAGCCGATAATGCTGTCCAGTGACGTCACTACCAGAAAACCTGGTAGTGATCTTTGATTGGTTCATATTCTATAATTTCGCATAATTATCATAAGTAACTCATCCAAGAAGACGGCAGGATTCACTTTGGACTCACGATTGTTGACCATTGAGCTCGAGTTTCAGACTGTGGAGTGATTGTCTTTGGCAAAGACCTTGAATTCGTAAGGAAAACATCTGGAAATGGATTGAAAGTGTCCTGCACAATAACCGGCCGACTGTCCTGTAAACATGTACATTTTATCACGTCACGTCTGCGGGGTTGTTGATAATCGATTATTTGTTCACACTCGCAGTGGTAAAGAATGTCGCTACTCTCTTCAAGGAACTGTTCTTTCCCGTAAAAGAGTCTTCGAAAATTCTCCATTATCCTTTCATGTTTTTCTACTTTTCTGTTGCATCATTTACATAGGTAATATCTTGTAGCTGTGTTGATTCGAACGGCAGATTGCGAGACAAAGATCAACGGAAAGACAAAGATCAACTGTACTTTGCCTCCAAATATAATATAACGATTTGTTGCTTCGAAAAGGTTTTCACAACATAAGAGGCACTTGAGAAGCAAATGGGATGGAGATTGAAGCTTTCCGACGGAACAAGTGAAGTCAGAAAGCGTATTCATAATGGTTTAAGAGCATCATTGTAGTAAGGTGTCATAGTTTTGTTTATATTTGGCATGTCATTGGTGATAAAAGGCCGGCATGCAATGGTGCATGTAATTATATAACGAGCAACTCATTGTACTGTCGTTGCACACCTCGGCGACAGTACATTAATACACTCCATACAGTTGTATTGTTGTTGATGCGGTAAATAGTTATGAATATATATACAGGTAAGGCTTTTATTTTGGCTGGCATAATCTCAAATAATTTCTCAAGGCGAGCGATGGCTTTGTTTTTGTGACCCACAAACTCTTACTATCGCTGTGACAGTTTTATTTGCATAAATTAAATTGTTAATCCGCCTTGACGTCACGGGACGGCATTATCGGCTATTGTTTTCAGACGTCTCTCTCGGGAGGAACGAACCAGAGGAGACGGCTGAAATTCAGGCTAATTTAGAGCCTAAGTCATTCCTTAAAGGTTCAAATTTATTTACAATAATAATATTATTGTAAATCATTGAAAGTGATTGTTTACAACACTTTCAGTGGGCTTCCGTCAATCATTGAAGTGGAAGAAGTTACAAAGCAAGCTTCAGCAGTGTAACTATCCTTCAAGTCAGGATTTCAGATCAGAATTTCGAGTCAGGATTGATTGATTTGTAGCTCCTCCCACTTTGATGATCGACATAAGCCTATTGCCATATTCCAGTGGGAAAGCATAAAAAGCCTGTTGTGTAACAATGAAAACAGCTGTAATATGAAGTGTTCAATAACATAGCTACTTTAAACTTGAGCCTGGAAATCTTGTTGGGAAATGGATTTTTAGAAAAGGACATTAAATGCTTTTTTGTGTAGAGACAAGGCTGGTGTTGCTTACTGGCAGGGTAATATTCTGATGCTATCTCCTCCCTTGTATCCATCGAGGCAAACAGGACAACTATCAATTTCCTTATCTTCATCCTGAAAGTCAACACAGTAACTTTTATTAATTAATTAGAATTACACTGTGATAATATAAGGTTTTCTAAAGCCTTGGTCAAACGCTTTCAACATTGATCAGTACAACATTAATGTTTGTTTCATCATGTTGAAGGGATGTTCAAATCATGGGTATCAAATGCTTTCAACATCAGTACAACATTAATGTTTGTTTCATCATGTTGAAGGGATGTTCAAATCATGGGTATCAAATGCTTTCAACATCAGTACAACATTAATGTTTGTTTCATCATGTTGAAGGGATGTTCAAATCATGGGTGTCAAATGCTTTCAACATCAGTACAACATTAATGTTTGTTTCATCATGTTGAAGTGATGTTCAAATCATGGGTGTCAAATGCTTTCAACATCAGTTCAACATTTCTGAGAACAACAGAATTCAGATTCAGATTAATTTATTTTGCACTATTTTTCCTTTTTTTAATAAAATTTACAAATAATGACTGTAGAAAAAAAGATGGTAATATATTAAGCTATTAAATTTAATGAGCTACGTTAGATGTGCTTAGTGGTCAAAGTAGCTGCTAGGATTTCGAGTTGATCACTACCATGGGTATAACAGTCGAGGGGAAAAAACAAGAATTATATAAAAAGAAAATAGGAAAAAGTGCAGAGGAGAAATTGAGGAAAAAAATCAGAGGAATTATACAATGGAAATAAGAAAAAGTAAGTCTTATTATCATAAGTAATTCTAGTAGGGAGGAACTGTCCTTTAGTTTTCTGTTTAATAAGATTACCTATATAAAGGCTGCCTCCAAGTAGATTTAAGATTATCTTTATACAGTCTTTAAAGTTATAGTAACTTGTTTTACATTTATTTGACCAGGGCTTAAGGGAATATGCCCGCATCTAGTGATAGCAGTTTCAGAATAAATAGAGAATCAGGAAACCAAGGGGGATCCATTTATATCTTTATAATTATATATATCTGTATCTCATCATGTATTTGCAGGGCTCGAAATAACGGCCGGTCATACGCCGGTCAAGATGTCCGGCCAAATACATTTTTGACCGGACATTGCCAATTTTTGGACGGTCAAAAATGATTAATAATTAACCAATGGTAATTTTCATTAAATTAGTAATTTTCACTGCATGGAAAGGTCCGCAAACGTGACAATAATTCAGGTCTTTATATTACAATAACATCTTTAAGACATAGGCTTTTTAATTTTAATTTTAGCTAGTACACGTTCACACACTCGGGTCATGAATTGTTTGCTTCTCTGGTTTTCAACATTATTATTATATATACACTGACAAAGTAGCTGAAGCTGCTGTTATACCTGAAGGCACTAGAATTCCTGAGTTGTCTGTACATGACGTCACACAGTTCCTACTTAGAGTAAAAAGGACTGCATCTGGTCCAGATAACCTCCCCTATTGGCTCTATCGTGACTTTGCTTACCATCTTGCCCCTATAGTGGCTGATGTTTTCAATTTATCCTTGAGGCTACACACCGTTCCTCTAATATGGAAGGAAGCAAATGTCAGACCCCTCCCTAAAGAGTCACCTTTAAGCTCCTGTAATCAGCTCAGACCTATATCTCTTACCAACATCATTATGCGTCTTTTCGAGCGCCTGGTGTATAAACGTGAGTTATCCAGTGTGTGTAATAGCTATATTGCCCTGGATCAATTCGCTTATCGACAGGGACATAATTCTACTATGGCCCTGATCAAGTCTCAACACTACTGGTTAAAATGGCTCGATCATAATGCTAACTTTGTAAGAATTTTCTCCTTCGACTTTAGCAAAGCTTTTGACAGTGTATCCCATAGTGTTCTTTTTAATAAATTAAGGGATATAGGCATAAACCCCTACATTTTTAATTGGCTAATTAGTTTTTTAAGTGATAGAAAGCAGCGCGTTGTTATTGACGGCATTACAACCGATTATTTAAACATCAATAGAGGGGTACCTCAAGGAACGGTACTGGGTCCCATACTATTTTCCATCATGGTTAATGACATTAAGGCCATAAGTCCCAACAGTTTGCTAGTTAAATATGCTGATGACCTCACTCTTAGCATTCCAGTAAATACTAAAAACAACCGAAATTGTAATATAGCTGACTTAGAAGTACAATCCATCATACAGTGGTCAGAAAATAACCACATGAAGCTTAATTTTAGTAAGACATGGGAAATGTTGCTTAAGGGTAGATGTCCTAAGCAGCCACCTCCCCCTCTTCCTATTATTGAGCGCAAAGATCAATTGAAACTACTTGGAGTTACTTTTGAAGACCGTTGCACTAATTGGGATACTCATGTAGAATTCCTTTTGAGTAAAGCTAGTAGTCGGCTTTATATACTAAGAGTATGTAAATATTATAAGTATCCAATTGAGCATTTAGATCTGCTCTTTCATAGCCTTATTATTTCTGTATTCACCTATGCCATCGAAGTATGGGGATGCTGTTTCTATGATAAATATCTCAGTAGAATAGATAGAATGTTTGCTAGAGCTTTTAGATCAGGGTATTGTTTGGAGAAATACAGTATTTGCAGTATTTTAAACTCTAGGGATAAGAAATTATGGAACAGAATCTCTCAAAATCATACTGCCCTTGACGATCTGTTTCCACCACAGAGATCCAGACAACTCCGTGATAGAGGGCATAACTACATCTTGCCTTGTGTAAAAACTGAGAGGTTCAAATCCATTTTTATAAATAGATGTCTTTTCACTTTGTGAAAACATAATTGACTGTTACTAGATTTATATTTTTATATATATTTCTTCTTTTTCCTTTTATATATTTTGTAAAATATTGCACGTTTGATGTGGTATATTTGTTAATAAAGACTATTATTATTATTATTATTATTAAAGGCAAAAACTCAAGCCAAAACGTTATTTTAGCGTCAATATTTAAACTTCGTTGTCCGCTAATTATTGAATGTCACAGTAAAACCACTACACAGTAAAAACATTAACAATAACTGAAAACTAAATTGTTCGATATCAATTACGGCTCTCATAGCTCAATCAGATCCGTTTCCCTCTTCTTCTTCTTCAACTCCTTCTTCTTCTTGGCTGTCTGACCTTTCCTCTTCTGTCGAAGAACCCTCTTTCAAAACCTTCCGTTTTGCAGCCGCATCTTGCTTCTTGTAGACTTTTCTCGTCTTCTGCTGTGGTCTGCGCGCAACAGTAGAGGCCCACAGCTCGATTGCCGGTCTGGGGTCGAAATCATCCAGCTTCGGGCCTTCTGTTCTGATTCTGATGAGATGGTTGAGGGTGCTTTCGCCAAGTGATGCCCGGGAATCTCTCTTCACTCGTTTCATTAGCGAAAACAATCTCTCGACCTTCGCATTTGAGATGGGGATTGACAGCAGAAGCTCAACTACCAACAACACCATACCCCATTCACTCCTGCGACTAGAATCGAACACTCTTCTCCATACACGTAAGTACGGCATCGTGGTGGGGCTGAGGTAACGTTTGACATGGTGGATGTCGGGTGAACAAAAAGGACGGTATTGATAATCATGACAGGCCATACTTTTCACTGATTGTTGCACGCCTGACGAACATTGACCTAATATAAATTCAATATGACTTTGCGATTTGTAGGTCAAATTTTTTCAAATAATTATATGACCGGTCAACATGTCCGTTCAAAACGGTATTTGACCGGTCAAGCACCAAAGTTGGCCGGACATTGACCGTTGACCGGCCGTTATATCGAGCCCTGTATTTGTACATACATCATACATGTGATAACAATAGCTCACTTCTGATATATGCTTCACTTGTCATGCACAAATGTTTCAAATATGTTTATATTCTTTTCTCCGAGAATAAAATAAGTTCAATTTACCCCATAATCTTTGAGAATGACAAGTGAAGGATACATTGAAAGAGAATAAAATAAGTTCAATTTACCCCATAACCTTTGAGAATGACAAGTAAAGGATACATTGAAAGAGAATAAAATAAATTCAATTTACCCCATAACCTTTGAGAATGACAGGTGAAGGATACATTGAAAGAGGGCTGAAATTATGCAATCACAGCCTCCTCCTAATTTGCATAATTTGGAAGATAAATCTGTTGAGGGAAACTACCCCATGAAAGACCATGTTAAAACTAGTAATGATAGTACTGGCAATTGTGTTCAAATTCCAAATGCAGAAAAAAAAAAAAAAAAGCTGAAGCTAGAAAGGCCTCCACTGTTTTTCTCATACAAATCTCTCAAATTTTAAATGGCTGTTATTTGTAACTTCATTGCTTTTTTTTAAGCTACATCATCAAGATCACTAGTGTCAACATGCTCTTTCACATGGTAATGAGACTGTTTTCTGTATGTGGATAAACTATTGAAACAGAAATATGCATCAGTTATGAATAAGTACTACTAATATCAGAATGTCTAGAAAGCTTCTGGTTCTTGGTTAATAACTAGGCAATGCTCTGGATAAGAAGGAAACGGCTGAACCTCAAAGAATATAAACAGGTGTTAATTTTCTATTTTTCTTTCTCATAACTTCATTGGTTGATGCTCATAAAAAAGACCACTGAAGTAATGCACTTTCATTAGATAATTTTTGAAGTTTAAATTTATATTTGATCAAACTATGGTTTGATTTTGGAGAAATTCACATCTATCTAGTAAAAATGGTCAACGGCATAGTTTCCTACAATTTTCGCTTGTAACGTTGACTGTGGACATCTCAGACAGCAATTGATGCATATTCAAGCAAAATCGTATGGCACTGGGTCTATTGTTCTTGAGGTAGTTATTACACAAGCCATTACTTAATAACAATCTTCCTGACAAAATACTATGTGAAAATCACAATTAATGGACATCACTCATTCACAGACATACCTTTTTGCTGACAGTGCGAGTTGGTAATTTTGCGATAGCTTTTTTTGCAGCAGATGAAAGACGTTTCTGGTGAAAAAGATAATAGTGGTCATAAAGCAAATAACAACAATGTTTATTTTAATTTATGAACATAATGACACGACAAGAATAGGTACTTATCGACTGAGTGGGAGGGTTGGACGGGAAATATTTGGCTCAAGGCCACAATGTAATGACTGAGAGCCACATATTTTCCTGTCTGGCCTGACCTTACTCAGTCAATAAGTTGTTATCATGTAACCACTTTCAAATTGCAAAACAACAAGCACACAAAAAATTGAGGCCCCCATCATGTGAATTTTGTAAATGGTTTTGAAAGGAAAGTGCGTGCAAGCCATATACATGTAGGTCATATGATAATAACTTTTCTCTTCTATTTTAATGCTAAGGGCAACAATTCAGTTAAAAATTTGAGCTGTTTAAACTAAGCATATGATTAAGAAAAATGTTGCTTTGTAGGTGTCTGCATTTTGTTGCAAACCATGCCTGATATAATGTATCAATGTTAAGTCCCAGAGGGTGGCAAATTGTGACAGGCAGGGCTACCCCAAGGGTGGGGATTTCGACATATGTTGACTGCCCCAGGGTGGGAATATTTATAGGAAACATAAGGAAGGTAGGGCAGTGGGGTGGGGAATTTTGATATTATTGACCAAAGGTGTTGCCCCAAGGATGGTGAATTTGACTTTTTTTGGGAGAAAATGTCAAATCCCCCCCCCCCCTTTTCTCGGTGTATATAAGGATCTTACAGCACAAAAGTTTAGATACTTTTCTTCAAATTAGCTAGCCAAAGGAAATTAAAGCAATCATAAATGGAAACATGAATCTAATAGACCCAAGTTACAGTTTTTTCAACATTTTGATATTTACATATAACAGCAAAACCACCAACACTGCAGAACCGGTCACCTCAAAATTAGACAAACCCCGACATTTGAGAGTTATATCTCATATAGGAGCAATGATACAGTCCTGCAAAATACACAACTTTTACATTTGTATGGTGCAGTGTTCTGGGTAGGTATTTTGATCAATGTGTCAAATGGCCCAATTATCTCATTTTTGCTATGGGTAATCATAAATATTTATTTGGGTTAGCTATGAGCCATTATCATGAATATGCACAAGGTTTCATTATGCAAATAGCAATGCTTAATGGCAAAATGCTAAATGACCCACTGCTTCTTCGTTGTACTTAATAACAGCAAATTTGTTGAACTTATTTTCCACCTCTGTTTGAGTAACTAGTTTTTCTCCTAACAGTATCTTCCAGATAATATCCTTGTAGATGTGATTGCCATGAACAGCTGATGAAAAAGCAAACTTCTCCATGTTGTCTTGACTTTGTAAGGCAAAAAAAGAGAAGACAGCCGACTATTATCGCTCCCCCACTCCATCCCTCATGAAAGAGATATCTGAGCAAGGAGCTGAAAAATTCCATACCGATGACATAGCAGATTGCTGTTTCCCGATGCATCAATTAGTGCAAGCTGAGACAAACTACAGAGTTATTTCCAAGGTATAAACTACCAAGGCTGCTCATTTGCTTGGCAATGGATCACGGTTATGAACAACCATGAAAGTGAAGCAATTGATTATTTAGCATGTCGGTGGCTCCTTTGCTTTGCTCTTTCGGTAGCTAGTATAATTAATAATAACTTTATTTATATAGCGCAAATACAGAAATGGATCTAAGCACTTTACATGGCAATCTATAAATATATGTACAATAATAATAAGAAAAATTTAAGAAAGCTGCTAATAGTGATTAAAATCAATAATAATACTAGAATAGACCCATTCGAAAAATGGCGTCCAATTTAACTAACTATTGTTTAGGACTGACTAGTCTCGCTTACACGTTAAAAAGCTTTTGTATGGACTGACTAGCCTCGTGTTCACATTACCAGGACAATAGCTTTTTAAATTAGACGCCATTTAATTTCGAATGGGTCTATAAGCCTAACAATAAACTGATACCCAAAGGAATTCCCAGAAAATGTGCTACAACTGTCGAAAATGCACGCTTGACTTTTAGTAAGTTGTTTATAATTTCAAATCCTAACACACAGCACAGCTTAACCACAGAACACACTGCACCACTTTTCCAGCAGCTCTTTTGCCAGGTCAGTAGTTGAAGAGGTTATGAACTACAGAATGCAGTTATTTTCAAGGTATGAATCATGAACATGATGATCGTTCTTTCAGTGCAAAACATATACTCAGTTACTTGCAGCCTAGCAAAAGAGTCTGCTTGAAAAGTGGTCCTGTGTTAGCTCAATGTTTTTTTTTGCATTATGAAATATTTATAAACACCTATTCCAGTATGCTTTACTTTTGTTTAGATCACTTACATGTTTTGGCAGTTGTGGGACATTTTGCTTTACTAGCTGCTGAAAGACGAAGCAAATGAGCCACTGACATGGTAAATACATGTATATATTAGCTTATGACTCAAGCAGCCTCATTAGTCATATACCTTGAAAATAACTCATAGTTCGCCTCTTCAGCTACTGAGCTTGCCATAATTTATGCATCATGAAACAGCTATCTGTTACCGGTACATGTACATCATCAGTATGGAATTTTCTGGCTTGTTGCTCAGATGCCTCTTTCGCGGGGATGCAGTGGAGAGCAATAAGAGTTGGCTATCTTCTCAAGCTATAAAAAGAGCTTCTAATGTCCAATTCTCTCTCTTCCAGCAAGTGCCTGGTTACTAAGCTACAGATAAGCTGAACACTGTTTTTGTTGACATGTAAAATTTGACCTAAAAAGTGGCAGACCAGATCCCAGTAAACAAATACTATGGAAAGATAGATCATGTGTCTAAGTAGGTAGACATGAAGTTTATACTCTATTTCAGAGCTGTTATATGGGTGGGGCCGCAATAACGGTGGGTGTAAAGTACAGGTCACAGGTCAGGGCACAGGTCAGGTTGTTAATTCTATTTAGATAAATCCTAACCCTAGCCACAAACCTAACCCTAACCATCGGACGAGTTCACAGGTAAATGACGGGTTCTCACTCACCTAGAGCTAGGGTCCCCTGGTAAACAAGAAGTGACCTGACCTGCACTTTACACCTGCTGCCGAAATAACACTGGCAGAAATTCCAATGGTCTTTATTTCCTTATGCAAATAGCTATCCTATTCATGATTTGTTTATTATCATGTTTCTATCAGATTTGTTATCAACATGATTTTGCAATATTTGAAGTCTCTCAGCCGATTTATTTTCCCTAGATTATTCTTTAACCCTTTGCCTACTAAATTGGCCAATATGAAACCTGTAACTGAAAAAAAACCTAGACATGCTGGGAATACGATGTTGCAATGTTAATTCAAGGGATGAATTACTTAAAGTGTATATGAAACGAAAATTAAGTTGATCTCCTTTGAAAGTCCTTTCGAAATGAGGAAGGATGGCGTTTTCCGTTTGTGAATAACTCATCTCGTTCCAGAGATATTCAGGTTTTTGTAATATATGTAAATTAGATTACCTGTGACGTCATGACCTTGACACAACCTGGAGACAAATCACAAAATAAAGAATATCTCTGAAAATAGTGGCTAGAAATAATTGATACTTTGCACATGTATGATACTAAGGAAAATACACATCAATGTGCAAATCATGACGTTGCCATGGAAACACTCTCGGCCCCTGGCCACTTTCATGATAAAAATAAATTCCTTGATTTCTCCTTCGCAATATACAATTTACTGCTGTAGGTGCATCAGACAATTTCAAACAATGTGGGCATTGTATATGCGGGGTTTAAAGAAAGTTGTTTTGTAGAACAGAGTCGTAAATTACAATCAGATATTATTTTATTTTTAAGGTCAAATGAGCCTGGGGCCAAGAGTGTTTCCATGGCAACGTCATGATTTGCACATTGATGTGTATTTTCCTTAGTACCATACATGTGGAAAGTATCAATTATTTTTAGCAGCTATTTTCAGAGATATTCTTTATTTTGTGATTTGTCTCCAGGCTGTTTCAAGGTCATGACGTCACAGGTAATCTAATTTACATATCACAAAAACCTGAATATTTCTGGAACAAGAGGAGATATTCACAAACGAAAAATGCCATCCTTCCTCATTTCGAAAGGACTTTCAAATAAGATCAACTTAATTTTCGTTTCATATACACTTTAACTCTTTGTCGTCCGATCGTGTGTGAGCTCAATTGGTGAAATCCTGAGTGCTAACTAAACCCTCCCCCTCAGTTCCAGTTTGGCTAGCCCGGGGTAATTAAATACTGCTGACTTGTTAAGCCAAGGGCTCAAACTTGCCCCACAATGCCATTCGGGAGAATTCTACGTACTGGTCGATGGTAGGTATGGCTGCTTCGGTAGGGTTTCCAATGAAATGTGCTCTAATTTTGGAGAAAAATGCCACTGTCAGAGAGCTTGAAGACATCATTAAGTCTGAGGATGGCTGAAAAGTACTTGGTTTGCTTTTAGTAGGCCTTGTGAGGGGATTTCACAGGGTTTTTCCGTTGTGTTTGTGATTTCAGACACAGGAAAAAATTCTTCAATGAAAGCCTTGAAATCCTGCAGTTGGCATTCTTTTACCCCTGCTCAACCTATTAGGATGTGTTTTTGTCACTTTAAAGCAACGGCTTGAGTCCAAATCACCGCTCTTGGCTGTAGGGGTAAAAGACTTATAAAAAAAACCTACCAGAGTCCCAGAGGGGGGTCCCCCTTGTAACTTTTTGTTGATTACCCAGCATGCAATTGGAGGTGGGTACAGGAGAACGTGTGGAGAGAAATGCAGTGTAAACATCGGCGTGGTTCACAGTCGCTTGGTGTTTTTTGTGCAAAAAAACCTACTGGTTGGAAAGATTAAACAAGGTACTGTAACGACTGAGTGCTGATTTTGTGTTTGCTCTTGATTTCAAGTGCGAATGGAAAGGATGTTTTGAGCCGATTTTCAGCTCCTTAGAATTCGTGAAAATCGAAGAAACAAAAACGAACGCCAAAACAAATGAGCTTTTCTCCATAGTGAAAGAGTCAAGCGATCCCTGTTATAGCTTTGACTTTGAAGCCATTCATCCCTTCACATAATATCGCAACATCGTCTTTCCGGCATGTCTAGATGTGATGCAATATTTTTTTCTCATATAGGTGTCAGGGCACCTATATTTACAGGCTCGGACCCGAAAGAGTTAAAGGGATACCCGAGTGGAAAACACATTTGGGCTCAAAAGCATCTTTCAGAAGTACTTTTTTCAGAAAATGTATTAAAATTTGATAAAACTTTTTCAGAGTTGAGAACGAGCCCCTCAAAGTTGGCCCCGCGAAGACCTGGCCGCCGCCATTTTGTTGTTTGTTGATATTCTCGCCTTCCACATGCTTTTCTTCATCCTACCAGTCTTCTTAACTTCTCTCACAATATAGTCTTCGTGATATTTTTGTTCTAGTACGAAATCGCTCTGCTGTATCGATGAAAATCTACTCTAATTCCGAGCGTGTGAAAATTCTACCGATTACAAAGGCCGATTACAAAGTTCAGATGAGCCGCAGAACAGAGAAAGCTATAACAGTTCGCCGATGCTTGATACTTCAGTCTATAGCTACAGAAACTAGTTAGCTATAGTGTCGATTCCAGCTTAATTTCAACTAGAAGAATCACTCGTTTAGGAGTGGGTCATTCCACAGTATTCCGTCTGTCGCAGAGACTACAATCAGAGAATTAAATTTTGCGATTACCAGAAAACTTGGCTAGAAAGCAAATCAATTATGCACTGGTGTGATAGGTATCCACCAGAGCTTCAAAGGGAAGTACATAAATTTCACCTGAATTAAATAAATAGCAGCCCATAATATAATAAACAAGCGTTGCGGAGACTACACTGAATGTCACACACTTTTCAGGAGCCAAACTTTAATGCAGAACTCTCTGAAACCAGCATGAATTTCAAATGTCTGTCAACGTTATGTTGAAGTGTATTTCATCTGGTATGTCTGAAAGCCAAAATACATTTGGAATACTGCATGTTATTGTATCATTTTGGCACATTTCTAATGATGACACTGTCGCGGAGACTACGTCGCGGAGACTACAATAAGGTACTCCAAAATTTTTAACAGTAACAGCTTTGAAAACTAAAGCAGGTTGGTTGAATTATGGATCTGAATGGATTCTGCTTGCACCAGAAACATTTCTTATGAACATCAACAAGTAAATAATGCTATAAGCATAAAATGTATGTACCACAGGGTACCCAAAGCGTGAGTTTTGAGAAATCACTGTTTTAGCTCTACTGCTTTGGTGCAATACCAACACAAACTAATTGCTTTTCTTTGGAATAGATCTGAACACAGCTTCAAGCTCATCAAGATCTGCTATCTCAAAGGGGCCATTTCCCATTAAAACAACAGGGCCATAGAATACACATGAGCTGTGCACATTGTCCTTGTCGTCTCTCTTCGGCCAGTCAAATCTCTTCGCACCGACTTTGAATAAGAATTTGAAGGGACTAAAGTCTCTGCTATCAGATTCACTTAGGGCTCTTCCAACATAGTAGTTCTTTACATAATCAACAGCATAATACTGATCTGCAATGATGCCTGAGCCTAACAAGGGTAGGGAGGCCTGATTATGGAGCTCTATCACCATATGCTTTCTGAAGTCTGGGATGCTGTTGGGTTCCACCATGGCACCATTGACTAGCAAGCACTTGGCATACAGACAAACAAATACACCACAGTCCCATGTGTTATCTTGTTGTGGGAGGTCTTCTGGTGTATTCACAGCAATCTGCCATTGACTTATATCCAGTGCATTGTCAGCCCTCTTAAGTAAAGACAACATCTTCTGGATTGCTGATTGTGCTGATGGTTTGACATAAGATCCAGCTAGGCTGTCAAGTACTACTATGAGATGCTGGTGAGGGTACACTACCAAAAGAAACCAGTGCTGGCTTCCTATAGAATTGCATGGAACAACAATAATGTCCTGCTCTAGCAGCTTCCCTTTCGATAACAGCTTGATACTCAGCTTCTCAAATTCTTCCCATGAAAAGATCACAACTTTCAGACCATTAGCTGTTTCTCTGGCAATCTCTAAATAAGAGTCAATTACAAAGTTGGTCAAGTAATTATCTTCTGCTCTTTTGTGGCCACCATTAAGAGAATTCAAATCGCTGCTTGATATGACGCCTTTACCCTTAAAGTTAACTTGACCATTCAAGATAGCAGTAAGCAGAGAGGCTTCATGGTGTGGTTGAGTGTATGGTATGCAGCTCTTGAATTTTGCAGCAAATTGAGGTGGCAAACCATATCCTACGGTAGGGAAAGGTTTGGCTGCACTTTGTAGTGGGATGCTAGGCACCTGCAAATCTGCCTTAACACTTGTGTGTGCACCAGGTACTGTGCATGGATCTTGTACACCAGGTATAAGAATGTGCTTCGCACACTCATCCTTGTGAAGAAACTGTGAATTCTTAGATGTAAGCACAGTGGAATCATCTAATTTCACTACATAATGCACAGAGTGGGTGTTGGGAATGGGTTTCCAAATGAGCCATTGATCTTGGAGTTTTCTGGCCACATCTTGAACTTGCTCTGCTGAGGCAAACAGGACATTAATCTTCTTACTGATGTTTTGAGCAGCTTCAAAAAATTCCTTGGCATCAGTGACCACAGAGTTGTTTTGAAGTATTGAGCGCCATACTGCCCTCTTAATTTCAGCTCCAACACCATCACAGGGTCCCTTTCCATGGGCAGTTTCAAAAAAGCTCCATGATGCCTCACATTCAAAGTCTTTCTGGTGATATAGAAGACATGACAGGTTATATCTATTCTTGAACTGGGAGCCAGCCCCATCACTCCAGTAGTGTACCTTGCTCACCGGTATCTCTTGTTTCACATGATCAAGTATGGCTGTGTTGAATGTATACACACTGGCTTTGTCGTGAGACATTTCATCACTGACGACAGCATACGACTTGTGCTGCAACTCTCCTTTTTGATCTCTATAATAGACCACTGCTGTAAATAGAGTGACCATCTCATTTGACCAGTGTGCAGCCATGATCTCTCGCTGATGTTTCAACTGAAAGTTCTCTGCAAAATCTTCATGGATTATTATTTCTCCCTCTGTTAGGTTTTGCTTTAGATATTTCAGCTCTTCAAATTGCCTTCTTATATTGTACACATGCCTTCCAAAGGGGAGCAACTGGGCTATGAGATCTTCTTTTGCATCAATAATCATGCAATCAACTCTACGTTTCACGACTTTCCCTTCTTCACTATCCCACTGATAATATGAGACTGGCAGGTTTTCATCATATTCTTGGAATAGCTCTTCAACTGCCTGGTCAACACCACACAATGCACACTCTCTGGACATGCACTTCACCTCTCTAGGATTGCATACAGTAGTGTTCAATATATCCTCTGCTGTCTTAGGGATAGTTGTTAAAAGTCTATGGAGCCCCTCAAGGAGTAGCTGGATGTTTTCATGGTACTTGCACATGCAAACCTCTTGATCACGCAAGCTCATAGGCACTACCTGTGGAGGTCTAAGGGAAGCAAATTTGGACATCCCAACATCTACTTTGGATTCTTGTTTAAAGATCTCATAGGCCTCAGATACATTGAGCAGGAGTAATCTCTTTTGCTTTTGCTCCCTCCCTGTTGGTGTTTTCACAGATATACACTCTTTTCTCCCTGCACACATTCTGCTTATATCATCTCTCATAAAGAATTCCTCAATCTCTTTCACATCTGCATCTGACAAAGCATCTGATCGTTTCTGGCGTGTATCTTCTTCAAGTTTTCTCCTTTTCACTTGGGCATCACAAATGTCAAGGACACGCTTTCTTTTCACAGGAGACATGTCTTGATAAACCTTTGCAATTACATGGGGAACTTTGGAAGGACTTTGTGGCAAGCTCTTTCTCACTTTTCTCACAGCCTTTCCAAAACTTTGTGGAGACTTAAAAGTGCTGTCTTTGCAGGGACTTACAGAGCTGCCTTTTATAGATTCTATTTGAGCTAGGATCTTTTCCTCTTTCTTCTTTGCTCTGAAAATCCTCTGTTTCTTTGTTTTTGCTGCTCTTTGCTTTAACTTCTGCTTCTCAGATATTTCAGATTTAGCTTTCTTATATGCCTTAACCTTTCTCTCTCTATCCTTTTTCCTGTATGCTTCCAATTTCTCTTCATCATCTTTTAGCTTTTCTCTAAACTTTCTAGTTCTCTCAGTACTACTAGACATTTTGCTTTCCAGCTATTTCTCCAAAGCACATGGCATAAAAAAATGGCATACTAAAATATTACCCACAATTCATTTAGAGCCTACTGCACATGCTCAAACACTACTAGTGCCAGTCTACTTGGGGACAATAGTTTAGAACTGCATTTTAGCAGTGCTTTTTGACAAAAACAATTCTTCACATAACAAACTGTTTTTACTGACATACATGTAGCTTTCATGTTTTGTGTAACAATTTTCCACAAAATGTGTGAGACCTTACTACTTTTTATCTAGTCTCAACAACAGAATAGGATATCAATATTATTCATAATAATACAATAACATATAACAATTTAATTGTAATTACAATAATTAGAACTGCAGTAATAATACACATGTATGTATCTATCTTTATCTATTTCTATTACTTTGTATTATTACTACATAACTATAAGAATAATCACAAAGTGCGTAGTAGTCTCCGCGACAGGTGGTAGTCTCCGCGACAGAAACTAATTTATTTTTTCTAGGCATGAGAGATAAAATTCAGAAACCAGTGATGTATCACAGGATACTACTTAATAAAAAATAGATGTTATCAAAGTTTGGACTGAAAACCCTCAATAACTCAGTTACCAGAAAAACTATTTGACATAAAACGTTGCGGAGACTACATTTTGAATTTGGAAAACAAATCAAACATATTTCCTAAAAGAAACTCAGTTTGATCTACCTGATATAGAATGAGCACCAGTAGGAGAGTAAGTCTACTGGAACTTCTAGAGGCCTCAGCTTTTTATTAGGAAAAAAATAAATAAAAGCATTTGTAGTCTCCGCGACGGCTATTTTGTCAATCTGTATAATTTATGCTAATTTATTCAAATTCAAAAGCATCCAAACTTAAAAAAATTGATGGAAAATCAAAATTTAGATCCTCTATTATAAGTTAGTCACAATTTCTAGCCAGTTAAAGACATTTTATAAAGTTGACATGAGGGTACTCGGGTAAGCAAACATTTATTCAAAAACTCATGAATAATTAATGAGCATTTTGTCCAATCAGATGAAGCAAATCAGTCATGTGCATGCTCCTTTATACCTGATAAAATGTCATCATTCTAAAAGGCCCGCGGAGGGATTTGAATTCTGTCCCAGAGGGAAAAGGGGTTAATGATTGAGACAATGGAATTTCTATTGATGTTTCAGCTTTCTCATTGAATTGCTAATTAGGATGAATGTTTTATATAAAGAATACTAATGAACATGACATTTTATATAAAGTTTCATCCTAATTAAGAATTCACTGATAAAGACCCAAAGATAGCAAAAAGTACACGGAACATAAGGTACTAGTATCAGCAGACTACCGAGATACACAGATAATATTTTTTAAATGAAGTTATCCAACTACCATTACTTGTTTACCGAACCACTGTTTAGCTCCAATTATTAAACCGAACTCAAAGCCGTAAAATAATAAAAATGTCCATTAAACTTACATATTTTGTGCCGGAGTCAAAAATTTAGAGTCTGCTGTCATATCAGTCAATCGCCTTCCAAGTCTTGAACTTTATCGAGGTAAACCCTTACGCCAAATCCTTCAAGTGTAGGTTCTTCTTGCATTGTGAAACGCCGCTTCAAACAACATAGTATGGTAATTTCTTCATGTCATTCCCTTGAGATGTTCGTAATTGCAGGCGGTGATTACTCGAATATTTTGCATGCCATTGTGAATACAAAGTTTCAATGGTTCATTAAGTAACCATTCCCTAGTTGAGATGTGCGTCTTTCTTTCATTGCATTCTTAAAGCGTTTTTGAAGCTGTTTAAAACACTCACAGCACGTGTTTTATCAAGTCTAAAAATTCTTGGGCTTTGCCCTCGAATTTTTAAACTTGATAAAACACTGCTGTTTGTGTTTGAAACAGTACATATCATGCAGGGAAAACCACTGAAGCACAGCTTGATCCACACCATGTACACGGTAGACTGTTTATGTCATTCTAAAAAAATTCATCACGCTGAAACAAAACCGGCAAACCAGCTTAGCTTCCTGCATTGCATTCTCTTTAAATTTTTGGCCGATTGAAGATAAGAAAACTTTATTGCTTCATTCTTTGCGACTTTCCGTCTTCGATGATTCTAACTTCTTGGAACTTGAGTATAATCCCTCTAGCCATTGTTTGTCCTAAGAACTTTACACCCGCTTCCAAATTTACTCACAAACTAAATTATTACAAACTAAATTGTTCTGTTTTTTTTTTCTCCTCCTTTTTTGAATACGGCACCAAGAAAGATCTACTGTTACACTTTTGGGCATTGCATTATAAACGTAGGAAATCTTTACAAATGAAAAGTAGCTCAGAAATCACAGGATTGGGATTAATTTTAATCCTAGATTAGGGAAATTTAATCCTGGTTTAGCACTAATCAGACTTTCAGGAACGGGGGCCAGGACAACAAATTGTAGCATTGTTTGGCAACAGTCTTATAGATGTAGTTTTTGAGCAATGTGACATCCATTTCATTTTGGCAACAATTAAACTGTGCCAATTAATTAAAATACAAAGAAAAAGTTATTTATGAACAGCAAAATTGGAAATGCTAGGTCAAAAGAAAACCAACTCTCCAAGGTTACATTTGTTAAAATTCCATGTACACATGGTATTAACCCTTTCCCTCCTGCACTGCCCGTAACTGCCTAACATGAAGCATGTACCTGGAGAAAATTATTGTATCAAACCTAGACATGCTGGAAATACGATGTTGTGATATTATTTCAAGGGATGAATGACTTCAAAGCCACAGCTATAACGGGAACCGCTTGACTCTCCCACTTTGGAGAAAACCTCATTTGTTTTGGAAAAAACCTCATTTGTTTTGGAGCTGAAAATCGGCTCAAAAAAACCTTCCCATTCGCACTTGAAATCAAAAGCAAATACAAAATCACCACTCTGACAGTCGTTACAGTACCTTGTTTAATCTTTCCAACCAGCATGTTTGTTTGCACAAAACACACCAAGCAACTGTGAACCACGCCATGTTTACACTGCACTTAACCACATTTTCCTGCCCCCACCTCCAATTGCATGCTGGGTAATCAACAAAATTCACAAGGGGTCTCCCCCCCTCTGGGACTTGTGTCGCTTTTTTTTAAAAAGTCTTTTACGCCTACAACCAAGAGCGGTGATTTGGACTCAAGCCGTTGTTTTAAAGTGACAAAAACACATCCTAATAGGTTGAGCAGGGGGAAAAGACAACCAACTGCAAAATTGCAGGATTTTAAGGATTTCATTGAAGAATTTTGTCCTGTGTCTCAAAGCACAAACACAACAGAAAAACCCTGTGAAATCCCCTCACAAAAGCCTACTAGAAGTAAACCAAGCACTTTTCAGCTGTCCTCAGACTTACATGTAATAGACTTAATGATGTCCTAAAGCTCTCTGACAGTGGCATTTTTCTCCAAAATTAGAGCATATTTCATTGGAAACCCTACACAAGAAGTCTAACCTACCTGTAAAGGCAGCGTAGAATTCTCACAAATGGCACTGCGAGGAAAGCTTGAGCCCTCAGCTTAAAAAGTCAGCAGTATTTAACTACCCTGGGCTAGCCAAACTTGAACTGAGAGGGGAGGGTTGAATTAGCACTCAGGATTTCACCAAGGGTTAAAGAAATATGGCAATTGAATATAATGTTCAAGAATCTCAAGTTTGCACTACACCATATTGGGTATTTTATTTAAGTTGCAACTAATGCGACTATAATGACTACCATTTTTATTAACAACCTATTATTTGTTTCTATTATTAATTATTATTTGTACTATTAATCCTCACAATAATCTTCATTAGTGAAGGAGGTGAGTCAAACTGGAAGAAGAAGGACAGTCGCTTCCTACAAGCGAAAAACGCATAGATACATATTATCTCCAAACGATTTAGACGGTTTTAAGGGAACAAAGTCCGCTCAGGGTAAAAGTGAAAGTGATTATGTGAAAAAAATAAAATATGCGCTCACGGTGCGGGAATTTTGATACTTTAAAAATGCCGTTCTTTTAATCAAACTATGTGGTTTTTGCCAGTCAATCGACTGTTTTGGGCATTGTTGATACAGCATATGACAAAGAAAACGGATTCCTTGGAGTACATGTGAACTGCGATCGCATAATTATTGTTGGCTCCTTATTGTTTGCCGTCTTGTTTTGATTTTCGAATGAAATTTGAGAAACGTGCATACTTCGCACGAGCTCATCGTGTCTGATACGAACAAACAATACACCGAATCGTTCTAAGAAAACTGGACAATATTATTATTCGATCTGAGATGATCTGTCTCGTTTTATATGCAGTATTAAGAATGGTTTGCGATCTCTTTTATTAAAAGATTCATAAGAAAATAATCCAGGCCTAAGGGCAGGGAAGTTCAAACAACGGAGATGTCATACAAACACTTAGTGACTTACCTCGGTTTTGTCGCGGGCATGTACGTATCTAAATCTCTGTACGTAGTAGAAGACTAGCCAAGCCAACGAAATCACCATCAACACGATGAACGACACAGAAACAAAGAGAACTGACGTAGGATTCACTGTCCATTTTGAGTGTGGCAAGCCACTAACTATTTCAACGTAGATCGTTTCGTTGTTTCGAAGCCTAGTTGCTAACTTTTCACCATCCTCTTTCGTAACGCTAACAGATACCAGATCACGAGCGCCAGGAGTTAGCATCCTATTCGGTTTTTCATCGTCTTTAGAATCGTAGATAATGATGGCGCTGGCGTTATGGTTGAAAGCGTTTTCGATTTTTTTATCGAAGAAACAAGAACCCCTTTTTACAAGAGCGATCCATGGTCGAACGTCTACCTTCAAGTTAAAAACGGTACAACCATGACTGTTGCCACCGTTTAGTTTGAAAAGCCAACCACCAGCGTTGCTTTCAAGACTATGAACGCCGTATATCCCTTCTTTATGAATTGTCTCAATCCCACACCATTTTCTAAGCGAATCACAAATGGTAATATTCAGTTTGGCTGTGGTGTATTTCTCCTGTTCCTTCTCTTCGTAGAAGCTTTTCACAACGACAACTTGAACCAAAATCAACATCACCACACAAATCTCGTACCTTAACGGCAACATTGCTGCGAATATAGTTCAACAATCGCTAGACTACAGTTTAACAGTTCTTTGGAGGCTAAACAAACGACCCAAGCTCCACGGCAACACAAAGAACTAATGCTCGAATTAACTATTGCCCCACTTCCGCCATGTTGATTTTATATGCCAAGGCGAAATAACACTAGTCACGTGACTTCCGAGCCCGCCTGGCGCGCCTGAATCGAGAGCTGCTCGTAGGACTTTCGTAGAATTTCGACACTTTTTCGGGAAACGAACAGTGCACGGTTGTTCAAAGGGTGGATACTTTATCCAGCGGATAAATCCTTATCCAGTGGATAAAATAAAAATGTAATGCTAATGAAAGCTAGCAAAATCCGTATACGACAATTCTGTCGGTGGTACGGTTGGATCTAACGGAGAGATCTGATCAGCCAAAAACAGTAATAAGTGAACAAGTCCAAGGACTACAGAAAAGCTGATCAAACAACGTATATATTGATAATTTAACAATATTTCGGCTGGCCAAACCAGCCTTCTTCAGGTCACTAGATCTTACAAGTGAATAATATTTCACAATGGTAAGTAAAAATATAGAAAGTTATTACACAACATATGAGAGGAAAAAGGAAATGACGTAAATAGAATAACCCGCGAAAAAAGATATGTACATATTAAGTTTCATCACGCTTATTCATTCCGAGTGGTTCAAGAGTTTTAGCAGTCTCGTGCATGTCAGTGTTAGAGCCGGTGGTTAGAGCAGGAAAGGAAATGTTCAGACACTGGTGGGTGTAGATAGTTTAATATTAAGTTTGTCAACTGCTCGTCTGTGTTCATTAAATCGGTCTTTAAGTCGTCGTTTAGTTTCTCCGATGTATTGTAAGTGGCAGCGATTGCATTGTACCATGTAAATGACGTTTCTGGTGTTACAAGTAATGTGTGACTTAATGAAACGAGTTTCCCCGGTGGAGGAAAATGTGTATCGTGTAAGCCCGGGGGGGGTACTCCTGTTTGTGACGTATTATGTATGTGCCGCCCGGGTGGGTCAGGGTTTTGAGCTCAGTTTGGGCAGGTAGGGTCAGGGTTTTGACCTGATTTGGGCAGATCAGGGTGAGGATTTGAGTATATTTTGGGTGCAGTCAGGGTCGGGGTTCAGTATTTTTTAGGCAGTTAGGGTTCAGTGTTTTTTAGCTACTGTCAAAAAAGACATTCTGTTGCCGCATTTTTATCGCCTGCCTACATGCAAGCACTGGGGTTCGCATACATCGTGACGCCGCTAATTCGTACTTCAGTACTTATCTATGTACTTCATCTGCTGATTTGTTTACCCAATGCTACGTCCTGACTTGAAATGTTCCGTATTTTGATCCGACCGTGTTTTTAAAACAATTTAAAGAAAGGGCAATCAGGATTTTTTCCCCAAAAAGGGGGCAATCAGGGTTTTGGAGCTCGGATTGGGTCAAACAGGGTCAGGGTTTGAGCCTCTTGGCCTCACATACATACCCATTTTTCATGTAAGTACCCCCCCCGGGCGTGTAAGGCCATGGTGAATGTAAGGACAAGTGGCACAGTTTTTACCACAACGAAAAGAGCCAGATGGAAGAGCAGGTTTGTTAGATATATTACGTAGTTGCGATTTCACAAGTGTGTCACGAAGGTTAGGACAACGGCGGTGAGCGACGAGAGGTAGGTTTCTAAAAACGTCTTTATTTTACAGCGATTAGAAGAAAATAGTATGGGAGAATGTTTACGAGTTTGGCAGTGCTGGATTATATGTGATGACGAAAGGAACACGATTAGAATCTTGTGCAACTTTAGTCTGTAAAGCATCGTTACGAGAATATTAGCAGCACGTTGTATTTGTAAATCGAGGAAAGGAAGCTTATAACCTCGTTTTAACACAGGAAACCCAAGCTCTGTTTGTGTTTTAAATTATAAGGGTTTGTATGAGATTTTTAACGAGTATTTGGTTGTATCCGTTAGGCCAGAAATACTGAAATAAAATCAATGAAAACTCCCCTGAAGTCTTTATCTGTTCTTCATTGGGCTCTGTATGCAATTTCAGCGAATTCTGTTGAAATTTTACCCCTCGACCTCTCCAACTAAGAAAGAAGGCAAGGATGGACGCAACCGCCATTTCTCGATCCCAATCCGGCTCGAACATCACGCTCGAATTTTCATCCAAAATCAATGACAGAGCTTGGGTTTCCTGTGGTTTTAAGAGGTAATTTTAATTCATTAGTTCGAAACTTGAATGTTTCGTCAGTGCATAGTTAATAGAGTGGAATGGTTATGAAACCCGGCAAACTTCAAAGGGGCTAACAAAGCGATGCGATTTATGTTGGAAGGGGGCAAGACAAAAGATTGTGCAGGGTCATAGTTTATTAGCGTCCCCTGAACGACTGAATTCACACGTTTCTATTGGCTGATTGATTAACACATTGGAATTTCTATTGTGTTTTGTGCAGGGTAGTGGTTGAAAAAAAGCTAACAAAGACATATAACAAAGAAGGTCGCTGGGTTTCATAACCATTCCACTCTATTAATTATGGTCAGTGGAACAAATTAAATGCGACGAATGCGGAGTGCTAAGCTAAAAGGGATAGCCTTTTTAGTATGTAAGAGATGGCAAGAAGAGTAGAGTAGGTGTTGGATAAAATAAGCTAGTTGTGTTAATACCTATCCACTGGATAAGGATTTATCTGCTGGATAAAGTTATCCATCCTTTGAACAACCGGGCACTGAAGCTAATATATCAGAAGTCAATAACTTATGAGAGCCAACTTGTGGACTTCTGCAGAAGTCCATAACCAGAAGTGTCCATCTGGGGTAGCGGCCCATCAGTTTACAGAGTAATATATTTTGTTCTTGAGAATGAAAAGAAAAATCGAAAACCCGTTTTCGATCAGTTGAACTAAACGAAATGTATTAAGCTGGTCTGGCCAGCATAACTATATTTTTCGCAAAGCACTGACACGTTTAGTTCAGATTTGCTTGGTTTTTGGCTTTTCGCCACACGTAATGACGTGTGACCCGATAACCAATCCTTTCTAATTCTGTGAGCTCGTAACTAGACACGCCGGGCACGAATAACCGTAAAAATGGCGGGGCTGAGTGTAACATAAAACGTAAAAGTAACGCCATTTCCTTACTTCTACTCTAAATTTGACGAAATGTTGGCAGGTTGGTAACAAAGTAAGACTATATTTTTCGGGATAATTGTTTCTGTATTCTGACGTTGTTGTGATGTCATAATGGTGCCTCCTTTTTTGGTGAAAATTAACCTTTAAAACACGTTTCAAAAATATTACGTCATCAGAAAGCTTTTATGTAATATATTCATTTGGCGAAAATTTGAACTTTCTACGATAAATGTATTCAAAGTTATGGATGATTTGCTGTTTTTGTGACGTCATTATTAGTGACGTCATACTTCAAGCTTAAATCAGATTGCTGACTATAAAAATATTATTAAAGAGACTATGACTTGTGAGTGTTAGCCAAATGCATTTCATTGATAAAATTCCCAAAAAATTGAACTGGCTATTTTCTGAGGTTACACAAATATATTTATGACGTCATAATGACGTATACAAAAAAATGGGGCTTCAATTACCCTATATCATTATGACGTCACGGCTTGTTTATGAGGGGGACAGAATCGACTTGAACAATATAATTTTGAACTAAATCTGCTCTGCTGAGGAAAATTTAACTTCGAATTGTCTGGTTTCCAGATATCAGCTGTATCAATGTTTATCCCACAATATTTACCGTATTTGGTGGCTGTTACCGCTATTCTACGTTCTTCAAAATGCATTTGATAGCGATTTCCTTTGTGTTGTTGCTGTTTTGGTCCCCCTCCCACGACTGTGATCCTTAGCGTTTAAACAATAGATTGTTTTGATATGACGTCATAGTGATATAGGTCAATTATGAGCTGTTATACTCAAAAAATCAAAATTCTTAAAAGAACACGTTGTTATTACTAAAGAGCTCTATTATTGTGCAAAATATGATGCACCAGTATTTCAAATTGTAAAAGTTAAAACAAGCGACATTTTCATAAATGGTTTTATGTTTTTGGCGGGAATATTTCCAAAATTCAAACTTTAATAACTTTTGTTTACTTCAACCGATCGAGAACGGGTTTTCGATAATTTCATTCTCATGAACAAGAGATTTTAAAAAGATATAATAAAACGTTTTTAGAGGTAATAAAAATATATAAGAAATATATGACGTCATTGTGACGTCATAATGATGGTTATATTAGCATCTCATAGACATGAATAATTAATGAGGAAACCAACCAATCAAAGGTCTATAAATCGGTCACATGATGATAATGGGAACCTGGTCTAGTCAAAGGACTGAATTAATTATTTTCAAGTTGTAGGACTGAATTAATTTTGTTCTAGTCCTAGGACTGAATTAATTTTGTTCTAGTCCTAGGACTGGAACAAAATTAATTCAGTACTACAACTTGAAAACATTAGTTCAGTCCTTCTACTTAAGCCTAGAAAAAAAAATTGCAAGTCAAACTACAACAACAATTTATTGGTAGACATTTTACAATGCATGAAATCATTTTTTCCCAATCTTCGTCCAGGTTTTCTATATCTTCCAAAGATAATTTTAAACTCGTACTCTCCAACGCAGCGACTTTGTTTTCTCTACCTTCCCGCCATTCAACGAACACGTTTACAGCCCATTTGTTCTTATACCGTGTAGACAGAGGTACGGCGTTAGCAAGCTCCTTCTCTTCTTCTTCTCTGCTTTTCGATTTTCTAAAACGTTTCAAAGGTCGAAAGCTCTCTTCGTCGCTCGAAGCCATGACTAATCAAATCGAATCTTTTACCTTGGATTTGTTTTTATCCAGTTTTTCATTCCCAGGAGGCGGTGGTGAACAAACTCCAATACAAGTGCTTTAATTAAGAACAATTCGTTTTGTTTTTTTCAAATAGAGGGAACGCACTAAAGTGTGAAATTATACTGAATCTAAGTTATACAAATCCCTTTGTTTTTCTATTGTTTAATCAGTGCTATTTTGTATTACTATGTTGGTGTGTTCATTCTAATAGGCGAATTGATGTCATTTAAAAATTGGACGATTTAAATTAAACCCAAAGTGCAAACAACAAATGTTGGTTAATTAGCTTTTTTAAAACTCTCATTAATTATTCGTGACTATGAGATGTCAGTTCAAAGCCTCCAATTCGGACTGGACGGGATTTCAAGTCCTCATTGTCGGCTTTGAACTATTACTTAACTTATCAGACTATGTTTTGTTTACACTCCTTTATACACCTACCAAAATTCATTCTTCTATGTCGAAAACTTTTAAATATATATAAAACCCCCTTTCAAAAACAAGCTTGTCATTTTTACTGTACTATGGTGAACTTTTGTGAGGAATCGGTTTTTGAAAGGCTTAAAACAGCCCTAAATCATCGCAAACAGAGTCAAAAACAACAACACAAGGTCAGTGAAGTATATATCTTTAATAGTAAGACATTCTTTTAGAAAGATATAACATTTTTGAGATAGTTTACGCATAAAAATCAGTTCGCTGTTACAAAGTCCGATAATAATTACCACCCCCCGCGGCATTGGGCTTCCTGTGGTGCGTGCGTAAGATTTATCTCTCGTGTTTTTCCTGTTCGTTATTTTATAAAAGCAATATAACACGCTTTCCATGTCTTTGTTCTCTTACATAAACACTTGGGATATGTTGGGAGCACGCAGAAAAACTTAAAAATCACTCGCCAAGCGGCTCGTGATTTTCAAGTTTTTCTTTGTTCTCCCAACATAACATATCCCAAGTGTTTATATAAGAGAACAAAGACATGGAAAGCGTGTTATATTACTTAATTAAACTTTGAATTTTGGTAATTTGCCCGCCAAAAAATGGCGGGAAATAAATAGCATAAAACCAATTATGAAAATATTACTTGTTTTAACTTTTACAGTTCGAAACACTGGTGTATCATATTTTGCACAATAATAGAGCTCTTTAGTAATAACAACGTGTTCTTTTTAGAATTTTGATTTTTTGAGTGTAACAGCTTAGAATTGAAAGCTAGGCCTGACACGAAAAGCACTCGGTAGTGCATTGGCACCGAAGCCCGCGTACTGTTTGCTATGCCATACTGACGAGTTCTAATAGGTCCTCACTTCGGATCCAACGTATTTTTGCAGGATTTTTGTTCACGGTATTTGCTTATATATTTTCTATTATGGATTTTTGTACCGTAGGTCTTATATAGATCCGATTATTCCTGCTATTGTCATCATTTTCAAAGCTGGTCTGGCCAGCATAACTATATTTTTCGCAATGCACTGACACGTTTAGTTCAGATTTGCATGGTTTTTGGCTTTTCGCCACACGAAATGACGTGTGACCCGATAACCAAGCCTTTCTGTGAGCTCGTAACTAGATGCTTCTTAGCGCAGTCCGGGTCGGTAGTGCATTGGCACCGAAGCCCGCGTACTGTTTGCTATGCCACTGATACTGACGAGAACAGCTGTCAATGGCTGCAATCTAGTCCGAGCGCTTTTCGTGTCAGAAAATAGCCAGTTCAATTATTGTGGAATTTTATCGATTAAATGTATTTGGTTAACATTCACAAGTCATAGTATTCTCTTTAATTATATTTTTATAGTCGGCAATCTGATTTAAGCTTGAAATATGACGTCACTAATAATGACGTCATAAAAATAGATAATCGTCCATAACTTTGAATATATTTATCGTAGAAAGTTCAAATTTTCGCCAAATGAATATATTTCATAAAGGCATTCTGATGACGTAATCTGTTTCAAACGTGTTTTAAAGGTTAATTTTCACCAAAAAAGGAGGCATCCCTTGTAACGTCAGAACAACGTCAGAATACAGAAACAATTGTCCCCAAAAATGTAGTCTTACTGCCAACTTTTCGTCAAATTTAGAGTAGAACTAAGGAAATGGCGTTACTTTTACGTTTTCTGTCACACTCAACCCCGCCGTTTTTACGGTTATTCGTGCCCGGCGTATATATGTACAATGGGCTCCTGATATATATAATTAAATTTGGCAAACTTGTTTTGGAGCAAATCAACTATCAATTCGGGTTGATTTTCATAAAGTTCATGGAAATTCTGGTTAATAAAAACACCTTCACTACATTTTATTTTGCAAACTGGGTCGGGCTCTGAAGACGACACCACACATTCCTCCCTGCGTTGTGGCTCTGGAGTATCGGAGCACAGCGAGCGGAGATAAGGGGGATTGGGGCGAGAGAAAAAAGAGGGGGGAGGGGGTGGGGAGGAGAGGAAGAGAGAGCCACCCACGGTCATTCGACCGATTCATCCAATCATCAGGCGGCGGAAGTGAAAACCATGTTTAATATCTGTCAAACTCACGCGTGGAATCTCAAGGAATCTCAACTCGAGCGTAAAATTCAAAACAAAAAATATACGAACTTGGAGAATGTCAGCTGAAACTCCAAAAAAACATGTGAAGACAGGGCCTAAACCCAAACCTGTCAACGACTTTTGCAGCCGGATATGTAATGTATGTTTTAAGGTAGCGTTTGGGAATTCAAACATTTCCACGGCGAGAATCTGTTCAAGCCTTCAGAAAGAAAAAAGAGCCGAGGCTTAATAATTTCTAGCTGGTGCCTGCAAAAGTTTGAGTCCTCACTGATTCCGAAATCTGCTTCTCTATCAGAGCGAGTCTATCGTTCCTCAGTAACGAAGGAAGATTCCGCGAAATGCAGTAGAGAACTACACCTTTGTTCGAGAAAGTTTGCAGGATAAAGAGAACTAAGATAAAAAGAACTAGTTGCCGCTGAATATAAAGTCTCCACCAAATCAGAAAAGAAAACTGCCGACCACAATAAACGCCGGAACGAAGTTCTGCCAAAAGAAGTGCTAAAAACCATCCACGCAGCGTTACGAAATCATCAAAGCAGCTCGTATTTTTGGAAGCACAAGCCTGTTCCTCGAACACACCGGTCCATGTTTCAACCGTGTGCGATTCGTCGACGACAATATAAGCAAGACGCTTGTGGAGTTCCGATGCAGGGTTCTTCAACTCCTCGGAAATTCGCTCTCATTACTTCTTCAGCAGAATTAAACACTACAGCAACTTGAAGTTGCACTTCTGTAGTTCCTCGGGTTTTAATAACACTAGTAAATGCTTGGAATATCCTAATTTTTTCAAACCCAGTTGGGATTACAGCTAGAACATATCTTCCAGACAAAAGATCTAATTCTTATAGCCTTGCTCCTGTTCTTTTAAATTCATCGCTGAGAGAATTCTCGGTATGTTTGTCGCCAAATTAATAATGATTTAATGATTTCTGTCAATCACGCATTTTAGCCAATAGCAATACGCGGCCTTCTGAGGCATAACCATGGCTTGCCGGCAGGCTCTCTCTTCCTCTCCTCCCCACCCCCTCCCCCCTCTTTTTTTCTCGCCCCAATCCCCCTATCTCCGTTTGAAGCTCAGTACATACAGGTCGCCAAGCGGTGCTACAAACTACAAAGCTGCGGTCCGTGGCAAATGTAGGGCTTTTGACGACTAAAATTGAAGATTTTGGAATTGAAATGAAAAGAAATGCATAGACTGATCATCTGTGCCTCTGCTAATGGATCTTGGGGTGATTTGAGAAAGTACAAAGTGATTTTCAAGTCTTCAAGTGACCATATGACCAGCGACAAGTATAAAAGTTTGAATCAATGACAATTTTGAATTAATGAAAGCGGAACCGAAAATTCACATTCATCTCGCTGAAACAACTGGCCAGGAACAAGACGAACAACTGACATTATACAAGGACAAAATTACATCAAAGTAAGCCAAGTTTACTTTTTATTTTTTATTTAATTGTTTTGTTTTTAATCCATTGAAATCCTTGGAAAACTCGGTCGAATGTGACCCGTTGTTCCCTGCTAGCAGAGGTCTCTCTCTGTCTTGGTAACTGATGGAAGGCGAGGGCGAGACCTCTGCCGACATCCGACGCTTGCCGTCCACATTCATGGACGAGTCAAGCCAGTTTCGAAAACACGTTTTACCGGAAATAGCTGTACGCATCAGTTGTTTGTTGCAGTTGTTTCGTGCGCTCATAAGTACACGTGAGATCGCGTCACTTGTTGCCAAGGAAACGTCACGCATGCGCGACAGAGAAAGCGTCGGATGTCGGCAGAGGTCTCTCCCTCGCCTTCCATCAGTTACCAAGACAGAGAGAGACCTCTGCTAGCAGGGAAGACCCGTTGCCATGAGGCAGTTGATTCAAATCTTGTTCAAGTTGCCTGAAGAAAAAAAAAACTTACATGTTTTAATATTAAGAACTGGAATTTCATTTCCAGCTGCGATAGTTGCGTTAAGTTTTCTAGTTTTTGATTGTAAAGTTTATTCTTGGATATGTATAATAGTTAGTGTCTTTAATAAAACAGCAAAGTGACAACTGTTTCATTGTTTGATTGTGCTTGATGCATGCATGAACTATAGCTAACTGAAATCAAATTTCGCTTTTTGCTAGTGTTCAGTGTACCAGAAATTGACTTTTTGACAGGTTATAGCTATTTTCTCTCAGCTCCAGTCGATTATTAAGCCTTGCTTGGAGATTTGCCGGGCTGTTCTTTAATCTGCCAAGCGCAAATTACTTTAATATATAGAGTCCTTACAGGATTTTCAAATTTTCACTTGAGCTCAAACTCAAAGAAGTAAACAAACTCGGTGCACTTGACTCTTGAGAGAACATCTGATTGTCTTTTTCAGTAAATTTATAATCAAATAATAGCATGATTTGTACGTGATATTTATCACTCGCTGTATTTATGCCAAATATCACTACAAAACTCTGCGTTTATGAACAAAAGGCAAAACTTAGCTTCGTTCGGTATACATCACACACTGCTGTAAACACAAGTCTTATACAGATGAAACGAGAAAAAAAAGGTTACAAAGGAACCACATGTTCTGGTTTATATGGACTAATGGTCTTTCCTGGTGGGACATGTGGTGCTCACTAGTTCTTGCAAGTTATGCAAAACACAATGCACCACCTCAAGTCTTGACACAAATTTATTATTCTCTGTTTTATCCATATTTAAGATTATGCAAACCTTCTATGGGGAAACGCTTCACCTTCAATTATTAAACCACTTGAAATATTGCAAAAAAGAGCACTACGTATAATATTGAATTAGTCATGGAATACGCATACTCAACCACTGTTTCTAAATCTTCTGACCTTGAAGGACATTCATGTCTTACATAGTAGCATGTTTATGCATGATATTTATCATAATAACATAAGTGATACATTTATTAATATGTTTACGCCATTATCAAGTGTTCATAAACGGAATTAAAATATGGGAAAGGCTACCCCAAGATATGAAATTAAAAAATAAAAGGCTGTTTACTGTTTCACGACAGTATTTCCGAGATCGCGGAAATGGTTGAATCCATTATAATGTTTAGATCACTGTCATTAGTATGCGTCGCACATGGATGACGCTCGTAAAACGAAATGGCGATTGACCGCGCGATGTAAGTGTCTTTTATGTTTTCTTTTAAGAAGGAAATCGGTGAGTTCTACTTTGAAGTTGCATGGAAACAAACATATATAAAGCTTAGAAAAAAGGCTCGTTAGAAGATAAAATTTGCGTCATTTTCCTTCGTTTTCGTACTGTTGCCCTTGCCGTTAAACGCGTTTATCGTCCGCCATATTGCGAGAAAGTGTAGGCTCAGAAATAAAACTCGGCCAATTGAAAAAAAATGGTCAATTGTAAAAAATCGTTCAATCGAAAATATATCGGTCAATTACAAAATATCAGTCAATTTAAAAAAAATCGGGTCAATTACAAAAAAATCGGTCAATTTAAACAAAAATCAGTCAATTTATACGAAAACTCGGTCAATAGTCAATTACAAAAAATCGGTCAATTGAAGAAAAATCAGTCAGGCAATTGACAAAATATCGGTCAATTACAAAATATCGGTCAATTACGAAAGAAATCAGTCAATTGACTGAAAAAAATTCAGTCAACTACGCAGGCTAGCTAGCCTCGCGTGTATCAGTAAGGCTGACAATAACGTCCGGCACTTCAGTAATGTAGTTACCTCACAATACAGAAATAAAGAAATGAATTGCATGCTCGCTGTATGACCTATATGGTACGTAGCCAGCGCTTTCTTTTTATAATTATCGTAAGCCCTTGGCCTACCGATACACGCGAGGCTAACCTAGCTGCCGGTATTGAGTTGACCGAGTTTTTGTAATTGGCCGACTTTTTTTCAATCGACTGATATATTTTTTGTAATAGACTGATTTTTTCGTAATCGACTGTTTTTTTTTCCAATTGACTGATTTTTTGTTACCGACTGATTTTTTTTCAATTCGCCGTATTTTTTTTTTCAGTTGACCAAGTTTCTGCAATTGAAAGATTTTTGTATTAGAATTGACCGTCTATACTATACCCGCGAGTCAACGTATGACCGGTTTGAGCTATTTTTAGAACATGTTTCCCGGGTAACTGCCTTTTGACTCTGCTGCGATCGTGCATATGCTTGCCGTAATTATCGAGATTAAGAATGATGTATTGTTCTTCGAGGTGATTTAACTAACGCTGCATTGTCCCGACTATGGTTTGATTGGATTCCCAAAGTGTGGGCACGTGAACTCCCGTGAGATTTGTTCTAAACATAGCTCAATCCGGTCATACGTGGACTCACATCTAGTCAGATACATAATTCGTGTCCGTGCTTTATATATCGGAATTATAACTATCGCTTTCAGCTCGAGTTTATAAATCCGATAAAGCCCTAGCTAGCTATGCTTTTTTTGACAGCTTAGACCTTAAAGGGTATGGAAAAAATTCAAAAATAAAAATGTTTTCATATTTTTTTAGCGACTAAACTTCCAAATGTAGAATAATTTCCGCGCACGTTCGGAGACTGGGACGAGAATAAAACGTGACGTCATCAACAGAACTAGTCCCTTCGCCGGTATAAAGCGTTGGAATAGATAACCGAGAAAGATAATATCGCGCTAAACGTTTACGAAACCTTTATTCGGTAAGCCTTTAATGCAATGGCGCACCGAACGTATTCTGACGACGTCAAAACTAGACCCAGTGCCAATTTAGAAAAGCGCTCTCCTGCGCTCGATTTTCATCCACAGGCAACCCAAGACACGTTTCTGGTCAACTTTGAACGGCCAATACACCATAACAAATCAATCAAATAAACTTTTTATTGCGGAATCCTTTGTCTATCGCTTCTAGTCTCTTCGTAAGAAATATAATTAGCCAGGGCTTATATGCACTTTAGAGCGATACCCGAGCAAACAACACTCAGTCTCAAAATGTTTGCACAATCCTGAAAACTGTGAATAAAGTTGTTGTAACTGCAATCGCAATAAAAACGATTTCTTTTGAAATACAAGCAAGTGTACAGGATTTAAAAAAAGTGTATTGTATTTTTTTGTAAATTGAAATAGTAGTATAGTCGGTAGTAAAATAATACCACTTTTTCTTGCACAACAAAACTCAAAAAGTTATAATGTTATGGACGCCCTTGAAGTGAATTCGGAAATCCACTTCAAGGGCGTCCATAACATTATAACTTTTTGAGTTTTCTTGTGCAACAAAAAGTTGTATTATTTTACTACCGACTATACTACTAGGGGTAACTAAGGGTCAGCCAAATCGTCACTAGACATTCTTGTACATAAAATCCAACTTGATAATCCTATTAGAGATATGATTACATATAGTTATATCGACATCGACTCGCCCCGCAACATCTTTACACCTAAGAATCTAAATTTGAGTCCTGCAACATCCTTACACCTAAGAATCCAAATTTGAGTCCCGCAACATCCTTACACCTAAGAATCCAAATTTGGAGTATCTGTTAAAGCTATCTTACGCGTAGTTATATCGAAGGAAGAATGGTGAGACCACGTAGTGAGCCACTTCCACGTAGTCTAGCTCGAGAGGCAGGTGCCATTCTAGAGGAGAGAGATGGAACGCTCGAGGGAGTGGAGATAGGACGCCGTACTATTCGATGGCGCTTCTTCCAAGGTGTGGCAGGAGATTTGACTCCTAGGATCATGGAAAAGTTAGTTGCAAAGGTAACCACCAGCTTCTACCTGCGCTACAGCTACACCTATCGCATTCGCAATGTCAATGACGGACGCGTTATACTATTCTCCAAGACTGTCCCAGGCTCTCCATGGGTGAACATCCTAGAAGATGGAGAAGAGTGGATCAATAGTATGGAGACAGCTCGATTGAATCCCGACAACATTAATCGACCAAATACCCAATGGGCCTTTGTGCGTTGGATCTACGTGGATGTCAAAGTTGTGATCGATCGTCAGCTTTTGTTGGGAACGGGTCCACTGCCCCAATGGCTTCGCTATAAGAAAGGAATACTTGCCCTTGATCGATATGGCGACAACCTATGTCTTTGGCGCTGCCTTGCCATGCATGAAGGAGCAAGAGTAGATAGGTGTTGCGTCAAAGCTCGAAAACTTGCCCAGGACTTCTATCGCCTGACAGCGCTCACACAAGACGTTCCCAGAACTTCCTTAGATCAGCTGGAGGAAGTCGAGTTGCACTTTAGAATCGGCATTCGGGTGTATGAACCCACGGAGGATGGCGCTTGGCATCTGACGCGACATGCAGCTCACTACAAGCGTACGATGACGATTGGGATATACGAAGGACATGCTTTCTACATCAAGAACATCAACAAGCTAGGGAGTGTCTACGTATGTAACGATTGTAAGCAACGGTTCACACAGGCTGGCAGCCTCCAACGCCATGCAGATCGTTGCAGTCGTGGCGAAACGAAGATTGTTTGCCCTGGAAAAGTAATCAAAGCACCCCAGTCGGCATACGAAAAAGCCTTCTGGCCAGAGAGCACAGCCAGCAAAGTCGCTCTATGCTGGTTGGAACGCGAAACCGAAAGGATTGGGCAACACATTCATCATGCAGCTTGTGGGCATGGTGGAGAGCATTGGATAGAAGGAGCGCCGGTCGACGGCTACGAACCTATTTCGCAAACCATCTTTCAATTTCATGGATGCTATTTCCATGGCTGCCCGAAATGTTTCCCTAGGGAAAGAGCTCTCTACCGTAAAACTTGTGAAAGAACGGCAAAGCTACAAGGAGCTGGTTATACAGTAGTGGAAGCTTGGGGCTGCTCCACAAAGAAGAAGAACAAACCGGTCCCCACACCAACGCAAACTGTCTACCCACACTTCATAGTTTACGATTTCGAAGCCTATCTCGACACGACAAAAGGAAGACAACCAACAGACCGATTGACCATCGAAAACGTCCATATCCCAATATCAGTATCAATTGCCGACACGTACGATCGAACGCCAACCCACATCTGTCGACGCGATCCAAAAGAACTTGTAGCCGCCTTCGTCGAAGAACTCCAGCTAAGAGCTCAGAACATCCAAGAAGTCGTCGCAGAACGGTTTTGTCCTAAGACACCGGAATTCTCTTTCGACACCCTATCAAAAGAACAACAAACTAAGATCAACGAATGGACTAACCAAGTTCCTGTACTAGGATTCAACTCCGGTCGATACGATCTCAATTTGATTAGGAACTACTTCGTAGGAACTATTGCTGACACCTGCAAGAAGGTCTTGGTTGCAAAGAAAGCCAACACCACTATGTTCCTATTGACCCCAGAATTTCGTTTCCTAGATGTTATGAATTATCTTGGTCCAGGTACTTCCTACGAAAGGTGGGTCAAGGCATATGGATGTGAATCGCAAAAGAGTTTCTTCCCATATGAGTGGTTCGACTCTCCCGACAAGTTCGATCACATTGGATTACCAGACTATCCAGAGTGGGGTTCGAAGTTGAAAAGAGAACACCTACTATCTAGGGAAGAGTTCGAAGACTGCAAGCGCACCTTTCTCGACAAAGGAATGAAGACCTTTGCAGACTGGCTAAGATACTACAACAACCTAGATGTAGTTCCATTCCTAGAGGCACTCGAAAAGATGAGAGATTTCTATCACGAGAAAGGAGTAGACATGCTGAAAGATGCAGTGTCCATCCCAGGAGTCTCACTACAGTTCCTACTTCGAGGTAGTGTAGAAAGGGGAGCTGAGATGTACGCTCCAAGTAAGGAAGCCTACCACATGCTGAAAGACGCTGTCGTGGGAGGTCCAAGCATAGTGTTCACCAGACTCCACGAAGCAGGAGTGACTAAGATTCGTAGTCATCAGGGCGGAACTAAGATTTGTCGTAAGATTCTTGGATACGATGCCAACGCCCTATATCTTTCCACGATGGAATTCGAAATGCCTTGTGGAAAGGAAAAGGTTGTGCACTACGATGAGCCAGGTCTAGAAGCCGAAGGATTTGTCGAATGTCTACAAAATGGTTCGTGGTTTGGATATGCAGAAGTAGACATCGAGATACCAAAGAAATTGTGGAAGAAATTTGAGGAGATGCCACCCTTCTTCTACAACAAGAAAATCCCCAAGGAAGCAATTCCTCCACAAATGTTGGCCTACCTCACAAAGACAGGTAGAAAGCTCAGCGAGGAAAAGAAGCTAGTTGGAAGTCTCTCTGGAAAGAAGTTGCTACTCTATGAGCCTCTATTACGTTGGTATGTAGATCATGGTGCAGTGATCACTGCTGTCTACCGAACGAGCAACATTGAATGCAGATCTATTAGCGAAGTTCAAGAAAAGATACCCACATGCGGATCTTCACAAGTTCTATGCCTCTACGGAAGTGAATGGTCCAGACAAATATTCGACGAGTATTTGGTTTCGAGATGGAGATTCTAGCTATGTCGTTTACGGCGATGATGTCTCCAAGCTACCTACAGTCACTCAAAGACGCATCGATAATGCGTTGTGGGATGTGCATAAAGGTTTCCCATCTACGTTGACCCTAGATAGGAGTGCGAAATATCCCATTACAGCAGTTCCTTCTACTGGACCGGCACAAGATATCGATCTCACTAATCTATGGATATACGTCACACCTACGAAAAGGTTCAAAGCAGGCGTTCCAAATATATTCAAGGAGATCGTTGTAAAGCATACGACAGAAAAGGAGTCTAGTAGATGGTTACATGGTCCAGATTTCTACTATTGGCCTCAACAATTGAATTTCGCAACGTGGTGTGCGACTTCCGGATGTGGAATATCGTTGTTTGACCCCACTTTCAAAACGTATCCACCAGTCGTTCAGGGGTTCCTACGATTCCACGTTTATTTCACGATACGAAGAATTCTACATGAACTTGGTGGTGCTCATGGAGTTCCTTTACCTGGTAACTCCCATTTCAAGCAACTCCACAACCTCTACAACAAAGCAGCCCTGGAGAAATTATGCATCGAGTTTGAGTTACCTCGAACACCAGACTTCCGATGGCACGGAGGTAGGAATAATGGATTAGGAGATGTATTCATGTTATACCCTGGACCAACTGGCTACGTAAACGGATATGTAACTGCCCATGGTCGAAGTTACAACAAAGTAACCACATGGCCCGAGGACTCTACTTTGTTTAAAGATGAAGGAGGTAAGGAGGACAAGGGAACTCTGATAGCTTTCATTAGGAATGATGAACACGAAGGGAAACAATACAATTGGTTTACACCACCAATCGGAAAGGGTTTGACAGATGCTGGATTGGGTAGGTTGAATAGATCTGTCGAGGCTTTTGGACATTGCATACTTGGTGCTCAAGCCGACTTGAACGAATCCATTGTAGATAGCCATAACGTCAAAGAAAAGTTTAAGAGCTTAGTCGAAGACGCTATTCTCGAAAACGATTTAGTGGTGAGCTACAAAAACTATCTTACTGCTATAACGGCAACGCATAAGAGGCTCGATCTAGCAATAGCTGTAGATGTGCGATTATTGCCAAGCGATCTAGAGTACTATCTTAGTGAGAAAGATGGCTATAGGAATCCAATCCCGAAAGCCACGAAAGATATGTCGCTAGGCGTTAACGACATCAATTCAGAAGGCAAAGGATATCCACCTCTTCCTATGGAAGGCCCACCAGATAAGAAATTGGTGCAACCTCTCGAGAAACAAGATCCTGTACTAAAGGCTGTCACGCACAAGAAACAAGATCCCGTACAAAAGGCTGCCCCACAACATGAGATTAATCTCGCAGTGACATCCATTGCCGCAGCTGGAATTGCATGGATGTTGTTTCGTTAACGTCGTTTGTATTGCTCTATCGTGATCACCACTATTGCTACGATGAATAACCAAACGTTCTGTGCTAGTACTCCCAGAGCTTTACCAGCCATAGTAAATATGAAACTCGCAATCGATCCAATCATTCCAGGTAGGATCTGTCCAAGTTTCTTTCCCATTTCTTTTAGCAACCCCCCAGTCGTTTTCAAGCCCTTCTTTACTGCATCTGCTGCTTTATCGATACCAGACTTTACTGGTTTCGGTACGGATCTCGATAGAAGGGAAACTATCGTACTAACGATAGCGCCAACGGAAGTTACCACTGCAAGAACGGTCATTCCATGCTTTCTAAAAATGTATTTGATCCTTTCACGTAGCGACATACGTTCTAGTATGGCTCCTTCTTGACGTTCGAGTAATTCTATTTCGTTATAGATGCGTACTTTCTCTTCCTTAGCCGCTTCCTTCTGGTCCTCAGTTGACGTTGAGCTTAGAAGTATGCTATCTTCTACTTTGAGATGTTCGGCGGCCTTTTCTTGACCTTGGATGACTTGTTCTTCTCTTTCTGCATCCGTAGGGCCTAGGGCAAATTTGAGATCCTTACCCATACTTTGGTATCTTTCACCCTTCACTGTGGTCAAAGGTATGGGCTTCTCTTTACTTCCAAATGCGTGAAGATAGATTCTACCCCGTTCCTTATCGGCATCCCATACTTTAGTTATCTCAAGGTCTCCACGAATCCCTACATCCGCATAGTGTTCCCATACAGCATCGAATAACATTTGTTTCGTTCTATCCGATATGCCTGTTTCGAAGAATACGTGGCGATCGCTAAATTTAGGCCGTTCGATTCTATCCTCATCCAGCAATTCACTAAACTCTCCATCTGTCAATGCCGTTTCCTGATACTTTGGTCGAGCACCTTCTTCATTGTAATTGCGTCTAGTTTTCAGGTTGAGTGATTCACTAGGATCCACATTCGTAGAGTCTGTAAACACCAATTTCCGTGCTTCTTCATTGACAGTATCGGCGTTGTCTCTACCCTTTCCAGCTTCATCAGGTCTTTCCTCATACCTCCCATCAGAGGCCATGTTAAACATAACTATATATATAGTTATATTCAACATGATCTCATTAACGTTGGATCCCACACAAGCACGAAGAGAGCCTCATGCACTCAAGGCTCCGCGAGACTTGTATAGGAAAACTTTCACTCGATCATCTGCCAATCCAGGTGAGACTCTATACGTAGAAGTCCCAAAGCTAGCAGAAGATGTAGTACTAGTACCTGGTAGCTTAGCGCTATTGGGCGACATCGTACTATCTGGTGGACATGTGAATAACAGAGTCGTTTCGAACGTCGGACGCTGCTTGGTCATGCGTAGAATCTGTAGGATGGGAGCTGAAACAGTAGAAGACCTTGTCAGGCCAGACCTCCTACAAACGTACTCCGATGTATACCTATCTACGCAGGAGAGAGAGTCTAGAATACAACAAGGTATTCAATCAGAGAACTTGAATAAGCTACGATCGAAAGCTGGTGACGCAAGTACTTCGTCTGCTGCAGACAACGCGCTCCTAGCTGCATGTGGTTCTAAGTATAGGATTCCATTAGATATTGACATTCTGACACAACATGGAGTTCTATATCCACATGCCTTAGAAAATACAATTACATTCGAGTTGACTCTAGCGTCTGCCAACGAGATCGTAATTGGATCGGATACGACGAAGATAGGTACGTACCAACTTACCAACATCCAACTAGAATACGAAGCAATCAGGAACGAAACGCTGGCTAGTAGTGCACTTCACAAATACGAAACAGGTGCTGCACTCCTATACAACTACGCTGTTCACTTCAAGACAGTAGATATCGCTAAAACATCCGATACTTTGATATCTCAAAACATCAATGTTCCACGACGATCCTTTGCTGGACTACTTCTACTATTCATAGATCCACCTACCATTGGCACGCGAGATAGTGAAGCATTCTCGAATCCCGATATTTCGAAGGTAGAAGTAGATGTCAACGGGATTCCCAACAGACTCTTTCCAAGTGGCATGCTTCCCCTAGATTTCTGGGAGGCTGCAAAAGGCTGGTTTGGTACACCCAATACTTCCATGACTCCAAAGAAGTTCTTTGAAAATAGATTCGCTATCCTAATCGATTGTCGCACAGCAAAAGATTCCACCGTTCATGGTGATGGCTTGGCACAAACCGGCAGTGGAAAGGACATCGACATTCGCATACATAGAACTGCGAAGGGAAGTGGAAATGTGAAAATGCACATCTATGTCCTTGCGGATGCTCAGGTCACGATATTGAACAGATCTCTGCAGAGTATATTATACTGATGGATTCTCTCGTAGAGCACGTACCGTTCAACGCACTCATAGTCGGTCCAACGAATTGTGGGAAGACTGCGTTTCTCATAGAACAACTTCGTGGATCATTTCGTGGTAAGTTCGATTACATAGTACTGATTTGTCCTACGTATGCCCACAACAAAACTTATCGTGGATTCGCAAATCAAGATCCTCGTTTCTTCGTCATGTCACCACCGCAGGATGCCATCGATGCTACTTTGAGTATTTGCGCAACATTTTGGTCAGGTACCAATACTCTATTGATTCTCGATGATTGCGCCGCATCGAAGGACGTCAAGAAACGAACTGACAAGCTAGTGGACTTAGCCTTTTCTGCACGACATATAGGGCTTTCCGTTTGGGTGCTGTCCCAACAACTAACGAGCATATGTAAACCCTTCCGCGAGAACGTAGCTATCGTAGTAGCATTTCATACAGCATCGGCTGTAGATGGTAAAAGGATATTTGAGGATTATGGAGGCTCGCAAGAATGCAAAGAGTTACGAATGATACTTGGATCCCATAAGTTCGCTCGCATGTGCTTCTGTCTCCGCCATCCTTTCGAGGTAGTGTTAGAGCTCCCAGCACCTACAACATATTATCATGGATAAAGATATACTCGAGATATTCGGCGAGGATGTAACAGGCCCACCACCAACCAACCTAGACGTTACGTCAGACAATCGCGAATCACTTTCGATCTTAGCCGCAACAGGCGTAACGAAAGAATACTTAGGTAAGAACTTTTCCCTAGGAGACATCTCTAGACTTCCTGAGAAAGAAATAGACAAGTTGTATAGGAGGTATCAGGCCGTTCTAGCTCAGCAAGTAACGAAAGGCTTAGTCGACGGCGTGACGCGTCTAGCTACCCGCCTAGTTGCCTACCTAGTACCAATAGATTCTCAAGAAGCCCTAATCAAGGACCTACAAGAAGACCCTCTAGTCCGCAACGAAATCAGTGCTGCGACTGGCCTACTATCGCTTAAGGCAGGTCGCCTTGTAGCTCTAGCTAGCGTCCTATTTCACATATCTGGCCACGTAGTCATTCCTGGAACAACTGTTGAACCTCCACATATACCTACTATATCGAAGCAAGATGGAAGGACAGACGGATCAGATAACTGCGAATCCTCCGACGACTGTACCAACTAAGGTAAAAAACCCAAAGCGCGTCGCAGCTGGAAAAGCACTAGCGTTAAGCAACAAACTCGCTAAAGAAGCTCAAAAGAGAGAGTCGACACGCGAAAGCGAATCATGCAAAGAAGTCTACGTAGAGAAAGGTCGGGTCGAAAACCTGACTATCCTCGCAGTCATCGGTACTGGCGCTACATTGTTTGGCACGTACTTTGCGTACAAGAAGTATGTAGATGGCAAAACGCGAGCTGCCACCGTTAGCACGACACAACCTGCAGCTCCAGCAAAACCAACGGCACTAGACATGGAGTAACACTTAAAGACTCGAGACCATACTTATATATATGTCTAGATGGAGAAGGAATTGATGAAGACGACAACCGATGCAGTCAAAATCGTTGGACTCGCTTCTGGTATTGGGTGGATCGTAAAAAAGACTACCAAGGAATCTATGCTTAGCGATCTTTCTTCTTCCCTAGTGAATTACGCAAAGTGGACTGCCGTGATAATTGGTAGCTTATACGCGAAACAATATCTTGAGAAACAACTTGAGAAACCTAAATCTTGAGAAACAAAAGATCATACCATAATGGCAGCAGCAATTGGAATGGCCATTTTCGGGGCTATATTGAATGCAACGGCATTTACTGGTGGTGGCATACTAGCTAGAATGCTTGGAAAGGGTAGTAATGTAGATGCAGAACGAGAGAGACACGATAGGGCCACCGAAAAACTAGCACGTGAAATGAAAGCGTATGGAATCGAACGTCAAAGACGATACGACTATGCACAAGAGCAGGAAGGTCTTGAACGCAACGCACGCAACGATCAAAGAGATACCAACGAAGCCTTAGTGCGATCCGATAAGTTACGTAAGGCGCTTAAACGTCTCAAAGAGATGAAAGAACCCCGCTTATCTGACTACTACAAACCCTCAAACAATCAGAAGACTGGCGAGTTGCTCTACGTTGGTGGTGGAATGCTAGGCGTTGGATACACTATTAGTAAATGGATATAGATACTACTACTAAGCTACTACTAAGCTACTACTAAGCTACTAGTAAGCTACTACTAAGCTACTAGTAAGCTACTACTAAGTTACTAGTAAGCTACTTAAGCTACTACTAAGCTACTACTAAGCTACTACTAAGCTACTAGTAAGTTACTAGTAAGTTACTACTAGCTACTAGTAAGCTACTTAAGCTACTACTAAGCTACTTAAGCTACTACTAAGCTACTACTAAGCTACTACTAAGCTACTACTAAGCTACTACTAAGCTACTTAAGCTACTACTAAGCTACTACTAAGCTACTACTAGGTTACTACTAAAAAAAAAAAAGGAAAAAATGAGGCCTGGTTCTCATTCCTTCCTTTTTTTTTTTTTTTTCATCTGTTGAAGGTTAGAACGTATAGATGTATGATGGATTCTAAACTTGCGAATATCTTCTATGGTCCTATGGGCTATTGGAAAGGTCACTCTGCAATTGGTAAGCTATCGGTAGCAGCGAAAGCATCAGAAGACGTGGCTAGGAGTTGGTTGGAAAAGCAATCTATGTGGCAAATATATCTACCACCACCAAAACACATTCCACGACCGCATTGGACTGTATCAAAACCAAATGAAGTCCACCAAGCTGATTTGATATTCTTACCACACGATCGTCCTGGACGTGGACGGAAGCTATACAAGTACGCATTGGTAGTAATCGACGTAGCTTCTCGATACAAAGAAGCCGAACCTTTGGCATCTAAAGATAGTGGTGAAGTTTCTGCGGCATTCGAACGAATCTATAAACGTAGTCCACTAGAATGGCCAAAGACGTTGCAAGTAGATCCTGGTAGAGAATTCATGGGACGTATGTCTGAAACGCTAGAACTACATGGTACGAAAGTTCAACGAGGTGAGGCTGGTAATCATAGAGCGCAAAGTTTTGTTGAAAGAGCAAATAGGACTCTAGCTGAGAGATTGTTTGGATATCAATATGCACAAGAGATGGTACTTACTTCGGAAGGATCAGATGAGCGTAGTAGAGAATGGGTAGTTCGTTTACCAATGGTTATCAAAGCCCTGAACAGTGAGGTGACTCGACTTACAGGAAAGGAGCCTTCGAGTTCTGTAGTGACGCAACAAGTAGATCTGAAGACTCCTACGTATTCGCGCACCGTTGGATTGAGAGAAGAGCGTCTACCATTCGACGTTCTAGTTCGATATCTCTATGCACCAGGAGAATTGGAAGGAGGTGAAAAACGTAGAGCTACCGATCCTGTGTGGAGTTTACAGATATACACCATTTCGCGAAGTGTAGTATCTTCGGGACAGCCTGTGCTTTACTACCTTGCGAAGCGAGAAGGGGAGAAGGACGCACCCAAACGTGGATTCGTTCGTGAAGAGCTACAAGTCGTTCCTAGGGATACTGAACTACCACCAAAAGGAATTCTGTTTGTACCCAGCCGCTAGACAGCGTACTCTATTGGCTCGGTGTGGATTCCATCGGGAAGAACACGTCTTTTGTCGTAGTAAGCCGATAGCCCAAGCTTCCGTTGTTTGTAGGTTGCTATACCTTCTGGCGATAGTCGGAAGCCTCGGTTTTCCGCCATGTCGATATCACACTGGAGGGCTGCTTTGAATCGATCCCACGTAATATCGTTGTGACGCCTAGACATACCTTTAGCGGAATACTTCTTGCTGCCACCCGTATCGACGTAGTAGGCTTTCGAGCATAGGGCAATGGCGCGCTGTCCTTCGAATTCGAGTTTGAAGAGTCCTGGCGTACGACTGCTCCATTCGTCCCAAGCTAGCCATTCCTTCCTATTGGCTTCGAAATCCTCACGTAGTTCCGGTCGTACAACTTCATCTATGCTGTTTCCAGAGATGGCAATGTACGCACTGTCCGTGTCCATCTGTATATATTCGAAATCTTTGCGATCGATGTACTTGTCGAGGAAGTCGTAGTAGAACTCAAGCATACGCAGCTTTGCGAGCTGGTACACAGCGATACCTACTTGGAAAGGGCGTTTGATTCGGATCTGGTCCTTTCGGCTCTCGAGTTCATATGCATCACCAATCTCTTCCAGGTCTTCGAACCAAACACTTCGCAATGCTTTGTCCACAACCTTCTCATCTTTTGTATAGGTGACCTTTGTTTGGCGTCCCAAGTCTTCGAGCAACTTTCCATAGGCGCTGTTTCCTAGTAGCTTGAACACATCTGCCAGCAAAGCCTCACCTTTATCTTCATCTCCCATACGACGTGCCTCAGTGACTTGGTCCACGAACCATCCGAAGATTTCTTTGGGTTCGTAGTCTATCGTTCGGTAGACAGCAGTGATCACTGCACCATGATCTACATACCAACGTAATAGAGGCTCATAGAGTAGCAACTTCTTTCCAGAGAGACTTCCAACTAGCTTCTTTTCCTCGCTGAGCTTTCTACCTGTCTTTGTGAGGTAGGCCAACATTTGTGGAGGAATTGCTTCCTTGGGGATTTTCTTGTTGTAGAAGAAGGGTGGCATCTCCTCAAATTTCTTCCACAATTTCTTTGGTATCTCGATGTCTACTTCTGCATATCCAAACCACGAACCACTTTGTAGACATTCGACAAATCCTTCGGCTTCTAGACCTGGCTCATCGTAGTGCACAACCTTTTCCTTTCCACAAGGCATTTCGAATTCCATCGTGGAAAGATATAGGGCGTTGGCATCGTATCCAAGAATCTTACGACAAATCTTAGTTCCGCCCTGATGACTACGAATCTTAGTCACTCCTGCTTCGTGGAGTCTGGTGAACACTATGCTTGGACCTCCCACGACAGCGTCTTTCAGCATGTGGTAGGCTTCCTTACTTGGAGCGTACATCTCAGCTCCCCTTTCTACACTACCTCGAAGTAGGAACTGTAGTGAGACTCCTGGGATGGACACTGCATCTTTCAGCATGTCTACTCCTTTCTCGTGATAGAAATCTCTCATCTTTTCGAGTGCCTCTAGGAATGGAACTACATCTAGGTTGTTGTAGTATCTTAGCCAGTCTGCAAAGGTCTTCATTCCTTTGTCGAGAAAGGTGCGCTTGCAGTCTTCGAACTCTTCCCTAGATAGTAGGTGTTCTCTTTTCAACTTCGAACCCCACTCTGGATAGTCTGGTAATCCAATGTGATCGAACTTGTCGGGAGAGTCGAACCACTCATATGGGAAGAAACTCTTTTGCGATTCACATCCATATGCCTTGACCCACCTTTCGTAGGAAGTACCTGGACCAAGATAATTCATAACATCTAGGAAACGAAATTCTGGGGTCAATAGGAACATAGTGGTGTTGGCTTTCTTTGCAACCAAGACCTTCTTGCAGGTGTCAGCAATAGTTCCTACGAAGTAGTTCCTAATCAAATTGAGATCGTATCGACCGGAGTTGAATCCTAGTACAGGAACTTGGTTAGTCCATTCGTTGATCTTAGTTTGTTGTTCTTTTGATAGGGTGTCGAAAGAGAATTCCGGTGTCTTAGGACAAAACCGTTCTGCGACGACTTCTTGGATGTTCTGAGCTCTTAGCTGGAGTTCTTCGACGAAGGCGGCTACAAGTTCTTTTGGATCGCGTCGACAGATGTGGGTTGGCGTTCGATCGTACGTGTCGGCAATTGATACTGATATTGGGATATGGACGTTTTCGATGGTCAATCGGTCTGTTGGTTGTCTTCCTTTTGTCGTGTCGAGATAGGCTTCGAAATCGTAAACTATGAAGTGTGGGTAGACAGTTTGCGTTGGTGTGGGGACCGGTTTGTTCTTCTTCTTTGTGGAGCAGCCCCAAGCTTCCACTACTGTATAACCAGCTCCTTGTAGCTTTGCCGTTCTTTCACAAGTTTTACGGTAGAGAGCTCTTTCCCTAGGGAAACATTTCGGGCAGCCATGGAAATAGCATCCATGAAATTGAAAGATGGTTTGCGAAATAGGTTCGTAGCCGTCGACCGGCGCTCCTTCTATCCAATGCTCTCCACCATGCCCACAAGCTGCATGATGAATGTGTTGCCCAATCCTTTCGGTTTCGCGTTCCAACCAGCATAGAGCGACTTTGCTGGCTGTGCTCTCTGGCCAGAAGGCTTTTTCGTATGCCGACTGGGGTGCTTTGATTACTTTTCCAGGGCAAACAATCTTCGTTTCGCCACGACTGCAACGATCTGCATGGCGTTGGAGGCTGCCAGCCTGTGTGAACCGTTGCTTACAATCGTTACATACGTAGACACTCCCTAGCTTGTTGATGTTCTTGATGTAGAAAGCATGTCCTTCGTATATCCCAATCGTCATCGTACGCTTGTAGTGAGCTGCATGTCGCGTCAGATGCCAAGCGCCATCCTCCGTGGGTTCATACACCCGAATGCCGATTCTAAAGTGCAACTCGACTTCCTCCAGCTGATCTAAGGAAGTTCTGGGAACGTCTTGTGTGAGCGCTGTCAGGCGATAGAAGTCCTGGGCAAGTTTTCGAGCTTTGACGCAACACCTATCTACTCTTGCTCCTTCATGCATGGCAAGGCAGCGCCAAAGACATAGGTTGTCGCCATATCGATCAAGGGCAAGTATTCCTTTCTTATAGCGAAGCCATTGGGGCAGTGGACCCGTTCCCAACAAAAGCTGACGATCGATCACAACTTTGACATCCACGTAGATCCAACGCACAAAGGCCCATTGGGTATTTGGTCGATTAATGTTGTCGGGATTCAATCGAGCTGTCTCCATACTATTGATCCACTCTTCTCCATCTTCTAGGATGTTCACCCATGGAGAGCCTGGGACAGTCTTGGAGAATAGTATAACGCGTCCGTCATTGACATTGCGAATGCGATAGGTGTAGCTGTAGCGCAGGTAGAAGCTGGTGGTTACCTTTGCAACTAACTTTTCCATGATCCTAGGAGTCAAATCTCCTGCCACACCTTGGAAGAAGCGCCATCGAATAGTACGGCGTCCTATCTCCACTCCCTCGAGCGTTCCATCTCTCTCCTCTAGAATGGCACCTGCCTCTCGAGCTAGACTACGTGGAAGTGGCTCACTACGTGGTCTCACCATTCTTCCTTCGATATAACTACGCGTAAGATAGCTTTAACAGATACTCCAAATTTGGATTCTTAGGTGTAAGGATGTTGCGGGACTCAAATTTGGATTCTTAGGTGTAAGGATGTTGCAGGACTCAAATTTAGATTCTTAGGTGTAAAGATGTTGCGGGGCGAGTCGATGTCGATATAACTATATGTAATCATATCTCTAATAGGATTATCAAGTTGGATTTTATGTACAAGAATGTCTAGTGACGATTTGGCTGACCCTTAGTTACCCCTAGTAGTATAGTCGGTAGTAAAATAATACAACTTTTTGTTGCACAAGAAAACTCAAAAAGTTATAATGTTATGGACGCCCTTGAAGTGGATTTCCGAATTCACTTCAAGGGCGTCCATAACATTATAACTTTTTGAGTTTTGTTGTGCAAGAAAAAGTGGTATTATTTTACTACCGACTATACTACTGAAATCGTAATAAAAACTTTTGGAATTGAAGCGTGTAGGATTTTTGTTTAAGTGTATTGCGCAATGTTTCGGTGACATCAATCTGATGTCACCGAAACATTGCGCAATACACTTTAAAAAAAATCCTACACGCTTCAATTCCAAAAGTTTTTATTACGATTTCAATTTACAAATATCATATTGAGACCATAAGTGTTTTGTACTCGGGTATCCCTTCAAAGGGGTGTCGCACTTTATATTCGCACGAGTTATTTTAAGCGATTTTCATTTCAACCGACAATCCTTGCGCACGTGGGTATCGGGGTTAAAATCAAAGCAAATACTATCAGATTTCCAACACCAGTAACCAGTATTTCAGGGATTACATCACGGGTATGGCTTTACACAAGCAGTTAACGAAAAGATGGAAATACAATAACGGCGTACGGAGTCTCTCTCGACTTCTAGTCGCTCGTCCTGTCCACTACATTTATCAGACTTTTGTTGAAACGAGGAAGAGAAAATAACCAAATCAATTATTGTATGCAACAAAATCACCCCGCAAACAACACTTTAATGATCCAATCACACTGACATTAGTGTTGACTGTTGTCATTCGTGTGAGAAGTTATTTCAAATACTCATTCTTCGTGATTCCGGATACCTCTGAAACAATAAACTATCGGAGCTGCGCTCCTCGGGTTTATCTGTTTTCTCGGCATTTGGAACCCCTGATAAAAAACACTTGAATTCGTATTAAAAATAGTACGTCGTTTCGTTTTAAAGAAATTTGAAGATTCGACTGACAGTGGCCCTTTTAATGTGTGAGAAAAGAATTGGAGGAGCAACATTATTTGAAGACAAGACACTTCGACAAGTTTAGGGAGCATCTATTTTTATTACACGTTGGCAGAAGTGTCCAACTAATCCATCGACAGCACTGTGGTCTTCTCTGATACATAAACACCATCCAAGAACTTCCTGATGTCTTTCCTCTTAACTCTGGTGGATTGTTGAATGAGAGCAGCTGGGAAACAAAGTTAAAAATATGAGGACGAGAATATCGGGTACCCCGCATTTTCAAGCATCCCCTCAAAGGAAGAACGCGGACACGCAAGACTCACTCACTCAGGACTCAAATGTAACTTCTGAATCCACTACCAAATCTCGGCTAGTAGGATCTTTTCCCACCATATTCTATACGTTCACCGTCTAACTTTATATGATTTACTTTTAATCGTGCACCTGGTCAGTAAAGAATGAAGCTTATAAACTCTTGCAAATATGCCACGTTTGTTCGTTTTCAGACTCCACCCTCCCCCTTTGTGTAGCATGAACAATTCAGGACCCTCCCCAACCGCTGGGTATCCGAGCCTGTCACCACCGTTTTAATTGGTACACGATGGCATGAAACCAAAGTCGTGAAGTGAACATTCAAAGAAGGACGATAGAAAGTAGACTCAAAAACTACCGTGAAAATGCACGCAGTCACACAAAACAACGTGAAAACTCACGTGTTGTGCAAGAAAGTAAATCAGTGTTTTTTTGTTCGGTCTAAATGGACTCTTTATCTATCGTTAGAAGAAGCAATAAAAGGTGAATAATAAAAGAACAATAAACACAAGATTTGACGAGAGATGACTTTCTCATCAATCGTCACTGGGAAATGGTCCAATTCCTGGTTTTACGTCACAAAGTAACGGGACTTCGACGATATTTTGCTTTTGTTTTGAGCTAAAATTTTCGGGTCTTGTCAAAAATCGAAGATCCCAGTGCGTAACCAACTTGAAAGGGCGTGAGGGATTTGCAAACTTTAAGGGGTGATTAAGGGGTGAATGAGACCGAATCAAAATTGTTTTTGCCCATCCATATGTACTCAATTCACAGACTTCAAATCAACAATAACCTCGTAGGACTGATATACATGTACATTTACACAGCTGATACTAGCCAGTTAAGAACCTGGAACAAACAAAATTCACCCGCTGAATGTTTTCCTGAGAAAACTGGACCTAATCTCAAACACTTACCAGAGTTAGAAACCAACTCGATGTCATTGCCTTCAACGACGATCTCGTCCTTCAATCCTGTGTTGTTGTTGCAAGTAACTCCTGGACGCATGCGAACCCTACGCACATATTTTTCACCCAAGAAATTTCTCACTTCTACAAGGGTGCCACCATCTTGTACTGTGATGTTGATGGGGAAATGAGCATAGACGGCACGCATTTTGTACTTGTAACCCTGGAAACGAAGTTAACTCATTACAAACTGACAGTTCCTCAAAGCTACAAAGCTACTTGTACTTACGTAGACCACTCCTTTAACCATGTTCTCAATATGACTGATGATGGTCTTTGTTAACTCATCACAAACTGACAGTTCCTCAAAGCTACTTGTACTTACGTAGACCACTCCTTTAACCATGTTCTCAATATGACTGATGATGGTCTTTACGCAGGCCAACTCCTTGCGACTGGCGAACCACACATCCACTCGCACCTTTTTCTTGCCGATCTTGGTCAGCTCAAGCCTCAAGTGGCGAAAGTTCCTTTTCAGGGTACCACGAGGGCCTGTGACAGTTACAATACGACTGCGTACCTTGATTTCAACTAAGGGAAAGATAGCAGAGTTCCTTTGTTTAAAACATGGAAGGCTATTTGATTGTAGATTGAATCAAAATCCCATTTATTTAATGACCAGATCTGTGATTTGCTACTAAAATATAAACTCAACAATTTTCTCTTCAATGTTCAAAGAAAATATTAGATATTTTTTTTTTTAGTAAATAGGTGTGAATAAAAGTGGGCAAGTTACATGTATGGCAATGACTTATGGCACAGTTACTGTATGACATGACTGTCTTTCTAATCTAATCTCTAACCAATTTTGCTATTTTTCACTGGGTTGCCAACCCCAGAATAGCTCCTTTTATCTATCTGGTTATAATCATGACATGTAAAGCAGTGGTGTCACTAAAGAATAGTCATGGTTCATACAAAATTCCTAACTTTTTCTTCAAGGACTTCTCAAAGAAAATCCACACTTTTTAAGGACTTGCTTTCCACAGGTTCACACATTAATGACATCAAAATTCTACACGATTTAGACCCAATGCAAGACCCTTTCTCTGACGTGTTTGCATGACAAATCATTCAGTGCTGCTCTAACAATCTTTTTGAGGTAAAAATGAGGATGTTTTACTGTCTTCTCAAACTTCTAAGTAGGTTTCAATTCTCAAGGACAAAACCTAACTGCCAAAATGCAAGGACTTTTCAAGGACCTGCCAGTATTTCAAGGACTTTTCAAAGCCTTTGCAACCATGATAGTGAAGCAACCAACCCATAACAATGACAAATTCTTGGGCATGTTTTAGCAACACCACAAGAGCATTCTTACAACTGCTCTTGTCACAGCATACCTCACTTTCAGCTTTAAAGGGGAACTGAATTTTAAACCAACTCAACGACTATACAAAGACGTATTCGAAACAAATAAGTGCTACTATTTTATTACTCTGTGTTGTGCATCTATGAAGAGAAAATCTGAAAACCTTTCTCACAACCTCTGCTATGTACAGATGGCTCAAGTCTTGTAATAGGTCCTTTGCAGCTAACAATCACGTGCTGATATAATACTTCATTAACAAATGAATTGAGATTGTGATCCACATGGGAAAGGCATTGCCATGGATGCTGGAGAGCAAGCTACATTGTATCTTTAAAAATGCAGTTTTTAGAATGATTGACAATCGATTGAAGGTGGAAAATAACATTTACAAACCGGTTTTGCTAATAGCAATACCAATCTCGTACAAGGCCTTTAAATAAAAGAAGGTATTTTTTGCCATCCAGTACAACCATGTGATGTGTCAGCTGCAAAGGGCCTATTTGTGACGTCAGGTACAGGAAATAAACTAGTTTTGCCATGCTGTCCCTGGCATTGAAAAGTTGGACTAATGGATTGTAAGTGCGGACCATTGTGTTTTCTTTGTGGTGTGATTGTTTTTCCTTGGTATGTGACATATGATATGGGAAATTGCCACTGAATTTAGCCACCACACTATCAGGAGAATCTGCTATTTTTCGAATTTGGAAACTTATTTTCCCTTCCTGGGCATGTAACACTGAGAAATAAAATAGCAGAACTCGTTTCATTATTTTGAATACATATTTGTATAGACATGAGGTCGATTTTAGGGTTCAGTTCCCCTTTAACTACAGACTGAATTCATAAATGTGTATTTCTGTTTCAATAGTTTATCCACAAGTACAGAAAAACATTATCATTACCAAGTTTAAGAGCATGCCCAAATTTGAGGTCTGTAGCTTAAAGAGCAATGAAGTTATAGCCTCAGTCCTTTTTAATTCATGGATGCACGCATGTACAGAACAAGTTATTGGGGTTAGCCTGTGTTGCGGCTCTGGAGTATCAGAGCATAGCGAGCGGAGAGGGGGATTGGTGCGAGAGAAAAAAGAGGGGGGAGGGGGTGGGGAGGAGAGGAAGAGAGAGCCTGCCGGAAACCTATGGTTATTTTGATAACTCTCGGCCTCAGAAGGCCGCATATTGCTATTAGCTAAAATGTGTGATTGACAGAAATCATTAAATTTTATTCATGCATGGCATACAATAAAAGCAGAAACCAATTAATATGGCGACAAACATACCGAAAATTCCCTCAGCAATGAATTTAAAGAAAGAACAGGAGCAAGGCTATTAAACATCTTTTGTCTGGAAGAGATGTTCTAGCTGTAATCCCAACTGGGTTTGGAAAAAGTAGGATATTCCAAGCATTCATTAGTGTTAAAGACGTCGAAAATGATGGCCGGGTTGTCGTTTTGGTTATTGCTCCTTTGGCTAGTATTGTGAAAGATCAATTGAACCCATTGAACCAGTTAAGTTCCTTAGGTTATCCTGCTGCCGAACTTTCAGACCTAAAATCCAAGGAACTACAGAAGTGCAACTTCAAATTGCTGTCTAGTTCTGCAGAAGAAGTAATGCCGGAGAGCGAATTTCGCGATGAGCTGAAGGGTGAAGAACACGGTTGAAACATGAACCGGTGTGTTCGAGAAACAGGCTTGTGCTTCCGAAAATACGAGCTGCTTTGATGATTTTGTAACGCTGCGTGGATGGTTTTTATAGCGCTTCTTTTTGGCAGAACTAAATGTTGCAGTGTTATTGTGGTCGGCAGTGTTCTTTTCTGATTTGGTGGCGACTTTATATTCAGCAGCAACAAGTTCTCTTTATCTTAGTTCTCTTTACCCTGCAAATCTTCTCGAACAAAGGTGTAGTTCTCTACTGCATTTCGAATCTTACTTCCTCAGGAACGACAGACTCGCTCGGATAGAGCAGCAGATTTAAGAATATGAAGACTGCTCTGATAGAGCAGCAGATTTTGGAATATGAAGACCAATTTGTTTGCAGGCACCAGCTAAAATTAAGCCTCGATTCTCTTTTCTTTCCGAAGGCTTGAACAGATTCTCTCCGTGGAAATATTTGAATTCCCATTGAAGCGCTACCTTAAAACATACATTACATATCCTGAAAAAGTCGTTGACATTTACAGGTTTGGGTTAAGGCCCTGTCTTCACATGTTTTTTCGGAGTTTCAGCTGACATTATCCAAGTTCGTATATTATTTGTTTTGAATTTTATGCTCGAGTTGAGATTTCTTGAGATTCCATGCGTAAGTCTGACAGATATTAAACATGGTTTTCACTTCCGCCGCATGATGATTGGATGAATCGGTCGAATGACTTACTAATTTTATGCATTTTAATTAGTGGGTGGATACCAAAATAACCATGGGTTGACAGCAGGCTCTCTCTTCCTTTCCTCCCCACCCCCTTTCTTTTCTCTCTCGCCCCAATCCCCCTAATCTCCGCTCGCTGCGCTCCTATACTCCAGAGCCGCAACGCAGGCTATATTGGGGTTAGGTGGATGCGTGGTGATTATGCAGTTTTAACCTGTGGATCGAGCATGCGGTTAACTTTTCCAAATTACATTTGATTTTCCAAAGATCTTTGTAATTAGCTAGCTGTGAATGGGATATGCGATTTCCTTAACTGATATTAATAATACTCACTTAATGTTACTGGCAGGTGGCTCAAACCTGGAAAAACATGGTAGTGGCTCCCTATCAATCACTTAATGGCAATGACGTAACAATGACGTCATTGGTCACGTGATTGTAAGTATATGCCCATATCTCCCTCATTTCTAATGCCAGCCAACTCAAACCTGGACATACATGGCAGTGGTTCCCTATCAATCACTTACATGTAATGTTGATGATGTAATGATGACATCGTCGGTCACATTATTTTAAGTAGACAGTTCAAACTTGGACATGCATGGTATTGGGTCCCCACAAATCACTTAGTGGTGATGGCGTAATGATGACGTCATCGGTCATGTGATATTAAGTACATGCCCATATCGCCATCATTTCTAATTCCAGACAGTTCAAACTTGGACAAGCATGGTATTGGGTCCCCACAAATCAAGTAGTGCTGAAGGCATTGGTCACATGATTTTTAGTATATGCCAAAATAGCTCACTGACCATCTGCAGTTGCCCTTAGGGTCCCTATGTTTCAATTACAGTAGGTAGTGGCCAGAGTGACAGGAGTGCAAATTGCTGTGCATATCTAGTCAGTGAAAGAAATCGTGGGAGATCTAAATGCTCCTAAATGTTTCTGTTCAGAAACTCAACACATTGCAGCTGAAAAGACTGGGGTTTAAGAGGAAAATCACAAGAGTTAGAGTTTTGTTAGTTAAAATATGAAGCAAATTAATTTTGGGACTGGTTCAAGGTAACGACGTGTTACTAAAAATCAAAGCTTGTTCTTTTTGGTAAAAATGTTTTTAAGTTCAAATTCCGAGTGCAATTGCAACACACGTCAAACCATTTTGCAGACCTGTCAGCCAAAGTACCAACCACAGCTGATATCTTATACATGTATATGTAGAGCAGCTGACATCTTACATAGAGTAGGTTTTGATTGAGTATTAAAAGTAATTCAGTAATTGCTTTGGTTTTCTATTGATTGTGAGAAATGTTTTGTAATTATCAGCCATTGAATCAAGTTCTAAACTAAAACCACACTCTTTCTTTTTGTCTGAGCAAGAGTTACCACAATTGTGTTTACTTGTTCTTGTGATTGGTTCAAGTCAAACAAATCATGAATTATGTCAGTTCCTGATTGGCCCATTGCATTCTTACTTGCTCCTGTGATTGGCTCTGTAATTAACATACTTTGATTTCATCACACTCAATCAAAAACTGCTCTGTCTTATTATAAAGTAAACTCTACTTACCATTGGCAGGCACATCCACAGATTCTGAAGCCAAAATGGTCTTCATGGCTAAAAATAAAATCATTGTCATCAATCACCTTACAAAGATAACCACAACAGACTAGTGATAATCTCCAACTGGATGCATTACAGATGGAGCAACTACAGTCCTGCTCAAAAACTACCACTAAACCCCAGACTGTGCTAACGGCTTTTGGCGGCATTAGTGCCGCCTAGGGTAGCGTTTACCATTAGTGCCACCAAACCACTAGATGGCTTGAACCATAGGTGGCTAGCCACCAAAAGTTCTGAGCTACCAATGGCTAGCCACCAAATCGTTTGAGCCACCAACATTTCAAGAAGTTTATTTTGAAGCCTTTTGTTAGTTCATAGACTTACCGTATTTCCTTGATTAAGCGCCCCCCTTGGCAACAAAATTTGAAATAAGCACCCCCCTCGATTAAGCGCCCCCCCTCCCCTCCCCCAATAAATATGGCACAGTAAGAGAGATGGCATACAACTTGCATTTTATTACAAAGTTACGGCATGTTCCTATATGTAGTACCATATGAAAGTTATGTTTGGCTGATAAGGGAAATTAGTTTCTTTTCTTCCAACTCACAGTCCGTGATTATTAAGTCCATGTACTTGCATAGCTCTTGTACCCGAAGCAGCTCGTTCTTCAGCCTTCTTCCCATTTCAACGCTTTGGGTAAATGCTGTGAAACAGCCGGGGACGACAAGACCAATTTCCAGTTTCCGTGAGCCATTAAGCGCCCCCTTGGCAATTTTTTTTTTAAATAAGCGCCCAGGGTGCTTAATCGAGGAAATACGGTATTCAGATGTGGTGAATTGAGAAGTATTGAACGGCTGAGTTTTGAGAAGTTTAATTAATTTGAAACGTTTGTTTTACTACTACATGTAAGTCAGTTCATAGGTTTACGTGGTAGTGCTGAGGGAAGAAGTGTTCAACTAAAACAAATTTACAATCTAGTGTTAACGGCCAAGTTTTGAGAAGTTAATTATCTAGAAACCAATTCATAAATGCACAAACAGCATTGTTTATAAATAAACAAAGCAACATGTTGAAGAATGAAACAGGAACAAAGTTTAATGTAGTTAGCTGGCTGAGTTTGACTGAAGTGTTTTGAAGTGATTTTCTTTAGTTATTCTAGGGAAAATTTGTGAAGTTCCTCAAAAATACATTGGTCTTCGATTCTGCCAGACACGATGAGACTGCATGTTATTATGCTAATTTGTGACTTCAGTTTGTTTACATTCACTCACTGTGCAGTGAAAAATTATTCAATAATGCACAGATGGCTTAGTAGCAAACAATGAATTGGCACCACCAAATGTTTGAGCCACCAATGGCTAGCCACCAAACGCCTTAAGCCATTGATGGCTAGCCACCTAGCATTTAACGTTAGTGCCACCAAACCACTAATGCTCAGCTGCTAAATGTTAGTAGCTCTTGTTGGTTGATCTGACCAGCGAAACTAACAAACAATCTTTAGTTAATATCAACCAAGATGGCTGAATCTTTTGTTAATGTTCAACCAAGATAGTCATAGTGGCAAAGGTAGCAATAAATGTAGTAATGCTCGAAGCCAGTGTTGCAGACGGCTCCTTGCAGACAACTTAGGTAAACTTAGGTTAATGATTTGGATAAGTATAACCACTATAAGTTCGTCATCTAGTGAAGGTATTTCGTTTAGGATAGGTCTGTCTTTTATCACATTGAAATTGATATTTTTCTTGATTCTACTATTCGTCACCTTGGTGAAGCAAACACGACAAAATTTTATACAAATACTTGTCCTGTGGTAAAAAAATGATATCACGATGAACAAATGTTCTATCAGGTTTACCAAAATATTATCTTAAGTGATGGATGGCTAGAAGAAGGGGAGAAAATCCTCTAGATTCTCACTTCATTTTCTCTCACCTGAGCCTTCGATTGAAGATGGCGGAGAGAGAAAGACCGAGGCCTCGCACGGTCGTTAGAACCCAGTTCACGACCGTGTGACAATTTTCAATTTTATCAGTGGACGGGTAGGTACAATTTGTCAATATATTTTAGTACATTTTTTAAGAAATAAAAGGAAACATAATTGTTCGACTTCCCAATGGTCTCTATTCTATGAAAAATACGTCAAATGGGTTAAGTTTGAAAATGAAAAGCCGACGAACAAGAAGATTTTAAATGGAACACGTGAACTTACCCCCTCTCCCTAAAGTCGAATTTGCGCTGCCATGTTGGCATTTTACAGCCTTCGCCCACTGAGTTTATAGAGTGGCTGGAAATGTAGTTTTTACCTTTGTTTAACGGTATTTTTGGAACCAACATGCACGATGATGGAGCCACCAGTTCTACCACAATCTTTGCAAACATTTTTATTTCATTTATCGGCGCTGGTATACTTGGAATGCCGTATGCATTTAAAGAGGTACATACGCGGGAAAGAGGATACTGCCTTACTGGATTGTCCCGCATCGCTACAGGCAGCTGTGTAATTTCGAATAATTCTCTCTCTGTAGGCTGGGATTGTCGAAGGAAGTGTTGTTATGGCACTAGTTGGTCTTTTGAGGTAAGATGAATTCATGTTTTGAACCCCAAACTGAAACCATTTATATTGCTCACTTTGTACAGAGTTGTCATTCAGTTGAGCACGCAAATATAAAACGAGAAGCAATACTGATATATCATGGGTTGTATTACGATGACTTTGACTTTTTTATTGTTGGTTATAGTCAGATCGAATATTTACATTAATGAGTTTAATGTGGCAATATACTGTAGATGTGGGTATAAAGTTTGGCTTCAACATTTATACCCATCAATTGGAAGTTAATTAATAGGGGAGGGTACTGTTAAAGTGCATATGAGCCATAGCCAGTTATCTTTGATATCACGTAGGACTATCCACTTCATGTACAATCGGAATATTTCTTGATTTGGGTGTTGCATCTACGGGATATGAAGGTTTATATTTCCAATATGCTAATGATATCCGGTCGTTTCGCCGACGAGTCGATTCGCCGACGTCCAGTTCGCCGACGTATTGAGTCGATTCGCCGACGTATTGAGTCGATTCGCCGACGTGTCATACTAATGTAAATATATATAATATGTAACAGTGTGTCATAAATAGAGCAACGATATATTCTATATATGCTGTTGTGCAATTTTACTTTAAGTGTGTTCATGTTAATATTGCGCGTCCCCGTCAAAGCGTTTCTTAAAAGGTATACTTTAACAATATAAACGAATCTGTGATGCGCTGGAAAGATACGAAGAGAAATACAAGGAGAAATATATTTCGACTTGGCGGTTTGTTGTGACTGAGCTGTTATCGTTGTTAAGGCACCGAAGCTGTTGACGCTGGTTTCTATGGAGTGGTTTCAATGGAATTAACATTTGAATGGGAGTGAATTTCAATGGGAGTGAATTTCAATGGGAGTGGTTTCAATGGAATTGGGAGTGGTTTCAATGGAATTAACATTTCAATGGGAGTGAATTTCAATGGGAGTGGTTTCAATGGAATTAACATTTCAATGGGAGTGAATTTCAATGGGAGTGGTTTCAATAGAATCAACATTTAGTGGATTGAATGATGTCATTGAATGGTTCTCAAGCGGATCGAAATTCTGCATAAATTGGAATATGAATTTGCGCGTCTCCTGTTCCCTCGGCCGTTCGGAGGCCTTTTGTTCGATAAAAGTATAAAAGCAAAATGAAAAATGGAATCTTCATTCGATCCAGCAAAATCTGTGAACACACAATAAATATTCGCCTGGTTTCTGACCACAAGCTGAAGAGAATTCAGCGAAAGAAATACCGTCAGCTACAGGTGAAACTCTTCCAACACTGGGAAGAGTATGACCAACGTCACAAGACCGCCGCCCAGCTCCTGAAGGCATGCTCCCACCTCAATGGTCCCACACGTTCACAGTAAATAAATTTTGAATTTTATAAAGATTTTATAAAGGTTAGGCTTAGAAAAGTAGCGAATTCTTTATAGGTTAACGTTTTATTTAGTAAAAGAGGAAGTAAGCATTATGTACGATCTGTAGCAATAAAAAAGAAAAAGTTAGGCTTAGAACAGTGGCGAATTCTTAGAATTAAGTATACAATCTGTATGGATGAATCCGGATTCATGAATCCATTTGGATTAAGAGAAATAAAGAGTGTGTTCTTAAAAAAATGTCTCGTTCTCAGTTTCCTCGCAATCGAATTGTCATTTGCGCGATCGAGGGCTTCCGAATAAAGAGGTATACACTCCGTCAGTGCAACTTGATATAAAAGTAAAGTTTAGGAAACATGTTTTATCAGTAATAGTTTTGTACATGGTTCATTGTTGGGCATTGCAATTGCAGTGATATGACACATCGGCGAATCGACTCAATACGTCGGCGAATCGACTCAATACGTCGGCGAACGGGATGTCGGCGAATCGACTCGTCGGCGAAACGACCGCAATTCTGCTAATGATATGATGTCATCACCAACATCACTTATTATACAAAAGCATGCTGGTAGAGACAAATTAACTATTTTTAAATTACTCAGATATATATTTTGAAGCTTATCAAATAGAAAATGGCTTAATTCACTAGCACAAAGAAATTCAGCAAATGTTGGTGATGACATCACATCATTAGCATATTGGAAATATAAACCTTTATATCTCGTAGACGCAACACCCAAATCAAGAAATATTCTACCGTTGGACTATCCACTTCATGTACAATCAATATCAATGAAATATAACTGGCTAGGGCTCATATGCACTTTAAGAATTATTTTTTAATTTGGCGATATTCCCTCAAAGAATCATGTAAAGGGATATATGTACAATGTATAAAGGGAATATATTAGTTCTAATTGAATAAAAAAGAACAAGAGGCTGTGTGCAGCCTTAACTCGGGCTGTATACATGTATGTTTGTTTGGAGAGTTGAAATGAAGTATTAAGGGAATGGTCAGAAATTAGCAGTGGGGTGGTGGGGGTATATAGTTGGAGAAAAGGGGAAGGTCATATTTTTTTTAACCCAAAACAGTGAAGGGTCATAAAAAAATAGGTCCACAATGTGAACATCAGTGACCATTATTATATCTTTTTGAGAATATAAATTTGGGTAAACCTCCTTGTTTATTTTTATGATAGGGTACCCCTCCTGTTGTATTATTTAATTATTATAGGCCACACCCCATTGAGTTTTAAATTACTGTGGGTTACCCCTCGTTATGTTTTGATTCAATATTGCCTACGTGTCCACTTCGATTATTTAATTATTGGCCACATTCCTTTTCTATTTTTCATTCACTAGCTCACCCTCTATCTTCAAGTATTTAATTACTATGTCAACTTTGTCAACTTATATATTTTAGATATATTTCCTGTTATGCAATCACTATTGGAATTACTAAAGTAGAATTTTGAAGTTAAAGGTACAATATTTCAGCTGGCCACACCAGCCTTCTTCAGGTACAATGAAGAAAATTTACATTGGCGTGTATTTTTGAGCACGATAGGTGTTGCAAAATAAGATAAATAAGACAGATTACAAAATGATTGGCAGTGAAAATATTAAAAAGGTGAAACCAGATATCTAGTATGACTTAACGGATGTTGAGGCCATAGGGCTCGAGTGTTCTCGCCTACAGGTGCAATTAAATAAGCTTCTCTGGCCTTACTATTGGAATGTATTTCTCATTTACCCCTTGGGTGAAGCCTATTGAAAAACATATTTTTAAAGATATCCCATAATGTTATGCAAATGTTACTGGTTTATATATATTTATGGTTTTGGACAACATTTTCGAGATTGACTGACCTTCCCCAGGCTGCAAATTTTTTTACCAGTCCTAACGTTTAATAAAATATTGGTTACGTCAGGAACATAAAATATATACTTTATTGCAAGAGGGTAGCACTCACTAGTATATATGTACACATAAAATGTGTGTGGCCGTCCTTGTAATTAAAAAAAATTGAAACAAATGTAAAACATGATTTAGATTAACATTAATTAAATAAATAATGTCACTAATTGAGCTAAATATTGTCTGTTCATGCATGACTAATTAGTATACAAGTGAATGCACATGTATGTGAGCAATCACTTTGATTTCTTATCTGAAAACATATTAAACTCAAGTATTTCTGAAATACTATAAAAGCAGATTGGACCACGGATCAGGTTGTGCTTGGAGGATTTTATTTGCCTATTTATTCTAGAGACTGTTTACATTGTGCAATATTTTACGGTTTGTCTTTTAATAGCTAGGCAATTCACTCTTTTCACCTGGTGGGCATCTTGGATTCAAAGCGAGGCAATCCTTTGTTTTTGCCAGGTCAGCCTCGTACTGAGGGATAGTCAAAATGAGGCTCACCTGGCAAAAACAAAGGATTGCCTCGCTTTGAATCCAATGTGGGCCACCAGGTGAAAAGAGTGAATATGCAAGCAGTTCCGACTCCCACTCTAACCCCTTCGGATGGGCCGGAAAGAGAAATGCCCAGCAAATCTCATCTAGTGCTTCAAGAGAAGTCTTGTAAAGCTCAGCATTGGTTTGACTGGCTTAGTCAAGACTTCCCAGTTCAGGCATCCCAGACCTCCTATATTTCCTATATATCCTATAATTTGTATAGGATCCTATAAAGAGCCTATATTTCAAGAAATCCTCCTATATTTCCTATAAATAGGATGCATGCTGAGTGATACATTTATATTTTGCACTTTTTAGCATTTTTGTTGTGAATTAACGAAAGCAAAATTCTTTCCTATCAATAAAAAAAAAACAGGTTTGATCAAACACATTAAAAGTTCACATGTTTTAAAATTTTTGTGTTTATTGTTTACTATTTATTGTTTGAAAGCTATTTTAGCTCCTATAAAGTGCCTATATTTTGGAAAAAAATCCTATATTTTCCTATATTTAGAACTTGCACAGCCTATATTTCCTATCAAAGTTGTCCAAAAAGTGGCTGGGATGTATGCCAGTTGTATAGTACTGCACTGCCAGTACAATGCAGTATATTTGAGTATCAATCAGTCGATCCACAATCAAAATCACTCACCTAAAGGTTAAATTTACTTGACCTCCTCAGTGTGCGAACTGGCAAGAACAGCATTTCAACAATATCAACAATACAACACTGCAATCCGATGCCACTCAGATGCAGAAATATGAGCATTTTCTTTCAGTTTCCGTGGATTATTTAGCAGAAACAGAACGTAAACTTCACATTCACAGAGCTAGAAAAAATGGTCACTGCGAGACATGTCACATGACAAGTCATGGTGGCCACATGTGTGTTCACATGCATTAAGTGCAATCTGATTTGTTGAGGGCAAAATTTTGGGTCACAAAAAATAAAGGAAGGAAGGAAGGAACACTTGGAAAACTCGACTTAGCCTGCGTCGCATCCGAATTGAACGTTGAGAAGAGCAATGATATTTGTACAATATCAGTTTCAATCGAGATTCGTTTGCTAGAACAAGAGCAGTTGACCGGAGTTGAGTTCGGATGTGGCACATACTAGATATTTCCAAGCTGCATGGGAGATTCCTTTGTGTGTTCCTCGAAGGAGCATTTTGTCGTGACAGATTCTATTTAATGTGTTCGGCAAGTTTCCTTTCATGTGGCACTAAACCACAGCCAGCCTATTATGTTACATTACTTCTAAACCTAACCTTGTCCAATAGTAAAACACAGGGAAATGATGACTGAGCTTGTCTAGGGCGAGAAATCCCAAGTAAACAGCTGACTACGTGCAAACGAACAGTTTCAACCTAGCGGCCTCTGACATGGATTGCCCGTCATAACAATCTTCGAGACTGGTGACAGTTGAATGGCCAGTCAGAAGACATGTAAGAATGAGCATTTATTTAGTAAAAGCCAATCAGAAACGACTACATATATCCTGGTACTTCGTTGGGGGTCTAGAACAAGCTTTCTGTCGCTGTTTTGCAGACAGACTTAACCGGGGTTCAGTTCGGATGTGACGCAGGCTAACTCGACTTGGACCTGCCCACAGGCAGCCGGAGTAATTATTTATTAATGACAAAACCTAAGCTATGTCAAATTACAGTTGCCATGCATATGTGAAGCTTGTATGAATGAATATATAATATTTCAATTTAATTATTTCAAACTTTGAATTATTATACTTGTATATATTTCATGAATCAATGATTCCATGATCAAGAACAAAGTGATAGCTAGTATTCTAACTGTCTTTTTCAGATAATTTGTTATGACCTTTCATTTAATTCCTGTTTTGTATTAGAATAGTGGTGAAATATTGTCAGTTTTTATATACATATAGTGGAACACAATTTAATTCCACATTAATAATTTCTCACCTTTCTTTTCTAGTGTCAGAGCGATGCTGCTTATAATTGACTGCAAAAATAAGTTACTTTCAAAGAATCTGATGAATGGATCTTTGTCTAAAAAGAAAGTACCTGAAATTATTGTGCTGGAGGAGAAAGAACCACTCACTATTACGGATGGGACAACTTTAGATGAGATCCTGGTGAGTATTTAACAAATAGATTCCATTCTGCCATGCATGTCCTCTCATAGATGCACAGATCGATGTCACATCTATTTTACTTTTATATAATAATTGCAAACTAAAACTATGCAAATATCCATTCAAAATGAGTTGAGAAATTGGTTATGCATGCATGCTCATGATGCCATCCAGGTGTGTGTCTTCTAATAACACACAGCTCTTGGTCAACCAAAGTGTGTGTCTTGGACTGATTATTACATAAACTGAAATACATGCTCCATCAAAGAAACCCAAATCTTTTTATAGTTTAGACAGAACTTTGTTCCCAGGAACAAATTTGAGATCAACAGGTTTTTGGTTGGGCTTGGATGAATGTGGTACATATTATACCAATGTTACCTGTGCTTGGCTTACTTAAATACAATGTAGGTTGTCCAAGTATAGGTAAAATTGGTATGCATACTATGCCACTTTAATCCAAGCTAAACCAAAATAATCAAATAGACCAGCCAGTCAACTAAGGAAGAAGCCCATCAATCCTAAATGATGAGCAGACTGAGTTGGAGGTTCAGAGCCCAGAGCTGAGTGCAGGGTCAGTGCTTACATGCTTGGTTGTCAGGATTCCCTGCTAACCAGTTAGCCCAATGAAACCTTAGTTGAGCTGAGCAAGGACTACCCTGGATGCTGAAACCTCTGCAAACTACTGACCAGAAGCTGGCAGGCCAAGGTACATAACTCGGCTGCAGGAAGGCTAAGTGAGGCAACTGGCCTGATATGGACTACAAAACATTCCAATGAAGCCTACTGCAGGTTGCAGAGCTTGAGAGCTGTTAACACCCAACTTATGCTAAAAGTGAGCAGAGCTTAGAACTGAACACCTGGCTTACCCTGCAGCAGCAATGCTGCAGGTGCAGAGCTAACAGCAGTAAGCCTGGGCAATCCATGCTGCAGGTGCAGGTGCAGAGCTACAGCTGCAGTAAGCCTGGGCAATCCATTCTGCAGGTTTGGAGCCAGGCCACAGTGGAGCTATGCTGTCATAGCAGTGAACATTTGTAAGCCTGAGATTACACCACAGCAGAACCATGCACAGGCAGTTAGATTTGCTCAGGGGGCCAGGCATACAGTCAGACATTGGGGGTGCTAGGCAGTCTAGAGCCACCCAGCCCAAGGACAAACTCTGAATTTGTAACGAGACCTGAAACAACCATGCAGGCTAATTCTCAGATTGAGTTGGAATTTAGTGTGTTGGTTCCCTGGTCATTCACATATGAGCCTGCAACATGGCAAGCAGGAGAATGATGTAGCACTTACCTGAATAAGCATACAAGAGCCTCTCCTGGTACAAAGCCTACAATGGTGGAGCAATGTCGGGACATGGCATGAATGAAGGTCACACATTTAATACAGGAAATAATAGGTAACCAAACTAATCTAGCTGACACCTAAAAGCTGGTGATTAGCAGTCAAAGGATGGCACATCAACATGGCACGACACTGAGGAATTACTGGATGAGTGGAACAAACCAACTCAACCAGCCCAAACTAAAACAATTAAAGATTCTTAAACAGTTGCAGCAGCTGCGGGGTAACCGAGATTCTCATGGGCCAGGCAAATATAGGACTGATAAGCATCACTACGCCTGGGGATCTTGATCATGGACTCTGACAGGCAGTGGAAGCAGCACTGATAAAGAGGCTGTGAGACAAGTAGTGACATTCCTTAGAAGAGTTATGAATCCTCCAAATGCCCAGAACCACCCTTTGCAAATATAGGCAGTTCTCTAAAGTGATGGGAAGACCCAAATTGATGTGCAAGTAATGCACTTCACTGCGGTACATCTTGACGGTTTAATTAAGCCAAGTAACCATTGCCAGCCAGGAAGGCCACAAAAGTAATGAGACTGTTCTCTAAAGCCGGAAGACTGGATGAGAATGCCTGGCAAGATTGCTCACAGAAGGATAAGAACAATTCAAGTTAACTGGACGACTATACATGAACATGGGGCAATAGCCCAGCAAAGAAATGTGCACCCTCAGTCCCACTTCATCAGTCACTGCAAGATTTGAGCCGAAATGAAAACGAGAAAGTGCTTCAGCAATTGAATTTGACACCCCTGGAGTATGAGAGGCAGATACAACAAAGGAGTACTTGGCTGATGAGAGAAACAAGCAGCATAGAAGGTGCATGACACAAGGGGAGTGGGAAGTGCCAGAGCAGAGGATGGATACCACTGCCTCATTATCCAGCTGGAAGAGGCTGTGCTTGGATGACCAGGGGAGCTCCAAACGTGGGCTGCCACCATGATTGGAAACGTTTTTTTGAAGGTGATGGACAAGGAAAGGGCCTGGGCCTTGGAACCAGCAGTCCTGGAAGAAGGTATCAAACCCTACAGAACCAAAGCCATCGCTGCAGACTTGGAAATCGGGGATGGAAGCTTCTCACATGAGGAAGAAACTGTGACAATTCCAGTCCTTCAAGAAATGGTCTGACCAGAGAAGCTGTGTCTTAACAGCTGAACTGAGATGGATGTAATGAGAGATGTACATGTAATGAGCCTGAGATACCTGCGGTAAGGTTGCTCAGCCTCTGCAGAAATGTACAACTGGGATGGATGACCTTGCTGCAGTTGTGAAGAAGGCTAATCAGTGATTGTAATTCCTTGAGAGTACATACAGGCACAATGTGTGAGCCAAGAATGGACTTCAGAGCATACCTTTGACAGAATCCAAGAGGATGCCCAGAAAGCAGAGCTCAGGAGGGTAACTGGGACCCCCAAATCACTGCAGGCATAAGAGATGCATCAAAGAGGTGGCACTGGGTGATTAACTGTAAACCATCAGCAACCTGGTGAAATTGGAAGGGGCTGAGCAAATCCCAATGGGGAGAGCAAGGTTATTCCAAGACATCCCAAGGAGGTAGTGGTCATCTTGGTGTATAGGGATGATATTATAAGCACTGAGTCTCTCTATGTCCAGCTTAGCCATCAGAGAACCTTGCCCATAGGAAAGGATTAGGGAGATTGCATCATCAACACTAGTGAAATGAATGTTGACATCCTCTTAGGAAATACCATCATTGATGCTAGCACCCATGCATGGGGAAGGAAAGGTCTAGGATAAGCCTCCACTTTCCAGACTGGCCCTGCTTTGGAATTACCCCAAAGTAGCTGAATGTGTAGGAATGGGAGAGGACAGGAATGAAAAGGGCTGGCCACTCTGCCCAGAGAGCACTCTTTGGCGAGGTAGCATTGATAATACCTGGCTGAGACTGAGCAGATGGCATGTTGCATGAGGTAGAGCAGAGGTGAACCAGAGAAGCCACACAAAAGAAACCCAGCAAAATTCTGAAGACACAAAAGCTGCTATGGCCTGAGCAGGATGGGAATCCAGCAGAGCAGACCAACAGGAAGGGTGAAGGGGAGAAATAGAAGCAACAGGAGGCAGAGCTGGGCTACAAGAGAAGTGTGGAACCAAGGAGAAAGCAACTACATGTAAGTCACTTCCTCCTCTCACAAACGGTGGGAGAGCTTGGAGCATGGCACTTGGATAATCATGAGGACTGATGTGGCGACAGCAGCAGACCTCAGTCTTGGCAACACAATAACTGGAGTTCCATGAGTGGCAAATCTCATGTTTGGAGGGAGAGGCAGAAGATTTAGTGCTGGACAAGGAACGCTGAGCAGATAACAATGTTCTGAAGAATAATCAAGAGCATGGCAGCTCTGACATCACTTTGCCACCCAGTTGGCAGTGGTACAATTCAAACTCCACAGGCTGGGATGAGGTTTCCCCCAGGGGAGCATAATTAGGCTTTATTGGCCATGAGAGACCTGACGCTGCGATCATAGGAGAACCAGTGGGGGCACTGGACATCACTGGACATTGCAAGCAATATGGAACAATGGTTGAGAGACCAAGATGACAGCCATTTAGATACAGAAGGCTTCAACCCAGTCATGGAAATTTAAGAGGGCTTTATGCTTTGGTTTTCGGGAGCAAGTTCCTAACAAGGAGCACAGGCTGAAGTGGTGCAATGGAAAAGGAAGACAGGTTTGCAGGACCAAACTTGGTTAGGTCAACCAACTGACCAGAACAGCCTGGCTGGCAAGTTTGGCTGGGATTATAGGATACACCAACAGCAGCAAAACTGATACCAAACCAAAAGAGCCTGGCAGTTGTAGGAAATGGCAGACAATGGCTGACAAGATGGATAAAAATCTGTGTGATACAGGGCTGAATAACTCTGAATTTCTAATGGTACCTGAAACAACTATAGGGGCTGATGAAAGTCAGGTCCTAGCTAAACCACAGATCGAATTGGAAGTTGGGATTGCAATGCTTTCTGAGGCCGAAGGACAGGGCAGTGTGATCCAGTTGATCAGCCATGATTACGTCTGAGATTGCTATGGGAAATCTTTGCTAACTAAAGGGGAAGCAGGTCAAATCACAAATCAAGCAAGGAACAAACACTGTGTCCGGAACTGGGCCAAAGTAAATGTGTAATCATTGAGCAACCTTTGTGGTTGAACATGTGACCCCACATACTAGATGCGGGGGCATAAGACATGTGCTTCTGACAGAGAGAATTCTGGTAGTGAGCTTTAGTGTGTGTATTGGAGCAAAGAGAAATTGTATGCGAGGCTTTAATGGACTGTGTTTAAACTTACAAGAGTAAAAATCTGAATCTAGTGATTTGTTGCAGACTAGTACAGCCTTGCAGAGGAGGTATTTGCGATATCTGATCTAGGATCTACATGAGATAAAATGCAGCACGCCTGCATGATTACAATGAGGTGCAACTGGCTATAGTGAATACAAAACAACATGCAATAACAATCAACTGAAAGTTCCAGATGAGATGCCGACCCAGGGCTTTGTGAACACCACTACAAGGAACCTGGTGTACACTGGATATTTAACCATGCCGAAATTGCATTTAGCCTCAAATAAAAAGATGATTTGTTTTTATACATCAAGATACAGGGAGCTGTAACAGGGTATCCCAAAATAATGCAAGCAAGTGGCTCAGGTTAAATATTTGACGAATTCGACCAACAGGTGCAAATAGGAAGCCACATGTGAATTAATCCACAGTCATTTTCTTTGCTTGTTATAAATAATAAAATAAATGGTTTATTTATAATAATTATAAAAGGTTTATTTTACGTCAAAGGTACAGGAGGCCGTTACCGGGTCTCCCAAGCCAGAGGCTTGTTTGTGATGCCCTTGCCATCATCTTGTTTGATGTCAACAAAAGATGCCTTGTTGGCTTCTCTTGAATTGATAGAGCAGTTTTCGACTGAGTGTCATAAAACCAAAACCTGAGCCAATCACAGGAGCAAGTAAAAACACAATGAACCAATCACGAGCAAGTAAAAACACAAGAACCAATCACGAGCAAGTAAAAACACCAATGAACCAATCACGAGCAAGTAAAAACACCAATGAACCAGTCTTGACCTGATCTGAAGTAACTCACGATTGGTTTTACTTGAACCAATCACAAGGACAAGTAAACACAATCATGGAAAACTAACCAATCAAATTCAAAAGCCTGCAATATCACCTAATTACTTTTCAACACTCAATTGAAAACCGCTCTGTTATGTCAACCAACACAAGCAACATGTCTTTGTCATTTGAATCTCTTGGAATTGATTAAAATTTAAAAGCCAATAATTATTTAAATACTAATAGAAGTCTTATTTTTTTGTAGCACACTGAACATGAGATTGATTATGGAGATTTAGGTATGGATCTTACTGTGGTATTCAATTGCCATTTTATTGACAGTAAAGGCATCCATCTAATAATGCAGTATATAATTTATTATTATACAACTTGGTATTTTCGAGAGCAAATATGCAAGCCTATTACACAGGTCAGAAACTGGTTTATTTAAAGAAACACTTGAAAGGTTTTGTAAGCCCATGAGCCAATTAAATGGGGCTGTTGGGGTAATAGCCAATCAGCTTTTAGTGTGATGGTTGCTTTAACTGAAAGCTTGAAAGCATTTTCTTGTAATCTTCGATCAGAGCTGTAAGCAAAATAAATAAACTTTTTTCTTTATTTGTCAAACGTTGTATAATAAACACTTTATTACATGGAAAGTTTGTGTAATACTGCTGAACAATTTTACTTGTCAATATTTTTTCTTGCCTTTCAGACCAGAAAAAGGCTTAAAATTACCCAGCTTTTTTACACTTGTCAACTTTCTGCGTAATACCATAGAGTCCCGAAAGTAGCGAGGGTCGTTACTTTCGATTTTTGCAGCCCTGACCATACGTTACTTTCGAGGGATTGTTATTTCCGAGGGGTCAATTTCGTTTGAAAATTCCTGAAACAAGCCGGCTAATCAGGTCAAATGTGATAACATCTCACAAACAGTACTGACTCAGACTCCTGCTTACTTTAATTGCATGATATTCAATTAAAAATTACGTGCTACACTGATCATTCCTCAAAGTCAGATTCCGTGGAAGTTGTAATATATTCTTACCATTGAAGAGCGTCCACAAACAATGCCAAGGGTGATACTAAGTTATGGGAGAGATCAGCCTGAGGCGGTTGAGAGCGGGTAGCTCCCCATTAGGGTAAAGTAGTTCATTGCTGCAGGGAGGAGGGTGGGACAAAATCAGCGGACTTGAGTGTCTAGTTGACAAGACTAAAGAGGATTTATTGAACAAGGTGAGGCTCTCTAGATCTATAACCGGAAAGCGTAATCTGGTTATGTAACACATCCCTACGGACTGAATTCCGCATGCCAGGGTTATGAAATAAGTGGCCATTGTATGCAAAGCTCCCGGTGAGAATAGTTGTACACTGCTAACTAAACTAAATGTTGTAAACACACCACCTTTACTGCAGTGTCTATTGCTTGGCTGCGTATATAATGGGACTAAAATGAAACCGACACCAACTTTGGTAATGGGGTTGCTACTTTCAGAGGGGTCGCTACTTTTGGGAAATTATTTTATTTGAAGGACTAAAAATATGCTACTTTCGAGAGGTCATTACTTTTGGTGGGTTGCTACTTTCGGGCCACTATGGTAACCTCTATTTATTTGTCTTAATAATAATAATAATAATATTAATATTGGTACATGCTTTGTTTTAGGTCTATATGCATTTGGTACTACTGGAAAAGCCGTTGTTGATGCCAGTATTGTCATTACCCAAACAGGTACACATGTAAGCCTTGTTTTAGACAACAAACATTTTGGGTACGACACTCCTAACTTGGGCACAGCCATCCAAACATGCAGGCCAAGACTACCTTTAGTTATTACATGGCTTCGACACCCCTAGATTTTTGGGCACACATACCTCAGTGGAACATTTCCATTTACACAACAAAAATAAGGGGTGCCATGCTGAAAGACATTGGTATGCATACCAAAATTTAGGGGTGCCATGCCAAAAATACTTGTTGTGTAAACTGGGCTGTATAATTATATTATGTGTTTCAATATTATATTTGGTTCAATTTTTTTAACAACATACATTAATTTTTATTTCAACAGGTTTTTCATGTGCATATCTCATCTTTATATCAGAGAATCTTTCAAATATAACGGAAAGTTTAAGCAAGTAAGTTCAGTGTTTAAATAGAACCTCTGACTGTCTTCAATTGAAACAGTTGTACACTAACATGTATGGATAAGAGATAATTTATGTATAAGGTATTCATTTATATTGGGCACAAATTCTAATTAGGATAATAATATATTTCAAATGCACTTCATATTTAAGGAGGATTTTGCAACCAATACAGACTGCTATTTCAGCACAATATGCTGTCATGCAGTTTACAATCATGAGTGGTGGTTAGTACAGTGTACCTTGATTCAGAATACAGGTTGTTGTGCCTGGAGACAACCCCTAATATACTCTTTATCGAAATCACACAACAGTTACTTTTATGCCCCCACTTGTATGTAAATTAGAAGAGGAAGGAGTCATGGCCAATGGCATCATGACCCTACATGCCCAAGGACAAGGCTGGGATTCAAACCCACAGCCTCCTACACATGACATGTAAATACAAATGTAGATACTATATGTAAGCAATTTGGTCTGATTTACACGCCCCATGGTCTTGCCTGAGGTCTCGAGATCAGGGGCATAGTTGCTTAACAAATGAACACGTGCCATCTGATTGTCATCATAACTTACCTTCAGTCTTTGTCCAAGACTAGCAATTTGCATAAAATATAAATGCATACATATCAGCGATACCTCACATCATAGCACAATGTTGTTCAGTCAACACGTTATACGTTCGAGCATGCCGTCCACCAACTTTGGTCATTTCACCTTCCAAATGTCTCAGTCTTCTAAATCTTCTCTCACAATCTTGTCTTCACCATATTTCTGTTCTAGTAAAAAATGGCACTGCCATGTCGATGAAAAGCTATTTTAATTCCGAGCATGTGAAAATCATACAAAGAAAACATGTCACCACAAGTATAAGCTGCAAGACTCTGGTACGACAAAGTGATGTAAAAATGTCACTTCCATAAGTGTAAACAAGTTGGCGGCACCCAGGTCTTTGCGGAGCTTTGAGGTGCTTTTATCAAATATTTATACAGTCATTTTCTGAAAAGGAAATGTTAAAGATTCTTTTGAGCCCAAATGTATTTTTCACTCGGTATCCCTAATAGTTTAATATTGTTCAAGGGCCCTCTATATTTCAATATAACACGGTTCCACTGTACTCATATATGTCCCATGATACACCTGTAATCTCATACTCATGATATTTTCCTCATTTACAGTCATAAAGTTCTTATGATGTTGCTACCTCCATTATCACTGCTTGTTAATTTTAGACATTTGAAGAGACTAGCCATATTCAGGTAAGCTTATGGTAAATGGCTGACAACTGTACAAAATGTGTGTAGTGTATATGGCAGTAACTTGAGCTCAAATCTAATAATTAATAATTATTATTAATTATTAGCAATTAACAATCAACAATTTTTATTAATCAACACTTAATAATCAACACTAATATTAATAATCAACAATCAATAAATAATTAACTTAATAATAAATAAATTAGTACAACAGCTATTCTGGTCATACACACAAGTTAGAGTAAATCAATCAAATGTAGTACATTGTACTTATTTTGTTACTGTATGCTGTTGTAATACTGCACATGTATAGAGCAGATTTTGTATGAGTGCGAAAAACTATGGCAGGCTTACTGACCGCATGCGATGACTTTGAAATGGTTTCCCTATTGTTTTTGCCCTGCTGATCCAATCAAATTACAGAGTTATGGCACAGTAAGTTACAGTATGGTTATGGTAAGGTTATATGGACATGCCATATTTCGTCACACTCATCCAAAATCTGCTCTATGATAAATGAACTAAGATCTAAAGCTATAACCTCAATACTTGTGTGCCCTTTTTTCCAGCTTATTTGCTGACTTTGCAAATGTATTTGCATACTGTGTTGTCTTCTGGTTTGACTTTAAACACTTTGATAGAGTAGGGTGAGTACTATTTTGGATTACAACACGTAGTCTGTATTTGTAGAGAAGTTTAGTATTGGGTTGAATGAATGAAAAGATTAACAAAGCTACGTATACTGTATGCTAACAATGTGCCATTTCTTTGGGAAACAATGCTGCTGATGTTCCCATGTATGTTTATTGTGTACAGGGCTAAAAATAACGGCCGGTCATCGGACAATGTCCGGCTAGAATTGGAACTTGTCCGATCAAATCTTTGCCTTGCTGGTCATTTTGACCGGTAAATGTTACTGCAGTTTCAACCAAATACAGATCTTGACCGGTGACTGACCGGCCATTATTTTTAGCCCTGGTGTACAATGGGTGCAATTTTTGTTCTTTGCACTTCAAAAAATAATTTTCACCTGAAAAAGGGGCACTGTCTAAATGATCAACTTTCTCATGACAAAAGACAAAAATAACTACTCAGATTAGCAGAGTATGCTTTGCTGATATACTGGAGAAAATTGGAGACAATTTTGATGAAGGATGGCAATGTTTCTAGTGGATTTATTTAACAATATTGCTTTTAAGAGAACGTTTTGTAGTTTTGTTTTAAAGTGCCTATAAAGTGAAAAAAATCAACCCTGTTTTTATTTTATTGTATTAAATTTTAGTCTTCCCAAAGACATTTTGTGCAATTAAAAATAAATTTGGAGAGCGCAAAAAAGTCAGGCATAATAAAATAGTTGTCAAAATCATGTGACAATTTTTATGCAGTTAAAGATATGTTAATTACATGTGTGATGTCAGGTGGTTTGCACTTTTATATTTGTCTTCGTAAATAAAACAAAATAGTGCAATTTTTGTCTAATTTTCATTCTAAATATGTATTACTTGAGGGGCCTTGCCATCTGTCACATGTTTTCTCAAAGAATCGGCCTTATTTTTACTTTTGTGAATATAAATGTGCAAACCAACTGCCATCATGCATGTGATTATTGCCGTTTTCATTGAAGTGCGACTGCAAGTTTTCAAGTTTTGTCTGGAAAAGTGTATTTAGCCAACCATCAATCAAACAAGTACCTCAAAAATTATAATACCAGGGCCCGGTTCCTGAAAGCCCGATTAGCGCTAATCCTGGATTAACTCTCAACAAAACGTATTAGTTGTCATGGTAATTAACTCTGGATTAGCGCTAATCGGGCTTTCAGGAACCGGGCCCTGTAGTCTAGCCAGTGATAAATGTGCAAACCACTTGACGTCACGCATGTAATTAGCATATCTTTAACGGCATAAAAATTGTTGCAAGATTTTGACAATTATGCCTAACTTCAACACGAAAAACAATGCTGTTCGCGTTCTCCAAATTTATTTTTAATTGCACAAAATGGCTTAGGGGAAGATTAAAATTCAATATTATTTTAATAAAATAAAAACAGGGTTGATTTTTTCACTTCGTAGGCACTTTAAAGAAACTTGTTGATTTAATTTGATTGACAGTGCCCCTTTATCAAGGTCACTGTTTCTCAGTTGTCACTTTAATTGGTTAGTGCACATTCTGCATTAACATTACTTGATAGTTTTATCGTAATAATTGCCAGCACACTTGTTATTTGCAGTGTTTGGTATTTTAATGAAACGGTTGTTTGCTAGATGTACCATATTCACTCACGGATAAGCCGCACTTGCAGATAAGCCACACCCCGAGTTTAGAAGCTTGAGTTTAGGAAAAAAGTTTTTTGCAAGAATATCAAACGTACATTGTAACCTTCATCGGACTTTCAAACTTGAAAAAACTCCAAAGTTGTATCTGTAATTTCAGCTCTGAAATAGTATAAACTTCATGTCTACATTACTTAGATACATGACATATCTTTCCATAATATTTGTTTACCAAGATCTTTTCATTCGGGTCACTTGTTAGATTGAATTTTACATGTCAACCAAACCAACAACGTGCTCACGTTCGTCTGTAGCTTAGTAACCAGGCATCTGTTGGAAGAGAGAAAACTGGACACTAGAAGTTTTGTTTTCGCTGAACGAAGTCAAAACAACATGGAGTAGTTTGCTTTTTCATTAGCTGTCCATTCATACATGTATCATGTCAAAAAGGATATCTGGAAACCATCTATTGGAAAAAAACTAGTTACTCAAAGAGAGGTGGAAGATCAGTTCGACTAATTTGCTGTGAAAGTTTTGAACAGTGACAACACAGTGGACCATTTACTGTGCAAATACTCAGGGATAGCGTGGTATTTTCTTGCTCATGGAGGAACTCAGTAACCATCGAAGTAACAGGCCGACTGCAACAAGCTTTGTGGTGGAATGCAGATCCCATGTGTGGTGACAATTAGTTGCTCCAGAAAAGCAACTATAAACTGTGTTAAAGATCTTTTGACAAAGAAGGTTTAATGGCAAGAATATAACTTGTATCAAAACGGCTCTATTGAGAGCCACCAAAATTGCAAAAGCAATGACCAGTGCTTAGTTTCTTTTGATTTTGTGTGGTGTTTAGTAGTATAACTTAACTCACTTGAGCTAATAAAAATTATTTTATTTGAAAATTTTAATTTATGTAAATTTACGGAACCCTGTGCGGATGTTCTCACAGATAAGCCGCACCCCCGATTTCGAATGACGATTTTGGATAAAAAGGTGCGGCTTATCCGTGAGTGAATACGGTACCTTGATTTTACAGTTTTGATTGGCTTCAAAAATATTACCAACAAGAAAAGACTGTTTTATTCCCATTGCTTATACACAGGTCTAATTTCGACATATAATATTACATGTTAAATTAAAAAATAAAAACAGAATAGAAACAATAAAAGTATGCTCCCCTGATCGCTTGCATTGTATTGTTTTCTCATTTTTTATTTTTTTATTTGACAACATTTGTGCAAGTATGACTGTGTATAATTTATTATTTAGCAAGCCATAATTTACTTTGTAATATGCTCAATAAAAATATATATATTACACATTCTGTGATGTCATCACTTTTATATTGAGCATAAAACCCAATCTATGTAAATTATTTATAGATTCAATGGTGAATAATAATTAACAGTATCTTAGCTGCATTTCAGCTTGAAGATTAATAAAGGTTTTATCTTCACACAGTGTACTGCTACATATTTAAATTCACTATCTTCGCTGCGCTCCCTTGTATAATTTATGTATTACAATATTCACCACTTGAAGATATTTATAAACTGTATCTCCGCAAAGCCATGTAAGATCCTCTATGTATTGATTCTATTATTATCCACAGAACTCACCCACAAGTAATAAATTTCAGTGGTCTTCCATTTTTCTTAGGGATAGCAATCTATTGTTATGAGGTAAGCATGAATTAATTCCACTGCACAGTTAAAATAGTACTGTTATTATTTTAGTAAATTGTCCAATAAAACTCCTTCCTTGTGGAAATTACAGGCTATTTGTACATGTTAGGCCCGTTTCAAACGTTGAACTTTTCATGCGCCGAACCTAATTAGATCAAAAGAAGCCGCCTAATTATCCTTTGTTTCAATCGTGTTCGCCGCATGAAACGTTTGAATCGGGCCTTAGTTATTTATGGGTGGATGGCTGAACTCCTGTCTGAGAAAAGTTCTGAAAGAATGTTTTTTTTTTCAATATCATCCGTCATAATGGGTGTCAATTGAAGGGATCCAGTGTTCTCACCATACTGCTGGATTTTCACATTAAAAAAATGCTGCAAGTGCTAAAAATATACTTGAGGGTCTCAAGGACACAAAGCAGAAAAACAGCTGTCAAAATCAGTTCTAAAAGGAAAACAATGGTAATAGAAGTTGTGAAATGTAATTAAAATATATTCGAGCACTACACTGGGGATCTGTTCAAGTACTGTTCAAGTATTCTGGTGTTAACACTGGGGATCTGTTCAAGTACTTTGGTGTTAACACTGGGGATCTGTTCAAATATTCTGGTTTTAACACTGGGGATCTGTTCAAGTATTCTAGTGTTAACACTGGGGATCTGTTCAAGTATTCTAGTGTTAACACTGGGGATCTGTTCAAGTATTCTGGTGTTAACACTGGGGATCTGTTCAAGTATTCTAGTGTTAACACTGGGGATCTGTTCAAGTATTCTGGTGTTAACACTGGGGATCTGTTCAAGTATTCTGGTGTTAACACTGGGGATCTGTTAAAGTATTCTCAGGTGTTAACACTGGGGAACTGTTCAAGTATTCTGGTGTTAACACTGGGGATCTGTTCAAGAACTTTGGTGTTAGCACTGGGGATCTGTTCAAGTATTCTGGTGTTTACCTTATTATAGGAAATTAACAATGCACTTTATTAACGCGATTTTACAAAATTCGCGTTAATTTAATGTATCTTAATTAATGTCGATGTAAATTTAATGCACGCTATTTTACAACATTGTTATTTTAAAGCACCTTTATTTCATTTCAAAACCTTATTAGTTCATGACTCCTCTATTGGCTCTTCAGAGTCACTATTGCGGTTTGGTTTCCGTCAATCAAACGAGTGAGCAGCTCTTGGTGATTTCACCGTGAGGCTTTGAAAGATCTTTTGAATTGATAGGGTCTAGTTAGGCTTCAAACCCAAATTTTCGGCTTTAAAAAAAACTTAGAAACATCCGTGCACTTGTCTTGGAAGGTTTTATTGACGGAAGCCAAAACGCAGTTTGGCGTTCAGAAATGTAAAGTGCGAGTTTGCAGAATTATGAAAATCGCAGTAAATAAAGCAAGATGCTTATCGAAAAATTCGCGTTAATTTAATGCATGTAAACCTAACTTTTGAAAAATTCGCGTTAATTTAGTGTAACGTAAATTTTCTTCGCGTTGTCAACGTGCATTGTTAATTTCCTATAATAAGGTAACTTGTCTATCAAATTGTATGGAGGGTAGGTGCCATATTTTATGCCAGAGCAATGCAATGATAGGGCAAGCAACGAGCAGCTAAGGAGGTAACCATGGCAACCACGCCACGGGTCTACCCCCGGCACCTGTCACACTGATTTCTCAGTGGAAGTATACTTACGTTAATCCTGTGAGCACCCATACCAGCGGTGGGAGGGTGGGGCAATATAGCAGGCAAATACAAAGCAAGCTGAGCAATGGCGGACCACGAGGGCAAAGTACACGAGCTAACATGCGCATGCGCAAAAGCTGATGACATGCACATGCATCATAGGCGATAACCGCTGGCCAGTAATTTATCTCCCAGTTAACTATGATTATTAATAATCTCATTTAAACACTGGGGATCTGTTCAAGTAGTCTAGTGTTAACACTGGGGATCTGTTAAAGTATTCTGGTGTTAACACTGGGGATCTGTTAAAGTATTCTGGTGTTAACACTGGGGATCTGTTAAAGTATTCTGGTGTTAACACTGGGGATCTGTTCAAGTATTCTAGTGTTTAAACACTGGGGATCTGTTCAAGTATTCTAGTGTTAACACTGGGGATCTGTTAAAGTATTCTGGTGTTAACACTGGGGATCTGTTAAAGTATTCTGGTGTTAACACTGGGGATCTGTTCAAGTATTCTAGTGTTAACACTGGGGATCTGTTAAAGTATTCTGGTGTTAACACTGGGGATCTGTTCAAGTATTCTAGTGTTTAAACACTGGGGATCTGTTCAAGTATTCTAGTGTTAACACTGGGGATCTGTTAAAGTATTCTAGTGTTAACACTGGGGATCTGTTCAAGTATTCTAGTGTTTAAACACTGGGGATCTGTTCAAGTATTCTAGTGTTAACACTGGGGATCTGTTAAAGTATTCTTGTGTTAACACTGGGGATCTGTTCAAGTATTCTAGTGTTTAAACACTGGGGATCTGTTAAAGTATTCTAGTGTTAACACTGGGGATCTGTTCAAGTATTCTGGTGTTAACACTGGAGATCTGTTCAAGTATTCTAGTGTTTAAACACTGGGGATCTGTTCAAGTATTCTGGTGTTAACACTGGGGATCTGTTAAAGTATTCTTGTGTTAACACTGGGGATCTGTTCAAGTATTCTAGTGTTTAAACACTGGGGATCTGTTCAAGTATTCTAGTGTTAACACTGGGGATCTGTTAAAGTATTCTTGTGTTAACACTGGGGATCTGTTCAAGTATTCTAGTGTTTAAACACTGGGGATCTGTTCAAGTATTCTGGTGTTAACACTGGGGATCTGTTCAAGTATTCTAGTGTTAACACTGGGGATCTGTTCAAGTATTCTGGTGTTAACACTGGGGATCTGTTAAAGTATTCTCAGGTGTTAACACTGGGGATCTGTTAAAGTATTCTGGTGTTAACACTGGGGATCTGTTCAAGTAGTCTAGTGTTAACACGGGATCTGTTCAAGTATTCTGGTGTTAACACTGGAGATCTGTTCAAGTATTCTAGTGTTAACACTGGGGATCTGTTCAAGTATTCTGGTGTTAACACTGGGGATCTGTTCAAGTAGTCTAGTGTTAACACGGGATCTGTTCAAGTATTCTGGTGTTAACACTGGAGATCTGTTCAAGTATTCTAGTGTTAACACTGGGGATCTGTTCAAGTATTCTGGTGTTAACACTGGGGATCTGTTCAAGTGCTTTGGTGTTAACACTGGGGATCTGTTAAAGTATTCTCAGGTGTTAACACTGGGGATCTGTTCAAGTAGTCTAGTGTTAACACGGGATCTGTTCAAGTATTCTGGTGTTAACACTGGAGATCTGTTCAAGTATTCTAGTGTTAACACTGGGGATCTGTTCAAGTATTCTGGTGTTAACACTGGGGATCTATTCAAGAATACCATACAGTAAGTGACTACTGATCACATTCTAAATTCTCTTTTACATTGTTTGTGAAACTGAAGGAGAATTTGGGACTTGATCAAAAGTCTTGCATGGACCCCTTTAATAATAGCTGTAGGTACAAGGTATTCAATAAAATTGGAAAATAGTGTGCAGTCATATTTTCTTTTTAGGGAGCAGGAATGGTGCTGGCACTAGAAGCTTCCTGTGCAAAAAAATCTAGGGAAAAATTTCGCAAGTGAGTAAAATGCAGACTGATTCCTCCCCCCTGAAATGGTTTGGCTTTAGCCTTCTCTGCAGTCAACTCTCTAAAGGTATGAGTCTCCATCAGTCACTCAAAGTCCCCCTGTGGAGAAATGGACATGGGGGAACTGGACTCTGTGACCAGGGCTTAACACTAACAGTTACCCTATCACCAGCTGTGGAAAGTAAAATTTTCATGTGGAAAGTAAAAAGTTTGGTTTGGAAAGTATAGTTTACATTGTAAATATATTTTCAATATTTACTCAGTTTACCTAATTTCACAGTGGCAACAAATCTTAAAAGTTAGTGTCAATCCCTGGTGACCAAAATAGAGTTGCTTGCAGAGGACTGGCTAGCTTGGCTTGTGGTTTGTATCAAAATAATGTTATGAGCATTTAACAGTGCCAGATTTTGTTTGTTGCGATGCATGGTCTCATTTCTAGACAACAATTGTCATGTTGCTAGCACCCATTTTTAGTAGATGTTCTCATTTTGCATGCTTTGTTCAATCTAGATATCTTTAATCAAGATTAGAGTAGGTAGAATACATGTATTTGTACTGCTGTGGGCAAATAATTTCACCGTTTTAATGGGGAGCTAGATGGATAGTAAATTTTGAGTGTTTGACCTCAAATGTTTTGTTACTCATGTAACTGCCACATTGTACAAAACTAAGCGCCAACAGATGACACACTGGTCAGCAACCTGTCAATTTCTACTTAGCAATGTGACTGATCAACTGTTGCAACGAACACAAAATTAGACACCGTTAAATGGTCAAGCTGAATCCGCTGTAAGGGGCTGATCATTTATTATCTGTGAGGGGGGGGGGGGGGGGGGGGAGGGAGAGTTAGTTTTGGTTTGGTTGCAATAATTTTGGGTCTGACCCCCCCATGCAAACCAACATTTGTGAATGAAACGTATGAAAATGAAGATTTGTTTACTTGAGACCCATTAAAATAGATCAGAATGCATAGGATACGTCATGAAACGAAGACAAAGAAAATAAATGAATAAAATAAATAAAATATATATAACTTCAATATTTTCAAAATGAACTCTCAAAAACAAGTGAATTTCAAAAATGATCACCCCAGCAATTAGGCCCTCACAGTAGCCTGCTTGCTGGCTCTTTTGTAATTTTTTCTGTCGTTTTTTTTCCGGATTGGGTCACCTGTGGCACATGGTCAAAATGGTCCTCGCCCCATTTTTACCGCATGCGACAGGTGACCCAATCCGAAAACGAAAACGACTGAAAAAAATTACAGAAGAGCCGGCAAGAAGGCTACCCTCACAGCTAATAAACAACCAGCCCCTAAGTGCTTAATTCCATTGGTCATTTTAATCTACATGTAGGCAAAGAAAAAAACTTTGTGTTCTCAATGATGCTATTGTTTTGTGTCTTCCACAGTATATTCAAGATAACATTGTTTTTAGTCACCACTTTATACATTACATTTGGTGTATGTGGATATTTGGTAAGAACAACTTCTAAAGACAAATTATATACATGTAAATAACAATGTTGATATCTTTACCCTGAGCTCTCCTCTTTCATCTCTTTTATATTACTTGACATTTTGCCATCACCATCCGTTTTCTTTTCCTCATCCATTTCATTGCAGCTTAATGTGCTGTTCATCTAACCTTCCTGTTGTACCTATTTTCAGTCTTTTGGAAAAACTACAAACAATATCATAACACTCAACTTACCACCTGGTTAGTAAACAATAATAATAATGAAAATAATGAACTTTATTGAGTGTCTAAGGTATTCAGCTTTTAACAAACGTAAATTGGCGACTCTTTAAATAAGTATGTAAAAATAGTGTACCTAAGAGAAATATATGTTGCAGTGTTTTTTTTCCATTTTAAAACGACCTAGGTTGGAATATTAAATATTCTAAAAAGGGATTGTTTTGTGTGTTTGTTTTGGATTTATAAAAAAGGGGTTTATTTATTTATATTGGGGGGGGGGGGGGGGGGGGGGGGGCGGTTAAAAAAAACACCCAAATACACCCACCCCTCCCTCTACTTTCTCCCCCTCTCTTATTTTGAATCCTAACTACTCCCAGCAGAAATGAAAGCTATGACACATATTTCACAGGATTTCTTATTTTTGCATGCCGTTTTATCAGACAACGTTGATTTCTCATGTGATCATTGCTGACCGGTGTAATTAAGAACAGCATTATTGCATAGGCCCGACTATTGCAAAGGTCATGTTGAAAAGGAATCCCCAGTTCCTCGTCTTTTTGTCATCTTTTTGTTTGTCATATTGTCGTTTCATTACCCACTATCAGAGAACTTGACTTTCTCAAAGTCCTAGTAATCGCTTACCCAGTGACTAAGCGAGTTCGACTTGGAGCAAGTCTATCAGAGAGCCAATAACACTGAACTGATCACTGACAAGTGAGTGACAAGTGACTTTCCTTTCTTTAGGTCTATTCCCGTTCATAGTAAAGAGCTGTTTATCCTTCTCTCTGTTCTTTACTTACCCAGGTAAGCCTTCGATCACAAATTTTGTTTCACATTTGACAATTCTGATAATTTTTTTGCAAATCCTGTAAATTAGATGGGAGAATTTTCTAAATTCTCTCTTCAGTCTTGCTCGCTTTGCACAAACCAAGTCTGTACAAAAACGGTAAAAATATGTTGAAATATAATCCATACAGGATGTCCTACAAGTAGTGACACTTCACCCTAACCTTTAATGCTTAATCATTAATAGAACGATGCATATCCAAGGGACGGGTGGGTGGGTAGTTTCCCAGAAACCGGGATTTACATGGAGTTTGCGATTCTATGGTATGCCTTCGTAAATGAATCAGTTAAATCAACTTGAACATCAAGAATGCTGTATTAATTACAATATATGGGCTCGGTCGATAAGTGAAATCTTTTTCCCCAGTCATGATGTTTCCTGTTGTTGCAATACTTGAGAAGAAACTGTGTTCTGGTGGAGGCAATAGTTACTACTATTATGGCGTAAGTATGTACACGTATAACTTTTCAATCACGCAGACGGCACTAACACTGGGGAAAATTATCGTGTAGCTAGAACATTGCACATGCATGTAAAAGGGTCTCGATGGGGTTAAACCGTCAACCGTCAAAGCTACCCCGCCCCCCGCCCACCACCCCCAAATTGAGACCCTCATGTAAGTGTAACATGAATGAGGTTCCAATGGTCGGTGAAAACTGTTCCTTTCGAAGTCAGGGAAGAGTAGTTTTTTTCCAAGTGAGTACTTGGGAACCCTAGATTAAGCCTCGTGCAAGTCGTCACCGTAATGATATTTCGCCATACCGTAACTCTATAATATGATTGGATCAGGACACAAACAATTCAGAAACCATTTTATTACCGTTTTCGTTGAAGTGCGACCCTGAAAGTTTCAAGTCTCGTTTGGAAACTGACCGTCAAACAAACCTCTAGTCAAACAAACCTCTAGTCAAACAAACCTCTAGTCAAACAAACCTCTAGTCAAACAAACCTCTAGTCAAACAAACCTCTAGTCAAACAAACCTCTAGTCAAACAAACCTCTAGTCAAACAAACCTCTAGTCAAACAAACCTCTAGTCAAACAAACCTCTAGTCAAACAAACCTCTAGTCTAACAAACCTCTAGTCAAACAAACCTCTAGTCAAACAAACCTCTAGTCAAACAAACCTCTAGTCAAACAAACCTCTAGTCAAACAAACCTCTAGTCAAACAAACCTCTAGTCAAACAAACCTCTAGTCAAACAAACCTCTAGTCAAACAAACCTCTAGTCAAACAAACCTCTAGTCAAACAAACCTCTAGTCAAACAAACCTCTAGTCAAACAAACCTCTAGTCAAACAAACCTCTAGTCAAACAAACCTCTAGTCAAACAAACCTCTAGTCAAACAAACCTCTAGTCAAACAAACCTCTAGTCTAACAAACCTCTAGTCTAACAAACCTCTAGTCCTAACAAACCTCTAGTCTAACAAACCTCTAGTCTAACAAACCTCTAGTCTAACAAACCTCTAGTCAAACAAACCTCTAGTCAAACAAACCTCTAGTCAAACAAACCTCTAGTCAAACAAACCTCTAGTCTAACAAACCTCTAGTCTAACAAACCTCTTAACCTCTAGTCTAACAAACCTCTAGTCTAACAAACCTCTAGTCTAACAAACCTCTTAACCTCTAGTCTAACAAACCTCTAGTCTAACAAACCTCTAGTCAAACAAACCTCTAGTCTGTCTTGTCAGACAAATATTCTACCGCCTATATACTTAATACAATTTTGATTATCGGTCGGCCAAATGCAATTTTCAAAACGAGAACGAGCACTTCAACGAAAACGGTAAGAACGCATTGCCTGCATTAAGTCAGTGCTGTAACTTTGTCGTTTAACGTTTTTGTTGCCTGACCTAATCTTGGCTATGCTATTTTTCTGATTGCAGACTTTGTTGCGAGGTAGTATGGTAATATTAACTGGCCTTATTGTCTTAGCCATTCCTAACTTCTCCACATTAATGGCACTGGTTGGGTCGAGCTGCTGCACCTTACTTGCCTTCATCTTGCCTGCAATGTTTCATCTACGTATTTTCAAAGGGTGAGTATAGATAGGCACTTTACTTCAGCTGCTTCCGCTTATAAAAATAAACGATGATAATGTCTAATTATAAATATGAGCACTCTCTTGGATGTCCGCGTTGTTGCATTTCGGTAAAGCTAGAAAACAGGGCAGGATTGTCAATCTTAGTTAATTGTTTCCACATCTAATTAATAAGTGATATTCGCAAGTTTATATATACAGGATTTAAAAAAAATGTATATGAGAGAGGAGAAGACAGAGAAAATATTAGCAATATTATTTTTGCTTCATATGTAAACAATTATATAGTTTATTGAGTGGAAGGTAGCCAGTATATTAAAGGAACCCGGCTGTTGGAAAGAATTGCCCTAATCAAGTATGGTCTAAATTGGACATTTGTTGAAAAAATAGATTTTAGTTTTTGAAAAAATGGATACAATTTTGAGCTTTGAATTTCGCAGGCACCGCCATCTTGGACCTGATCCAGTTTAGACCATATTGCCAACAATTTAGCCATTTCAGCTTTTTCCAACAGCCGGGATTTCCTTTAAAGTGCCTATAAAGTGAAAAACTTATTTTATAAAATTTTAGTTTTCTCTTAGTCATTTTGTGCAATTAAAAATAAAATTGGAGAGCACGAACATAATATTTTTCGTGTAAAAGTCAGGCAAAATTGTCAAAATCATGCGACAATTTTTATGCCGTTAAATATACTAATCACATGCGTGACGTCAGTTGGTTTGCACATTTATATTCACCAAAGTAAAAAATGACCCACGGCAAGGTTTCCTTGAGAAAAAATATGACAGATGGCAAGGCCCCTCTAGTAAGACATTTAGAATGAGAATTAGACAAAAACGCACCGTATTTTGTATTATTTACGAAGACGAATATAGATGTGTACACCACTTGACGTCACGCATGTGATTAACATATCTTTAACGGAATATAATTATGTATAACTTCGACAAGGAGAAAAATGATGTTTGCGCTCTCCAAGTGAAGAACAAATTAAGAACACTTAAACCTGTTAAAGTTTTAGGCTAAAGCTTTAAAGCAGTTTTGTTGTTTTTGCCGAGACAAGTAAAACTTACGGAGCCCGCTAAGGCCATTTTCTAGCAGAGTTATCGGCCGAGTTATGGGCGACGACGTGAAGACGGGGCTGGCGTGTCGAGGTCCTAACACAATGTTGAGTGAGAATTTAAAAAAAGTAAACTGGAGCTCTTACAAATCGTCATATTGAAGTCGAGTCTATCAAATTTATGCAATAGATCAATAGCTTTTTCGCCAATTGTCCTTGTTTCAAACGTTCTTTCATTTGCGTTTTCGTGTATTTATTTGACTAGCTGCGTTCCAGAGATTCTTCTCGCGCCTCCGGCACTCGCTGATCGCGCCTTCAGCGCTCTTTATGTTAGTAAACTTAGCGAGGACCTCTAGCACCAATGCTACTTTTGTATATGACCGGATAATTTCTAAGCATGAAAGTAGGCGAATACTTTACTAGGCGGGAAAATGCTAAAATACTATAAACTCAAACTGCATTAAAACAAATGCAAGTCCGTATCAAACGAAAGGAAAGAAACAGGGAAGAGCCCCGGGGAAGGAAGGCTCAAGGAAATGAAGCCGAGAAAAGTTCCGGGGACAAGAAACTTTTGCAGCGCACTCATCCTTCGAGTCAGGATTCCGAGTCGGGATTTTAGGTTAACCGGTTAGTGTATTGGGAAGGACAACAGTCCTTCAGCCGTACCCGCATTCGTATGTTAAATTAAATGGACACCTTCTCACGGTCACGGTAGATTGATTTACAGCATCGACAGTGTTTGTACGTTTGAGCAATTCTATGGTTTTGTTTATCTGACGAGTCCCTTTTGTTATGTGATTAGATAATTATGAATTTCTGGGAAATCCTGACTCGGATCCTGAATCGAGACTTAGTTTATCTCGCAATACTTTAATCTTGGATATAGACACTATATCACGCAGAAATCTCCTGTAACCACAGGCAGCCCAAGCTCAAGTTACGGAACTATGAGGGTGTGTATGGGAGCGTAGCGAGCTTGGGCTGCCTGTGCTGTAACACGGCGGGGAACGTAGTCCCCAGAGGGCTTAAAAGACGGCAAAATTCTTCCGACCTAAGAACAATATATCCTGAATATTGAGTGCTATAGAGCAACAACTACGAGGCAGTGGAAGTAGTGTTGGATCTATTAATAGATCTATTTAATTTGGCAAATATTAATTAGTGACAGAGCAACGCCATGCTCTCAGATCATAGACCCCGATAGGATGGTGTAAATAAGCGACCCATAACTCGATCCATAACTCGACCTAGCCTCCTTCGCAGACAACTCTTAATATGTTAGATCTGGCAACCGGCGAAGACCTTTGCTCGGCCCTCTCTTACCACAGGAAGCACAGTTTCACATCTTCTTTCTCGATTTTTTCGATTATAATTAGGAGTTGCCTGCGGAGGAGGCTAAACTCGACCCATAACTCGACCAGAAAAAATACGGTTGGTGAACCTAATGATACCTGATCCTGTTGGTTAATTAATTGCAGGGAACTTACGTTTTACGAGATGGCTTTGGACATCGCGTTGATCATGATCGGCGTCACAGGGTAAGGGAAAACGGTTTCTATTGGAATTTGTGGAAAACTTTGACTGATCGTCACACACGTGAACTTGTCCATGTAAGGGTTAGATATGGCACTCGAGTTCTATGTGATTTAGAGTGCCGAGCATTTAGATAGAAAACCACGAGCGCGCTACATATAAATCACATAGAACTCGAGTGTTCATTATCAAACCGTCTTAGAATTTGGTCACATCCTCGAGACATTTTTTTCTGAAATTATTGGGAACTACTGTAAAAAACTGAACATTTCGAAATAATATACAGGGTCTAGACTAGGGAAGTAATTAGTATTCTCTATATAGAGAATACTAATTATTTAACTATGGGATTTAGACAGCTGAAATGGGGAACGCTGATTGGTCGAGTTGGTGTGACCATGTTCTAAAGTGATTTAGATAAAATAGAATGCTGTGCTATGCATTGAAGCGAACTTATGGTAGTATATGTATGCACTAGATACATTTATTTCACGCAGCTGGAGATAAAACGTTGGTAGATCAGGAGGTCGCCGAAAAGTTGCTTTTCCACATCATCATCAATGGGTTCGGAAGGGGGTTTCGAGCGAGAACCCACCTGGATCCGCTCCAGAGTGTTCCAGGCCTCACTGTCGTTTGAGCGTTATTATAATAGTTCAATACAAAATTTGTGAGCGTTCTCGTTGGCCAAAAGCGATCACGTGACGTGATAGTGTTGTCCTCCACTGAGCACTATCAGACGTCATTGTGCAACACTTAAAAAGTTACATTGTCCTCCGCTCTCACCGGGCACTATAATACAAGTAGAGTTTGTCTGTCGAGGGACTATGGGCTGATAGTTGCCCGCGGAAATTTGATAGTTTTAAGAACATCAAATTTCCGCGGGCAACTATCAGCCGATAGTTCCTCGATGGACACAGTCTATTTGTATAATAGTTTGCATCCGTTGTTGACAACTATCACGTCACGTGATCGCTTTTGGCGAATGAGCGCACGCCAAAATTTTGTGAACTATAATATTTAAATAGGATATGTATCCGATATAGTACATTCAGGAGCCGATAACTAGGAGCGTCCATCCCACATACTAGGCCTATGTCACAGCGTTTTTACAAGTTAGGTTATTTTTAGAATGGTTTCCCGCTATTGTTGAGTTGCAATTATTCCTAAGGGGATCAAATCACAAAAGCGTAGCATCCATGTTGTTTAGTATAACAAAAGGAGCTAATGAGACATTTTTTGTTTCCGCCACTGTGCAATCTACCAATTGGCGGGGAAAATGATCTAAAAATAGCCCAACTTGTAAAAACGCTGTGACAAACTATATAGGAGATATGGCCGCTCCTAGTTATGGGCTCCTGGTACATTCCAAGATGGAAATCCATTTCGGCTAACCCGAGCTAAGCCCAGTATCGAAGGTATCTAAACTGGTGTGTGTCAATTCACAGGACAGTCATAGGAACTCGTGATGCTGTTCTACGCCTGATAAATAGAACAACATGACCCGGCGAACATTCAACCACCATCCTACGTGAAGACAAACAGGCTGTGGACGCTTCTTTCAGTGTATTCCTTCAAGTTTCTTTGGGGAATAAACGGGGGCGGGGAAATGATGTGTCTGGAAGATAATACCCGTGTGTGAGACGTATTGAAAAGTTGAATCATCTGACCGGGATTCCTGTGGTATAGTGTTTTTTTATTTTATTTTCCTAATACCTTGGAAGTTAGTTGCCAGCTGTGGAGGCTAAAGCAGACGGATTATTGGTCTAAAATCCGAATTTATTTTGAGACGAAATATCCGTATCAGACGATTAATTCCTCTCTAATGGACAATTCGTACCTAGTATAAATTAGGCCAGTCATGCTTTTTTGGTATGCGGGCGGCAGACGCAGTCAAGTTTGCAAATGTGCAATTTTGATTCATACCAGGAGCTCATTACCAGGAGCGTACCTATGTGATGGGTAGCGCCCACAGCACAGTAGACGATGTGCCTATTTATAGTCGCGAAGTTCTGGTATGCGACTACGTTGTCTTTTGTTCTCTTGCGCTTTAGTATTTTTAGCAGTTTGAACCGTGTTAATTACAATTTTTCAGTTCATCCTGATTGGTTAAAAGTGACGGCCTTTGTTTCTTCTCGCGGGAAACACAAAGCTAAAAATAGCTACATCATCTGTTGCACGCTCCTGGTAATGGGCTTCTGTTAATACTTATTGCAAAAATGTAGCAGTGTCTTCAGATCAGGCTATTTTTAGGGGAAAAACCGCGGGCGAAAACAAAGCCTTGTGAACAGTAATCTTATCTCATGACCCGTACGGCCCCCGCGCGCGCTTTCCTTTCAAAACCATTTACAAACGCCACGTGATGAGGGCCGGACGCGTATGGTTTGAGCGGGCCGGAAAAAGCCGTCCCGCCCTGCACAAATTTTTCTTGCTGTTTTGCTGTTTGGTCTACAAAAAAAATATGGTCGTATGATAAAAAAACCTATTGACCGAGTTAGGTCGGGCCGGATGGGAAAATATTTGGCTCTCGGCCGTCATGTTGTATGCGCTTGGTCCGTACGTCATGACCTCGAGGCAAATATTTTCCCGTCCGACCTTCCCACTCAGTCAATAAGTACCTTTATGTACTGGGCAAACAATGCTTCCTAATGATTTATGAAGAGATATTGTTATTCCGTACAATGAGAAAACTCACACACCACGTATGGGAGATGGAGGGAGGGCTGAGCGACTTGATATTTTTTGTGATAAATGGAATAACTGTACAGCGGTCTGCTGACTGGCTTGAATTGTACGGCAGCTCTGAATTTCTAACGGACCTTGAAACAACCATAGGGGCTTATCAAAGTCAGGACCCGGCTAATCCATAGATCGAATGAGAATTTAGCGTGCAACAAGTTATTATTGGGCGCGTTCTTCTGACACATATTCCGGCTATTCCGAAAAAGGAATACACCCATACAATACATCCCAAATGTAGCAACTGCTTTCTACATTTTGGGTGATGAATATCTGCACGATTTCGAGGTATTCTGATTTCGGAATAGCTGGAATGTCCAAAAAGAACGTGCCCTAGCTATAAGTAATGCTCCGGCGATAGCACGCTAGCAAGAAGGCGTTAATTTTCTATTCTATTTCTCGTAGTTTCATTTGTGTGCAATAGAAAACTAACGAAGTAATGTATTTTCATTAGATAACTTTTGAAATTTCAATATAGTTTTGATAAAATCTAAGAAAATCGTATGCGAGGAAAGTTATCAAATTTGTGATTTAAATATATGTGTTGCCCACCTTTTCTATTGGATGGATGGTGTTCACGAGTGCATCTAAAGGTTATAGAGTGCACTGTTGGATGCTCTCAACAAATGTTTGCTCAGTATATTATAAACAAAACATCGCATGAACTGCTCATGTTATACTTGGCACTGGGTGATATTCTGAAAGTTCTCTATAAATCCCGTATAGCACTCGCGTTCATGCGATTTCCTAATCAGAATCCAGATATTTTGTTGAGTACGTTATAAGGAAGTAAAGTCGTATGCGAGGACAGCCTTTGCTATTGTTCTTACGCGAATCACTGCTGCTTTGGAAATATTTTCTACCGCAATATTTTAAGAGTACATGTAAAAATATGGAGAAAACGGACGCATGGTATAATTTTTTTTATCTAAGCTATTAATTGACCTATATCATTATGACGTCACGGCTTGTTTATGAGGGGGACAGAATCGACATGAACAATAGAATTTCGAACTAAATCTGCTCTGCTGAGGAAAATTTAACTTCGAATTGTCTGGTTTCCAGATATCAGCTGTATCAATGTTTATCCCACAATATTTACCGTATTTGGTGGCTGTTACCGCTATTCTACGTTCTATAAAATGCATTTGATGGCGATTTCCTTTGTGTTGTTGCTGTTTTGTCCCCCTCCCACGACCGTGATCCTTAGCGTTTAAACAATAGATTGTTTTGATTTGACGTCATAATGATATAGGGCAATTGGATCGGGACTGAAGGGTTTTTTCCTGTTTACTTGCATTAATGAGTTAGAACTGCAGATAGGGGCAAAATCGATGGAAACCTTTTTGTGGGGGAAATAAAATAAGTAATAAGTTAATTGTACCATATTTTGTAAGTATATTTTTCCAGTTAAAAACAAGGTTTTTTTTTTGGGGGGGGGGGGGGTGTATAGGCCTCGTTAACAGACGGCGATGCTATTTGGTGTCCGTAATAATAGTACACTGGGTGCCGGAGCATCGAAGAAATAAAAGGCGAGAGAAGGAAAAGAATAGCGTTGGATGTAACGGTAATCAGTTCATTGGTTCACCCAGCAAAACCGGTTTGACGTTTTCTTCATTTGAAACTCTGCGCATGCGCAACGGATAACACCAGAGGCTCTTCTTTTCTACTCTTAACGTGAATATGGGGAGAATAAAATATATTTTATTCAGTCTTTGTTTCCAGTTATTTAATTAGCGCGTGACAGTGCGAGAATTCCTCAACCATGCATGTCAAAACTCCGGTGCAATCTGATCAGTTGCTCGCAAATCGGCAGTGTTCAAGGCCGTCCAAAAGCGAGATCCCGGCTTCTCTCAGGGGGCTTGATTTTGGCTATTGAGTTTCCGATGGCTATTTGATCAGGGCCTGATTAAATGAGGCGGGCATTACATGGAGCGAATAGGTATTTGCACATTATACTAGTTTTTCCTTTGTTAAAATGCTAATGCTCAAAATTTTCACCAAAAATGCTCGTAAATGCTCTTTAAGACATCTAAATTACGACATTTATTTAAGTTTTATCGTGGTCAACAACACAGCCGACGCAATGCAGTGATCACCCTTTCCCAGGCCCTCCAAATTTCTCGCAAAAGTTCTTCAGTGTTTGTTTGAATAAATGTCATTGCCAAAATGCTAGCATTATTCTTAATGTTTTTTTCTCCTTGCCAAAATGCTCAAAATAATGCTAGTAACTGTGCAAAAGCCTACCGGGTATTGGCCCAAGCCGGGCGGGTCCAATTTCTCAAAACCCGACCAGCCCGCCTCATACAATCGGGTACTCAAAGTGCGGACATGCCGTACGTTCGTCCCACTCATTCGAAATCCTGGGGCGGATCCAGGCGGTAAAAGTGGGGCTCGACCGGACCCCCCTTTCTCTGTCGAATCCCATCCAACATATCCTCGCTCTAAAATTACTAATAATCAGCAAGTGGCTTTTGCTCTTCAATTAACGATAATCGCTAATTCTAGAACGCAAATTAAACAACATTCTTAAAACCAGTCCTGGATAAAGACGGCGGTGAAGCACTGTAAACTGGTGCACTTGCAGATCAGTATTGCCAACGCATTCTCCGTTGAATTAACAGCTATACTTAAATGGCAAACACTCTTTAAATAACTATAGCGATACTGCCACGTCATCCATTGTCATTAATGTACCACACGTTCAAATACCAAGTCGGGGAAATATTTTATAGTTACTTGACAAGGTGTTTCATGTATCACAAATGACTGGCTGTCTACTGGACACTTGCTAAGGAAGCATGAAAGAAAGTGGCAGCATATAGGGACAGTATAGTAAATTTTATCCCCAGCCAGTGTACATGATCAAGTTACTGTGTTCATATTCGCACCGCCGCGCCGGGGACGAGCTGGAACGAGCCCTTGGTGGTACCCTGGGTTCCAGAGGTTTTCTTTCCTTCAGGTTTTCTGGGGAATAGCCCACTTTCAATATATATACTTCACTTGTCACGCACGAAGGTTTCAATATATCTGAACACACGTAAAAATACGATAATTTCACGTGTGGATATCGCCTTTCAGTCAATCGGCGATTTCCACGTCACGTGATTACCCTTGCTCAGGACAACCGGGCTCAGGTCCAAGTATTGTTTATAAAATAAATAAAACAATGCATTAACCCCGCAGCCTCGTACTGAAACCTTTGTGCATGACAAGTGAAGCACTCCATTCAGTGCTCATTCCAGCTCGTCTGAGAATACGAAACTTCTCTTTTTGGCTGACCGATATTCGCTAATTAGCAATCGCATATTTAAAAAATAATTGAGACTTATCAGCACTGAAGAGTAAATCTGTATTTCGACGCTTGCTTTTTAGTATTAACCTTTATTTATTTTCCTTCTTATAAAACGTTTCCACGCTAGCAGCCTCATTTGGGTCGTTTTTCTAACGGGAGACTGCTAGCGGGAACGAAAACCTGTTGAAATTCCGAAAGTCTGTTAACAGTACATCGTAACGCAAAGTGGCTGTGTCACGGTGAGAGACCGTTATATTCGCATTCCAGGATAGGCAGTTATCAGCGATTTTCATATAAACTGATGAACCATACGCACATAATCAAGGGACAAATCCCTTGTGCTTACACGAAGGGACGTGTCGCGGGGATATTGATTATATCAGATACCATCTTGAAATAGATTTCGTAAGAGCAAGTAAAATGACGCTTTGCGATTGGTTTATTATAATTTCGTCCCAGGGGCATGTTGCATGAACAGTTCACACGAAGGGACAGGTCCCAGGGGATCATGTGTACTGTACACAATGTCGACCGACGTATCGGTCAAGGGTTGGCCGACATATCGGCCGACGTATCTGCCGACCGCCCCGCGGGCGACTGTCGGGGGTTGGCCAAGATGTGTGGTCGATTTTTTTCCCTCCTGGGCCGGGCAAATTTTTTTTTTGGGCCCCAGTTCAGATCAATGAGCAACTTTACCATGAGGCCTTGCGCGCCCAATCCAAGATGGCGGACAAAGATGGCGGACTTGGGGAAAGGAAATTGTTCTCGGGGTGGTGTTAGTAAAATTTTGACAACTGTGTTGACGTAATTCAAGAGACCACGTGATGTTGCCATAATAAAGGGAGGAGTGGGTCAGTAACAAATAATACGCAGTGGGTGGCTGGCGGCAAGTTTCATTTTCGCGGAAGATTACGAATTCGGCAGCGGCTTTTGCGCGGATCGTGGGATTTTCAGTATTCTTTAATACTATTAAACCTGGATTGTTCTAACCGCTGGAGCCGGATAAGGGTTTGAAAAATCTCGACAACTCTTGTTTCATGAACAGTGCAATTCAGTACTTGTTCAGACATTTTTGCGTAGTTTCCGGACATGTCATCAATCGAAAAGTTTAGAATTTTAAGTTTCCTAATTAAAAATTATAAGACCTTGTAAACTTTAAGTACTTTTCCCGATACAAAAACATTAGGCTATGTTTTTATAATTTTGTTGGTTGTGCGAAGCGATTATTTATATCTCGGTATATACAGAGAGATGACAAGGGGATCTTCTCAAATATGAAAGGTAATAAATACCCCTAAGTGCTAATGTAAGATAAACAAATTTCCTTATGCAAGGCACAACGATCAAAAGCGCATTACTCTTTCGTGTTCGCGTTTCACGACTTTATGATTTACGCGAACTTGGCGAGACGTTTTCGCGCGCTAAAAAATGTTTTCGGGACCGCAAGTAGCTCAATTAATAAAGGGAATTTAAATTATAAATTAGTAGTACCTTTCTCTGACCTGGTACAAATGTAACAAATACATACATATATATGAATGTTGTTTTATAACTCTGCACAATGCATTGGCAAAGTAAATACGGATGGGCGAAACTAATTGGGGGGGGGGGGGGGGGGGGGGGGGGGGGGGGGGGGGGAGTGCAAAACAAAGGACTTTTTATTATAATATAATTTACAAATTAAAAATAATATATTTTATTATGATATCACGACAATATTTTTTATAAAATATACTTTGTTCCTTTTGGGGATTCTACCATTCTTCCGAAGTCTGAATCTGCCCCTGAAGTGTGTCTTCAGGGAAATTATGGGTTATCCAACAATCTTTATTTTTTTGGGTTGTCATTTTCAATCAAACTATAGGAGGTGGGGTACTTGTGAATTTTACAGAGTTATGAATATATTTTGTGTATGGTTTTGGTATTCTTTATGAGGGTGGGGGAGGGAAAGTAGGGTTATGCAAGGAAAGGGTAGTCTTTATAAACATATAACCTGGTTATACTGATTTGTTTCATTTCCACCCCTTTCCTTAGAGTTGAAGTCTAGTATTTCTTTACAGTAACAATATTTGCAATAAATACAACAAAATGTACTTCTTTATTATCCAAACATGCAGGCTTGAACCCATTATTTGTGCCTGACCAACAAGAGAATGTACATGATTTCATGCCTTCCTTTATAAATATTAGCTATCCCATGGAGCTTTTGAACTTTTCAGTTGTGATATTGGAAGTAAATTAAAAGCTGCATTGATTATGACTATACCACAGGGGGGCAGGTTATTTATTCAGATTACGTCATATTTTTATTACTCGCCCCAGAATAAACTGCTTCAGATTTAAATAATTTTAGCAACCCCCCTCCATCTTTTCAAAAATTTAATACACCGCCGCCCCCAGGCCATTTCCATATGCAAACTAGCATTATTTAACGAGCATAATTTTACAGAACTGTCATTTCGGGCCGTGAAACTCTGTTTAATACTACAATATGTAGAAAAGCTAAGAATAAACCATAAAATCAACTGTTATTAACTACCACTACTTTGGTGTCTGTAAAAAGTATTTGTTGCTGCATGGTATTCCAAAACTACACAAGAATATATATTTGTCCTTTAATTGATATAAAACATTATCATTAATTCCTTACATCAGGCATTCCTAGCTGCATGCAACCTTAAGAAAAAGTGTTCTGGGGGGGGGGGGGGACCGGGAAGGTTTTTAGACTTTAGATTATTGCAAGTGCATTCTCCTGCATTTCTTAAGCTAGCTCTACTTTATAGTGCATTAATTAGCCATTCTGTGCACCTACCATTTTAAGTGTATATACGTAGGTCTTTGTTTGACAAACATTTTTTTTTTTTACATTAATCCACCCAACCTTTCATAAATAATTTTTAAGATTCCCCCTTCTAAAGCCTGTTAAAACAAATTGGGATCCCCTTAAAAATCACCTGCCCCCCTCCCCCTGTCAGGTATACATATTATGAATACAGCCTAAAGGAATAAAAAGAACCCTGTAATTCTTGGGTTCCAATTTTGTCACAATTGTTTTATCAGAAAACCTAACACAGTATTTTTCAAGTGTTTAGAAGCAGTATGAATTAAGGCTATACCAATTATTTGTAATTATTGCCATTTACATAACATTATATATATACTCGCACACTAATTTTTATATAAAAGCTAGCTCAGAATTATGCTTGTACATGCATTTTTATTCGCTTATGAAACACTCACATTTACAAAAAATGTTGGCTGTGTTTAAAGGTTTTTTCTACAATAAACAGCTAGTGCACAACCTTCTGATTAATTAGTCAATTAAGCTTTAATAAATAATAGTGTTATCAGAGTATATAATTGATCATTATTATTTAACACAACTTTTAAATTTAAAATGCATGTAAGTGTGTGCTCAATATATTATAATATTATATATAAATGGGCAACATACATGCATGACTGGCCTACTACTAACACTTGAAAAATACTGTGTTTTAATAGTTAATATGTTTTCTGACAATTACAATTTTACAGTATTACAGCTAGGGTTTTTTATTTCTTTAATCCACCTAATTTACCTAGTTTTACATGTACTTCAAATTCCAATATCACAACTAGAAAAGTTCAAAAGCTCCAAGGGGTAGCTTATTTATGAAGGAAGTCATGAGGTCATGACTACATCCTCTTGTTGGCTGGCACAAAATAATGGGTTCAAGCCTGTGTTGGTTAATAATTAAAGTAAGTACATTTTATTATATTTATTGTAATTATATTGTTACTCAGTAAAGAAATATGAGACTTCAACTAAGGAAAGGGGTTAACTGAAACAAATCAGCATACCTAGGAAGGGATAGGGTAGGGTTATGATTTTAAAGTGCAATTGTTAAAGTCACCCAAAATTACAATCAAAATACCCAGGTTACTCTTTCTCTACCAGGTACAAATGTAACAATGTATACATAGTACATATATATGATTTTTTTTTTTTTTTATATAACTCTGCATAAAGTATTGGAAAAGTAAAAAAAATTCTAAGGACTAAGGGGGGGGGGGGGGGGGGGGAGGGGGGGTGCTATACTTTTTAAAATTATATTAATTATATTTAATATACAAATAAAAAAAAAAATTCTTATGAAATTACGACAAAATGTTTATAAAATATACTGTGTTCCTTTTTTCCTTACGTAGGGAAATTCGTTTTTTAACATTCACTTTGTGTCAGCACTTAATTAGGGTATTTATTACCTTTCATATTTGAGAAGATCCTATTGATCCCTCTGAAGAGAATAATCGCTTTGCACAATCGGGAAAAGAATAATAAGTAATTAAAGATTACAAGGTCTTACAACTTTTAATAAGGAAACTTAAGATTCTCACCTTTCATCAACTTGCAGCTAAATTTCGAATATATGTCCGGAAACTACGGAAAAATGTCTCAAAGGTATAAACGCTTACGAGCAAGTACTGAATTGCACTTACTTTCATGATCACCGTTCAGGAAACAAGAGTTGTCGAGATTTTTCAAACCCTTATTCGGCTCCAGCGGTTAGAAAAATCCAGGTTTAATAGTATTAAAGAATACTGAAAATCCCACGATCCGCGCAAAAGCCGCTGCCGAATTCGTAATCTTCCGCGAAAATGAAACATGAACTACAAAGTTGCCGCCAGCCACCCACTGCGTATTATTTGTTACTGACCCACTCCTCCCTTTATTATGGCAACATCACGTGGTCTCTTGAATTACGTCAACGCTGTTGTCAAAATTTTACTAGCACCACCCCGAGAACAATTTCCTTTCCCCAAGTCCGCCATCTTTGTCCGCCATCTTGGATTGGGCGCGCAAGGCCTCATGGTAAAGTTGCTCATTGATCTGAACTGGGGCCCAAAAAAAAAATTTGCCTGGGCCGGGTTGTTCGAAGCAAGGATAACTTTATCGCTAGGATAGCGCTAAATCTGTAATTGTAAATCTGTACATTTTACTCTCGGGTTAGCGATTTAACCCTGGGGTAGTTGCTTACCCTTGCTTCGAACAACCAGGCACTGCTGTTTATCTGTCGCCCGATAGTGGGTCGGTGGTATATCGGTAAGGTGTCGGTCATATGTCTGTGGGGTATCGGTGAGATCTTTAGTTATAATTGAACCGATTCTGCATACTGTTTTCACTCAAATAAACAGCGACTCGTTTGGACATCTCTTATATGGAACGTTTACTGTATTGAATATAATTCAGTAGGACCATTCCTTTCTGTTGCGATATAAAATGTCCCTTCATACAATTAAATCTCTCTTGCCGACTCATGAAATCCCTTCAAATGCAACGTTTAATATCTCTGGTAAACGACATTGTTGTAAGCGACCTTACTTGTTGTCCCGGGGACTTGTCCCTTCGTGTGTACCAACCTACAGATGTAGTTTTCAAGGAAAATATTGTGCATCCACCAATCGAACACCGACTCCATACATGTACAACACCATGACATAGCCCCTTTAACTGTTTGTAACCAATTAACAGTCACCAATCGAACATCGACTCTATACATGTACAACACCATGACATAGCCCCTTTAACTGTTTGTAGCCAATTAACAGTCACCAATTGAACATTGACTCCATACATGTACAACACCATGACATATTTCCATTTTTTTCCGGTCCGGATCTACTGACATCGCGCGCTCTGATTGGCTAATTACAAGGTTTTTCAAAATTAAGGTTTTTTTATGTGATTCTTACTTTAAACGACCTTAGAATTTTACACATTGTACTGAAAGCCTTTCAAAAAAAGGAAAACTGCAGAACATTGCCAGTGATTTGAGTGGAACAAAGATCGCACACTCGAGTCTGACAAATATATTGCTTCTTGCGCGACTGAATTGACGAAAGCAAGTACAATAAATTGAATTGATAAGGAAAACATAAAACGTTATTTACCGGCCTTGGTCGGTCCGTATGGAGAAAAACTTTGACCTCGGTCTGCGGCCTCGGGCCGTTTTCAAGACCTCTGGCAAAGTTTATCTCCATACGGACCTCCCGGCCGGTAAATAACATCTATTATGGCTGCTAATTGGCCCCTCTCTGTTAGTGGCTCGTATCAATATTTCATATGGAAGATGAGGGAGTCGGGTGTGAGGGGGGTACTTGTATCATAAGTAGATAGAATTCGAGAACAAAAATAGCTCAAAAACCCGGATTTCCAAGTTATTGCGAAACGAGCCCGGATTTTCTCCGTTCAATTATTCTTAAAGGGGAACTGAACCCTAAAATCAACCCAATGTCTATGCAAACATATATTCGAAAAAAATAGGTTCTGCTATTAAATTTTTCTGTGTTGCGCGTCTATGAGGAGAAAATCCGAAAACCTTACTCACAGCCTCCGCTTTATATGTACAGACGGCTCAAGTCTTGTAATTTGTGACGTAGTATACGGGGAATAAATTAGTTTGGCCACGCTGTCACCGACATTGAATAGCAGGACTAATGGATTCTAATTGCGGACCACTGTGTTTTCTTTGTGCTGGAGGCGTGATCATTCTTCCTTGGTATGTGTGACGTACGTTATGGGGAAATTTGCACTGAATTGAGCCGCCACACAATATAGATGTTTCAGTGGAAAATCGAACTTGGAGACTAATTTTCTCCTCATAGTCGCGCAACACAGAAAAATAAAATAGCAGAACTTATTTCTTTCGAATACATCTTTGTAAAGACGTTGGGTTGATTTTAGGGTTCAGTTCACTCTATAACCCGGAATTCTACATATATTTACGAAAAACCTCGACCCGGAAATCGAAATAATGTTCAAAATTGTGGTTGCTTGCATTATTTCATTAAACAAGAGAGGACTTCACTTAGAGGAACAAAATACGTAGTAAACCATGGAATGGAATGAAAAACTAATGACAACGGCTCAACAGGAATGAGTCTAGTATCACATGAATGGCAATATTTGAACTAAGCACCAAAATAGGTATTGACCAGAAAAAATGTAAGACCAGATGTCTCAAGGAGGTCGGCAACATTCAAGAAAACAGTTTGGAGTACATCTGTTGGTCCCTCTTCTTCTTCTCTTCGAATAACTTCTTTACTCGGCTTATCTCGTTCAGTATTCCTAAGAAAAGATGAGATGGAGCAAAACTTGTTGTGAACGAGTAGAGACAAACACACAGTGACAGCCCTTAACGCGGGTGGATCCAGGATTTTCTGGGGGGGGGAGGGGGACATATATAATGTTCACAATTTACAGACCTTTTACATATGTTCTTCAAAGTCTGTAAATGGTTTGAGTTTTCCAGGGGGGGGGGGGGAGAAAGAGGGTTCGAGCGAGAGAAAGGGGGGTTAGATCGAACCTCCTGTTAACCCCTTAATCCGCCTCAGCCTGACTAACCTTTCTCGCCAGGTTCCAGTTTGATTGCTCTTTGTAAGTCCGTCTGAGGACGAAATACATCCAGGAGAAACTTTAGAACAGGCTTTACAGTCGCATAACTTAAAACAGCACATGAACCTAATGACAATAGTTCACAGATTAATCAGCCAAGAAATACCAGCTATACTTAGCCAACATTGTGCTCCACATTGTGCTGCATCTTAATATTCCAACTTCGTGCCCAGCTGATTGGCTAATGAAAGTGCTCAGAAGGCCATTACCAGGAGCGTGCATCTCCCAGATTAGGTCAATCCAACAGCAGAACAGATGTAGCTATTTTTAGCTTTGTGTTTCCCGCGAGAAGAAACAAAGGCCGTCACTTTTAACCAATCAGGATGCACTGAAAAATTGTAATTAACACGGTTCAAACTGCTAAAAATACTAAAGCGCAAGAGAACAAAAGACAACGTAATTGCATACCAGAACTTCGCGACTATAAATAGGCACATAGTCTACTGTGCTGTGGGCGCTACCCATCACATAGGTACGCTCCTGGTAATGGGCTCCTGTGATATATACTATAAATAGCCACATCGTCTACTGTGCCATGGGCGCTACCCATCACATAGGTACGCTCCTGGTAATGGGCTCCTGTGATATATACTATAAATAGCCACATCGTCTACTGTGCTGTGGGCGCTACCCATCTCATAAGTACGCTCCTGGTAATGGGCTCCTGGTGATATATACTATAAATAGCCACATCGTCTACTGTGCTGTGGGCCTACCCATCACATAGGTACGCTCCTGGTAATGGGCTCCTGGTAATATATACTATAAATAGCCACATCGTCTACTGTGCTGTGGGCGCTACCCATCACATAGGTACGCTCCTGGTAATGGGCTCCTATGATATATACTATAAATAGGCACATCGTCTACTGTGCTGTGGGCGCTACCCATCACATAGGTACGCTCCTGGTAATGGGCTCCTGGTGATATATACTATAAATAGCCACATCGTCTACTGTGCTGTGGGCGCTACCCATCACATAGGTTCGCTACCCATCTCATAGGTACGCTCCTGGTAATGGGCTCCTGGTGATATATACTATAAATAGCCACATCGTCTACTGTGCTGTGGGCGCTACCCATCACATAGGTACGCTCCTGGTAATGGGCTCCTGTGATATATACTATAAATAGCCACATCGTCTACTGTGCTGTGGGCGCTACCCATCACATAGGTACGCTCCTGGTAATGGGCTCCTATGATATATACTATAAATAGGCACATCGTCTACTGTGCTGTGGGCGCTACCCATCACATAGGTACGCTCCTGGTAATGGGCTCCTGGTGATATATACTATAAATAGCCACATCGTCTACTGTGCTGTGGGCGCTACCCATCACATAGGTTCGCTACCCATCTCATAGGTACGCTCCTGGTAATGGGCTCCTGGTGATATATACTATAAATAGCCACATCGTCTACTGTGCTGTGGGCGCTACCCATCACATAGGTACGCTCCTGGTAATGGGCTCCTGTGATATATACTATAAATAGCCACATCGTCTACTGTGCTGTGGGCGCTACCCATCTCATAAGTACGCTCCTGGTAATGGGCTCCTGGTGATATATACTATAAATAGCCACATCGTCTACTGTGCTGTGGGCGCTACCCATCACATAGGTACGCTCCTGGTAATGGGCTCCTGGTAATATATACTATAAATAGCCACATCGTCTACTGTGCTGTGGGCGCTACCCATCACATAGGTACGCTCCTGGTAATGGGCTCCTGTGATATATACTATAAATAGGCACATCGTCTACTGTGCTGTGGGCGCTACCCATCACATAGGTACGCTCCTGGTAATGGGCTCCTGGTGATATATACTATAAATAGCCACATCGTCTACTGTGCTGTGGGCGCTACCCATCACATAGGTTCGCTACCCATCACATAGGTACGCTACCCATCTCATAGGTACGCTCCTGGTAATGGGCTCCTGGTGATATATACTATAAATAGCCACATCGTCTACTGTGCTGTGGGCGCTACCCATCACATAGGTACGCTCCTGGTAATCGGCTCCTGTGATATATACTATAAATAGGCACATCGTCTACTGTGCTGTGGGCGCTACCCATCACATAGGTACGCTCCTGGTAATGGGCTCCTGGTGATATATACTATAAATAGCCACATCGTCTACTGTGCTGTGGGCGCTACCCATCACATAGGTACGCTCCGGGTAATCGGCTCTTGCAGTGCTTTATTGGTGACCACAGCACGCTGTGTGCTCAGTTGGAATATTTAAAGTTGGAGACTATGTTTGTGTTTTATTGACAAATACAGGCACTTGCTGACTGTACATAGACTGTATCGCAACCCCGCAGTCGCAGTGCACTCTGGGATAGATATCTCAGTTGCCATTGTTAAATCCAAGATGGCCGCTCAACAACAACAATGGAAAACTGAGATATCCATCCCAGGGTACACTGCGACGTCGGGGTAGCGATATAGTCTATTCAAATAGCTCAAAATTTGTTTATACTGCATTCGGTCTTCGGCCTCATGCAATATTAATTATTTTTTCGTTCATTGTACAGTCAGCACATGCCTGTATTTGTCAATAAAACATGCATGTCACTTGAATACTTAGTTTATACATTACTAATTCTCATATTTGGATATATTTTACATTACTGTATAAATGGGAAGTGCCATATTTGGAGGTCGTTCCATACCGTGCTTGAATGTTGTTCCATACCATACATTGTATATGGATATTGTTCAGTAACTTTTAATATTTCCTCCTGCCTCAGAAACCAATAATCTTAAATTACAATATTCAACCTCGTGCAGCCACCTCATGAATATGTTTCTGTGTTCAAAAAACCTCAAACATCACTTTATAATATTGTTTATACTTTTTTTAAATATCTAAGAACAGGAGAGTACTGTTCTTATTTTGGATGCGCTTTTAACACAGGCTTCCCAGTCTCTGAATTCAGTTCCCAGTGTTTCCAATTTCAGTGCCTGTTTAAATATTTTACAAAAGGGAAGGAGTTGTCCATCTCCAAATTACCTTTTTTCCCGTAATGTGTAAGACACCTTTGCTGTGAATAAAGACTGATTACCGTACTTACTAACCTTTGATGTGGTTCATTGACTGTTTGGTGTCTAATAATGGGCCCAAACAGTCAAGGAAACCACATCAAAAGTTTAGTTAGTAATCATTCTTTATTCACTTCAAAGATATCTCAGTTACCCATTACAGGAAAAAGGTAATTTGGAGACTGTAAGTCTTACCTTTGTAAACGGGAATCCAACTACAGAAATACTTTTAATGATAAATGCAACCCATGTCCTATATTTACTCGTCTAAATGGGTCCGTTTGTGCCTTAACATCCACTGTATAAATGGTCCTATGAATACTGCCACAATTCTACAATAACAAAATATTTCAGCACAGCATACCATTGCTATATTGTAGTCCTTCATGTGGGCATTAGCCTGTGCTCTTCTGAACAATGCCTTGACATTATCTTTGTCCAGTTCGAGAGCCTGAAAGGAAAACCATAGCAGAGAACCTATGACATGGGTAGCTAGCTAGCTCCTTGATAGACACAATCATACTATTTTGTTCTTTAGAGCAATTTTCGATTGAATGTCATAAAACAAAAAGCAAAGTAATTACAGAGCCAAGAGCAAGTAAAAACGCAATGAGTCAATCACAAACTGATGTACATGTATGTAATTCGTTTTGCTGCCAAAATAATGGTTTATTATGCATAGAACCAATAAATGAACCAATCAGGAGGAACAGTAAACACAATCGTGGATTAACATTAACTGTGATAGCTACATGCAGTCTAGGTAGTGCTCTCATACCTCATTGCAGTCTTCAACAGCTCCTGGGTAATCTCCTAGTTTTAATCTACATGCGGCACTGAAACACAAGAATACTATTAAATTCGATTCCCAGTTATACTTCACAAAGTACCATTCTCCCAGTGCACAGCCAACTTGAAAGGGCGTGGTGGATTTGCGAACTTTATGGAGTGATTACAGGGTGAATATTAGACTGAATCGATTTTTTGGGTCATCCATACATACTCAATTCACAGAGTCCTACTGCCCTACCATAACGCTATTGAGGCCAAAAAGCAAAATTTTGTAAAGTTTACATTCTAATCTTAAAGTATAAGTATCGGTCTTCCAAACATGGAAATATTGTGTTCCAATTTTGTCCCATTTTGACAACAAAAATAGGGTAGAGAGTGGCCTTAATTGTAACTTAATGACAACACAAAAATATGTGGATGTTTGGGGGGAGGGGGCAATCTTGACATCCATGTTAACGGTCCCAAAGCAACCAACTAATCAAACTCCCAATTGGTTCCTCAGTGAAACCTCTCGTAGGCGACCACCTCTTGTACGCAATCGCAACTACTTTTGAGGCAATTTGATTTCAAATATATATTTTCTTTTGTAACTCTGATAAGCGACTACCTTAAAGACTACCTGGAATTCACACAAAAGTTAGGCCGATTTTGGTTACCCTAGATTATAGTTTTTGACTATGTATGCACTCATTATCCCACATGGTCTCTTGATAAAGTGATGATGTCAAACCATCATGCATTACACTTGATTGCCACTATGTTTTGATCATTGTAAGATTAAATTAAATTTCCACTCTGATGTGCCACCATGACCTCCTGCAAGCGACCACTTTTATCTGGCATTATGGGTGGTCGCTTACAGGAGGTTCCACTGTAGGTTCCGTTGTGCTTCTTGTGCTTGTGGGGAATCTAACAAAACTAGGTGCCCTTTTTTTGTTTTGTTCCTGTTTTGCTGCTCTGAGAGATGCTCTACTCACCGCTGCAGCACAGGAACTAGGGACTATTTGGCACAATCCTTCAAATTCACAAAAGGTTCAGTGGCTCTTATATAGTGTTCCATTACTTGATTTTCAGTCTAATGTTCGTCTCTTCAAATTGATCAGACTGTTCAATCGTACATTGTCCAGTCCTCGTGCTTTACACCCAGGCTTAGTATTAATTTAACTTAATATCTATACTTACTTACTAAATTAATTAATTAACCCTTTCCCTACTGGACATGTTTGGCTCAGTTGGTGAAATCCTGAGTGCTAACTCAACCCTCCCCCCTCGGTTCAAGTTTGGCTAGCCCGGGGCAGTTAAATACTGCTGACTTTTTAAGCAGAGGGCTCAAACTTTTCCCACAATGCCATTTGGGAGAATTCTGTGCACTCGTTAGCGGTAGGTATGGCTGCTTCGGTAGGGTTTCCAATGAAATGTGCTCTAATTTGGGAGAAAAAAGCCACTGAAAGAGAGCTATCTAGAGGACATCATTAAGTCTGAGGATGGCTGAAAAGTACTTGGTTTGCTTTTAGTAGGCCTTGTGAGGGGTTTCACAGGATTTTTCTGTTGTGTTTCCGGTTTGAGACACATGAAATAATTCTTCACTGAAATCCTTGAAATTTTGCAGTTGGTTGTCTTTTCCCCCTGCTCAACCTATTAGGATGTGTTTTTGTCACTTTAAAGCAACGGCTTGAGTCCAAATCACCGCTCTTGGTTGTAGGGGTAAAAGACTTCTAAAAAACAAACTACCGGAGTCCCAGAGGGGGAGAGTCCTTGTGAATTTTTTGTTGATTACCCAGCATGCAGTTGGAGGTGGGAGCAGGTAAATGTGGTCGAGTGAAATGCAGTGTAAACATTGGTGTGGTTCACAGTCGTTTGGTGGATTTTATGCAAACAAACCTGCTGGTTGGAAAGATTAAACAAGGTACTGTAATGACTGAGTGGTGATTTTGTATTTGCTTTTGATGTCAAGTGTGAATGGGAAGGGTGTTTTGAGCCGATTTTCAGCTCCTCAAAATTCGTGAAAAGCGATGAAATGAACAACAATCTCCAAAACAAATACGTTTTCTCCAAAGTGGGAGAGTCAAGCGATCCCCGTTACAGCTGTGGCTTCGAAGTCATTCATCCCTTGAAATAATATCACAACATCGTATTTCCAGCATGTCTAGGTTTGATGCAATAATTTTCTCCAGGTACATGCTTAATGTTGGGCGGTTACGGGCGGTGCAGTAGGGAAAGGGTTAATGTCTCCCTGTAAATTACTTTTTGTTACTTGTTTCTGTATGTATTTTTGTGTGTACCTGTATCAGCATGGAATGATGAATTCTGGGACATTCTGACAATCTCTCTTCTGGGACTGGGCAGAGGGGGAGGGGGGGGGGGACTGCTCTATGTATGCTAATGTCAAATTACATGAGCTTTTAGGTCTTAGAGCAAATGTAAAGCAAATATTTTGTTTAAATAAAAAATAAAATGAAAAAAGATTGCAGACCGAGTGCATTTCATTTCAAGCCTGCTACCTGTTAAGCTGGCAGGGAAGTGCGACTGAACGAAATTGCTGGTATCTCTCCTCCTTCTTCTTTAATCTCTCTTCTTTGTTGTCTTCTGCTTCTCCCTCGTCTTCACTGGAATCATCTGAAGAGTTGGTTTCAGATTCATCTAGATACCTTCATGAGTGAAGTAAAGTAAAGTAATTAGTATATAGCTCTCGACAGTCTCGTAAGAGTCTGATAAACTTGAGGCTGGCGATGCACTCACACTTTACCCCCGTCCCCGTCAGAGCTCCCGATTAAGAGAATTCAAAGCTGTACAAGCTACTCTGATCAGAGAAAAGACAGTGCATATGTGTTGGTCCAACAATGGAACACTGAAATTACACAAACAGGAATGCATATTCTATAAAAAATAAAGTGATATCAGTTCACTGGTGTTTCATCATATTTCATGTTTTTGTTAATAATAGTGTAACATACTGTACATGTTCTAGGCCTGCATTCTACATAAGCCTAAATATGAGGGTAATCTGTCCTCTCATTTTTCCAAGCATTCTTTTATTTCTCAGAGCAATCTTATACTTTTCCATGGTGCTCTCCAGAGCATGTTATTTCATCCTGGCATGCAACATTTCAATATGGATACATAGGTCCATGTATAAGTGTGAAACACCATCTATCGGTAACTATATGTGTTGTGCAGAGGTGATCAAACAATCTATAGATAGACTGCATCTAAGATTTACATAAGGCTTACTTTAAGAAAATCGGTCCACAGTATTCCAGCAAAGAGTGACATTTTATTCTTTATAATACTATGGTATAAATATTTAAGATACATATATTATATATCCTTGTTCTCTCGTACTAGCTTGAATGCCGCAGGAGATAACAAACAAATACAATGACAGAAGTATTTTAGTGCATAGCAACAACAGTACCTACCTTAGTGCTTTCTTGTATTTCTTTTTTGCTAATTCATAATTCTGTGCTTTGAACTGTTGGTTGCCTATTAACTTTATTTTTTCTGCTGCTTCAGCGACATCCTGTGTCTGGCAATGAGGAAGACAAAAAATGTATAATTATTCATTGTCAGATTCCAGTGATTCAAACTAATTTTCTGCTTTCTGAATCCAAGAAGGATAAATACTTCCTGTTCCTAAAAGAAATAAGCTCAAACAGAATACAAATAATTTGATTTGATCCATGACAAATAGAGGATTTCATATGAGTGTGAAAGACAGTAACGTTATATCTAAAGTCCAGTTACAAAGTGACAGTATGGTATCCATGACAATTAAAGTGCCTATAACCCTTTTGCAATTTTGATAGCTTATGAACCTCCGAAAAGTTTTGAGTACTTCTGTGAAGAAAGTTTTGGTTTACAGTGAATACTTTATGTTCTACGCTTGTTTGAAATCGTGTAAATGTGACCTTTTGTGACCTTTCCTGACCCATGACCGCGTAAGTAAAAGCCTGGGTCGAAACCTGTATGTACGTCACCTCATTAATGCATTATTCTCCATGGCGCCTTTCTATCACAACAACATCGATGCATAGAAAATATACACAGTTTGTGAGTTGTTAGTAAAGAAAAAAGTCATTTTAGTCAACATGTTAAGTATTCATTGAAATGATTGCAAAGCCGAATTAATTATATGACGTCAAGATGACGTAAATACAGGTATCGACCCAGGCTTTTGCTTACGCGGTCATGGATCAGGAAAGGTCACATTTATACGATTTCAAACAAGCGTAGAACATAGAGTATTCACTCAAAACCAAAACTTTCTTCACAGAAGTACTCAAAACTCTTTGGAGGTTCGTAAGCAATAAAAATTGCAAAAGGGTTATAGGCACTTTAAATGGCTTCCCAATTTTTTACAAAGTTAGAGTATTGCACTGAAATGGATTCCCAATAGACCTCTTTAGCTTGGCTCAATTTCAAATCTTAAAATCTTCGGGAATTATATTCTTTGTTCTAAGTATTTCCATATCAGTTATATTTGTATCTTCTCATGCATTAAGAAATAAATTAAAGAAACTATGCCCAAGGGAATGGTCACATGATCTGAAATGGGACAACACTGAACCAAGCTAAAGAGGTTTATCAATGTTTACAAACTTAAGTTACAGTATTGCATTGAAATGGCTTCCCAATTGTTTACAAAGTTACAGCATGACATCATGCAATGACATTGAAATGGCTTCCCAATTGTTTTCAAAGTTACAGCATGACATCATGCAATGACATTGAACTGGCTTCCTCATTGTTAAAGTCACAGTATGGCAATGATTCATTCCCTATTGTTTTTAGACCTGTCCCATATAAATTGTATAGATAATTATGTTGGCAAGACTATGGTCATAGTACAACTTACATGTACTATGATCTTGCCATAATTATTTTGAACTCTTGCATACTAAATATGCTCTACTTTGGAGTATGTACCTTGGAGAAGTCCAGGTTTGAGTCTGTTGGCCATTCTGGATACACATCACCTGTACCATCATCAAAACTAATGTCATCATCTCTTTCCTGTAGCTCTCCACAGGCTTCAATAACGCAAGGCTTTAAAACACAAATCAACATCATTAATGTCATGCAGTGTTCTCACCAGACTTTTTCCCATAGCAATGTTCTCACTACCGCATCCCAGGACACAATGATGCACTTTGGGCACACCTCTGGCAGCGACACTTACTTGCCCTAAAATGGGCTGTTAAATTGCTGCTCCTTTAATTTATTAACTAAAGCATTACAATAAATCAAATGGAAGTACTTCAAGACTAAGCAGAGTGGCAGAACACTGTCTTTTAAACAAAACTACAGTACATGTAATAAGCTGTTATCCATATTCTATGGAAAGGTTTTATATTTGGTGCAATGAAAACCATACTACATGTAGATGAATCAGATAATGTGGTCTCCCAAACCAATAAAAATTATGTCTGTGGACGTGTTGACTGCACTTGTATAATAAAAGCCTTAATTATCAGTAAAATAAGATAATGTTAATATGACAATAAAATGTATAATAAGAAATATAGTTGGGCAGGAAGATCAAAGTACTGAAATACCCAAAGATTAAAAACTAAAGAAACTTCAGGGCAGATAATGGTACACAATTCCTGATATTGCTACAAATCTAGCTTCAAATCTAATTTACATTTTATTACTCTCACAGGATTAAAATACCTACTAGTGCTGTTACAGAGCAAACTAGACCACCTCAAGGTTTTTCTAAATGTACTTATTTTTATTATGCTTTGGACTTTGGGGGTTGTACCTTGTATATGAGCAAAGATACAAAAATCAAAATCAAATTGCAAAAGCAAAATCAAATCACTTTGCTAAACAAACATCTACAGGTATTAAAATTTACAGACTTTGCATGGCCATATCTTCACTCCTATACAAGTTACAACCACCAAAGTTGGCATTCTTAATAGTCTTCAATGTGTTCTTTCCACTAGTCCTATTTGCTTTTCAGTGCAAAGCATACATGTAATAACAAAAGTAGAAACACCTTGAAGTCATATATACAGTATTACAGTTATGTCTTGGTGTCTGATAACCTTGTGTGGTTTGCTGTCGTCTACTGGTGTGTTTTCCAGTTCTGTGACAATATTCATGCCTTTGAGTACTTGGCCAAACACCACATGTTTGCCATCTAGGTGGTGTGTTGCTGCACAAGTTATGAAGAACTGTGATCCATTGGTGTTTGCACCAGAATTGGCCATGGACAACAACCCTGGCTTTTCATGCTGTAATACAATCAACCAACTTATTATATACAACATTAAAATAAAACTAATCAGTAGCACTTCTTTAGGGCTTTCAAAACAAGACAGCGGCTACCAAAGCGCTGGCAGTTGCTTTGAGGTACATGTACATCACTGGCTATTTCTCTTTATCAATAGACAATGAAACTTTCCTCATTTTTTTTCAGATGCCTACTTTCCTATGTTGACTTCCTACTTAAAAAACATTTCGAAAGCCCTGCTTCTTGCCATGCAGTTCACATCAGAACTTGATATAAAAAAAATTACATGTAATAATATATACTTGCTAGCACATGTAAACTACACATTTTCACACAAAATGTCCCAAATAGTTTGTCCATGACAGTAATACATTAGTTAGTTTATTAATATAGTAACTTCGTAGAACATATTTCATGAGTGGGACAAAATGGCATGGTTATGATACAACATGCCATGACATTGAAATGGTTTACCATTGTTTCTGTCCTCCTGATCCAATCAAATTACAGAGTTACAGTACAGCATGGTTACAGTACCATTACGGTAAAGCTACATGTACTAACATGTCATATTTTGTCTCACTCATACAAAATCTGCTCTATTGCTAATAGTACCTTAGATTCAAAGTTTTCATCATCAAATTTTTCTCCATAAATGGACTCCCCACCAGTTCCATTTTGGTTAGAGAAATCTCCTCCTTGGATCATAAACCCCTTGATTACTGCAAGGATAGAAATCAATGTTATTAAAAGTATATCATGGAGGGGTGCTATGTAATTCTTTTAAAGCAAGAAACCATACAAAAGTGTGTATGATGTATCTGCTTAAATTGGGAGGTCCAAAAACATTAGGGACTCCCACTTTAGTGTCTGACGTATACTCTTACAAGGAGAGGCTTGACTACAGTCAGAAGGAGCTGCCACCGCCTCTGCCACCACCATCAATGATCATGGTGTCATCATCGTCGTCGTCATCATCGTTATTATAGGGCAAGAACTGTCAGTGTAAGTGACTTTTGATCAAGTTACAAATTCTCCTTAATAGTCACTTGTGCGGTTCTTAGATGAACCCCTTCAATTTATAACAGCAGTGTAACACTTCTTTTAGTCGAAAATAGTGGCACTTTGAATATTACTTACTTCTGTGGAATGGGCAATCTTTAAAATGTAAGGGCTTTTGTGTGCTTGATCCAATTCCCTTCTCTCCAGTGCACAGAGCCCTAAAGTTTTCTGCAGTCTTTGGACACTTGTCAGCAAACAGCTCAAACACAATACGCCCAACTGCAAGAAGAGAAAATGGCTTTGTCAAACTTATGTTTTCATAATATTTCAAGTGAGGTCAAAGTAAACACAAAAAGAGTCTGCACTGTAGTTCAGATGCTTGTAGAGTATATGTAAGTGCATATGAGTTTTCTAATAATTTATACAATGGATGACAAGTTTCTGTAAAAATAACTTGATTTGGTCTGCATCAGTGGAGAAATTAAAGTGCTCCTATAGCCCCATTGTATTATTTATTTATTTAAATCCTGATAATTGCATTCCATGAAGGAGAATGCATAATAACATTGGTGGAGTTGTGGTGATGTGTGGACTACCTGTGCTTTCACAGGCAAAAGAAATTGAGATTCATGTACAGTCTGTGGCTACGTTTCGTTTTTGCATGAAAAGTCAGGTTTTTTTTCCCCGTAATGGGTGGCAACCCTGTTTACAATGTACATGTAAGGAATCCCTTTATGAATTTTAGTTTATGCATGCCTTTCAGGGGTCAAACTCGTTATGGTTTTTTAACCTCCTCCTGCATCTTGCGTGCATGCCTTGTGAGTTTGCAGCTAACTAGAGCGGTTTGATTGAATTTCGAAAAGTAATTAGGTGACTGCTTTTGAATTTAATTGGTTAGATATTGGTTCCTAGTTATCCATGATTGCTTTTACTTTTTCTTGTGATTGGTTCAAGTAAAACCAATCACAAATTACTTCAGTTCATGATTGATTCATTGGCCGAGGGCGGCTATGAGTGATACAGGTATGTGCCACCCCCAAAGGGTATGATTTTCAAGCTGGTTTAGTCTGAAATAGGGTAATAAATTTCGCATTTTTAGTCTGGAATAGGGTATGATCTTGACAGGGAAGTATGACTATGAGACCACACATTTTCATATATTTCTCTTGTTATGAAATGGAGTACAGGTCTGAAAAAGGATACGGAAAATCTTATATTTTGGTCTGAAATAGGGTCAGAGTTTTGAGAGCCGGCAGCACACTACCACCCAAAATCCCTGGAGATACTCCACCCCCACTCCTAACAAATATACAGTACAAATGAGAAAATGACAAAAAATGGGGGGAAATTCGACTTCATTCGTCAATAACTCAGTTGAACTTCAAGATCAAGAGTCATTCAAGGCTCACCTCTTTCTCCGCCAATTGTTACATCAAAGAAGCATCTTGGGTTGGGGGTAACGGGTTTTTCTTCTGGTACTTCAGCCGAAGACATTTTGCTATCCGTAAACGCAGTGTTGAGTAATAGTGATCGAAAGCAAACTTCTCCTTAGCGTGAGCGATGCCACATTGCGCTTATTATTTATGTTGCAACCGCTGTTTACATAATGCTGACTCAATTAACTCGTTCCCAGGCTCCTGGGTAATCCAAAAATGGCGGAGAGAATGAAGATTTTTAATAATACCTAAATATAAATAACCATGTCAAGTAGAGTAAAGTCAGCAGTAGTTATCGCGGGATTTGTTGCCTTTACGGCAGCCGCCCTCTATCCCATCATCGTATATCCAAAGCTACACCCCGAAGTTTATAGTAAGTGACACTGACAGTCTGTGCAGTTCATTATTTTATACTACGACGTTTTAGTCTGGCTTCAGAGTTCAGGCCTCGTTATGTATATATCGTTCTTTTCCTAGCCTGAATGTTGACAGAATAATTGTGTTTGCCTTGGGCATTTGGGTTTCAGTGTTACAGTTAACTTGTTTTTCAGTTATTTTTTTAAACTAGGTAATTTTTATCATTTATGTACTAAAAATAAACTCGCCCTGACCCCTTCTGTTCTCCTACCTCCCCCATATCACTTTCTTCTCCTAACCCATGTCCCTGTATCCTAATAGTGCTACATTATACCTATATAATTTATCAACTAAGTCTATGCATGCTTATGGTAGAAAGAATACTAAGTCAATCCAAAAAATATACCTAGTTAACCCCTCCCCCTCAATTGTACTGCTATACAGGCTATTGTATATAGGTTGCCTGTACTACTGAAGAATTATAATTCCATTTGTTGCTGTTTTTCAGGAAAGATACAAAATGAAACAAGAAAGAACATCAAGCAAGAGGATATTCAACCAGGAGGTGTGAAACAGGTTGCGGCAGGCTGGTGGCTTCTCCCCCCTCCCATGTATTACTGTGTGACTACAGTAACTGGGGCCACTTAGACACCGAGAGCCAATCACATTGCTGAACAAAACAAAGCATTCCTACTTACAGTTATTTGAGCCAATCAGTGTCGAGTACTTGCAGGAGCCCAATTTAACAGCTTTTGATCTAGCTTTTGATCTGGCAAAAGGCAAATTTAGTGGACTAGTTCTGAAATCGAAATCTTCTGAATGAAGAAAATCATATGCTCGGATTTGTAATTTGGGATACTTTATTTTTGTTTTTCATCTATTAAGTGCTAATGGCCATTGTTACAGTAGTTGCACTGTTTGTTTCATATTGGATCTTATGACATCACACGATTGCCCCTATTGTCAGAAATAAATAGCTCTTTTGTTGACGTGTTACAAAAGGGGTAACCGTGTGACGTCATAAGATCCGTGATAGAGGTACCCTTGTCAGGAAATTCAAATGACTTTTATGGACAAGAAAATCAATCCATAAATTTATGACATCTAATGTACAATATACAGGAAACTAACACATATCATTAGATTTAGGTATCCATAACAAACATTTGACAGCAAACATTGTTTTTCAGTGGAAGTATAAACACAACCTCATTTAACGTTGGTAACTCGTAAGTCTCTTACTTAAGTCTGATAAGCTTGCAGTTGTCCTCAGTAAATAATTTTGCAAAATTGTCTAATTTTCTTGAAAAAGTAGTCTGTTCTAGTCTGTGGAAATCTTGGCTTCAACATAGGTTCCAAAAGTACAAGCATTTTTTGATCTTGTGCATTTCAAAATGATATTCGAACCCTGGCATGCTCAGTGTCGTACAATAACCCATTGTGTCACACCTGCAACAGGTTCCCTTTAAAGAAAGAAGGAAAAGAGTTAATTGAAAAGATGGATTTGTGCAGGAAATGGAAATTACTAACTTGTAAAATACCAGAATATTCTATTTTTGTTTTGGGGGCACCCTGAAAATATATTATGGAATCTGTAAATAAAGTTGACACAGGGCAACCTTTCAATAAAAGAAATAGTCAATAAAATGAGTTTATATTTCATCTATAAGATAAATTTTGCAATCAGCTGTATTTTCAAGGGTAATTTGCACAAACATTTTTAGTTGGACCACGTAATTAGAGTCCGAGTCTTAAAATGTTTTTTTTTTTGTGTGTCACAAGTGGGAAATTGCATAATAGGTCCATTATGGTAACCATGTTATTGAAAGTAAAGAAGCAACTTTAAGGTTGTCAGGAAATATGCCATTCAGAAGATTTATTAGCTACAAACAAGATTATGTAAAAAGTGCTAATTACAAATGATGGCATACCGGTAATTCTTTCTGCAGAAAGTAAACAGTCAATAAGTAGTTACAGTGCACAGTGAAAATAAAGAATCCCAAATACAAATCTAAGTATATATATCCATGTTCTTCTTCATTCAAAAGACTTCGACTTCAGAACCCAAGTCCACAAAATTTGCCTTTTACGAGATCGAAGCTTGAGCAAGTTGAAAATGCTAGTCTTGTACTTGACACTAATTGGCTCAAATAACCGTGTTGTAATGCTTTGTTTTCATTCTGCAATGTGATTGGTTCTCGTTGTCTAAGTGGCCCTGGTTACAGACTGTGGACCCACACTGTAATTGACCACTTAGAGAGCACATTATTAACTTGTTCATTGTAGCCAATATCGATATACCAGTAAAAAAAATGCCTTTCTTTCAGACATGAAGGTGTGGTCTGACCCTTTCAAGAAGTCAAACTAACTGTGGAATTACAGAGAAACTTTTGAAACATCTATCTGTTGAGAACCTCTTGCAAATAGACATCACCGCTTGGTTATGAGGAAACTGGCTGAAGCAAGTTCAACTGGACTATGTTAATTCACTGTTCAATAGTCCAATTCGTAGTTCTTGACTGCCATTTTGAAAGGTTAAACCAAGCCTTTGGTGATATTGAGGCTGGAGTTGAGTCATCATAGTTAAAGGCCTGTATCTAGTTAGCATGATAATCAAAATCTATCCATTTTCATAGAGGGTTTGTATCAGTCCAGGGTAAACTCCAGCATTCATGCGAGGCTAAGGCTTGGTTACCTTTCGAGAACTACAAATTGGACTATTAAAATATAATCAAGGGTATCTGTGTAAATGTGATGTTAACTTTAAAATTGGGAACAAAACTGCTCAAACAAAATACTTGAAATCCAACATCTACAAAAAAACAGAACAATAAAACAAACAACTAAATATTAATCAAGAAGTTTATGAACTGTTTAGTTGTTGGGTCTGTAAGTGTGTTGGGCCTGTAAGTTGTTTGTTGGGTCTGTAAGTTTAGTATGCTGGGCCTGTTGGGCCTGTTGGGCCTGTAAGTATGCTGGGCCTGTTGTCTGTTGGGTCTGTAAGTATGCTGGGCCTGTTGTCTGTTGGGTCTGTAAGTATGCTGGGCCTGTTGTCTGTTGGGTCTAAGTATGCTGGGCCTGTGGTCTGTTGGGTCTGTAAGTACGTTGTGTTTGTTGTCTGAAAGTATGTTGGGCCTGTTAGCTGTCTTGGGTCAATTTTTACTCTGTTTGCTTCCCCAAAATGAAGAGTGTTAATAAATTAATAATTCACTGAACCCTGTTGGAAAACCTTCCTCTCTTAAATCGTGACTGGTGTAGCAAATGTATAATATATGGCAATGGTATGTTTACATTCTTATTTAAGTAATGATCCAGCTAAGAATGTTAGCATGAACGGTAAAGAAATGTAAAAGTTGCCAGCTAATTTTCTATTCTTCTTTCGTAATTTCATTGCTTGATACTCATAACCATCTAAATAATGCATTTTTATTCGGTAATTTTTAAAGTTTGAATTTATCTTTGATGAAACTATGGTTTAATTTCAGGAATTGACCCAGCCTTTTTCTTACGTGGTCACGGGTCAGGAAAGGTCAAATTTTCACCATTTCAAACAAGCATAGAACAGAGTATTCTTTGTAAGATAAAAATTATTCACAGAAGTACATACTCAACGTTTCAAAGATTCATATGTATAAAAATTGCAAAAGGGGTTGGGGCACTTAAAAACGACAGAACCATTGTCCTTATTCACAAAGGCATCAAAGTGAGACCACCCAACTTGTCATAGGAAGACATATTGATCTACAATCTATGGTGAAAAATAACCTTTCTTTCCTTATGACACAAAAGAATACAACAGTGTGATACGGTAGTTACTAACTATTAGGCTCCAAATTTGCGATCTTTGAGACAACTAGCCTTGTTCTGATACCATTGTTACCAGACTTTTCTGTGCAGAAATGATATGAATATAAGGTGTATGAGCCATACTTTCTTAGGAGTATATACCCAAACGAGGCTGGCCACTGAATATATTTGATACACGAAACACAGGCAGTACTGAATTTAATACATTTAGTTATTGCTTTTAATACAGTATTTTTATTTTAGGTGTTGTTCTTGCATTTTGAAAAAATCCGTAATTTCAAGGGACTTGTGCACACTCAGGTATGACAAGTGTTATGGCTTGTAAAATATATAATTTTATTTGTAGTAACTTGAGAAACAAGGGAGAAATTGCCAGCATAATTGAGAATCCAGCGGTGCTTTGCCCATGCCAGTGGATTCTCCGGCATGGCTTGCTGGCTCTTATGTATCTTTTCAGTCAAGGTTTCAGATTGGCCACCACAGGCATCCCAATCTATGGGTTTGCAAAAATATGACTGTGAGAAGATGTGTGAGGTTTTATAAATCCTTTCAAATTATGTATAATGTCTTTAAGAAATAAAGATGGTTTTTCTTCTCTTGGAACCATTTTAGGGTGTCACATTTCACAAACCCATAGATTGAGCTGCCTGTGCCTCCACCAGTACAACACTCGACAATGCGAATTGGGAAAATTAATTAAGAACTGATTCATCTTATTGGAATCTTCACCTTTTTCATCTTCAAGAACAACTACAGACTTTTCAAACTTGATCCTCCCTGTACATTGGCTAGGCCTGTGGCAGATGAGCTGTCACATGATCTGAATTTGGACAACAAATGTACAAGCTAAATCGGTCTATTGTTGGAGAAATTCGTCCTAATTTTCCAGTATAAAACGTCCAAAATATGCTAAAAAAGTCCAAACGCTTTTTTTGTCTGAAAGGAAAAGGTCAGCACATTTTTGTAGTTAAAGTTGTTTAGTATGTTTTCCAAGGTCCTCCAAAAACAGCTGGCAACTTCAAAGTGGTCATTTCTGCAGACCACTTTGTCCAACAGAAGAATGGCTTTATATCTGGAAAACGAATTTTGAAGACTTTTCATAGCTACAGGATGTTTTATATTGCAATATTTTTAAGCAGTATTGGTTTATGAAAGCTGTAGATTATATATTTCATACCATCTGCAATCAAACAGACTTCATTTATTGGCTAAAACATAAGCCTGATTTACATGACAACCATTTTGGGCACTGCACTCCTAAATTTGGGTCTCCTGATTTACACCACAAAAATCAGGAGTGCTGATGATTTAGTACATGGAACTCTTCAATCAAAAGAATCAAAACAATTATTGGTCCGTGGGCCCAAATTTAGGAGTGCCGTGACCAAAATGGTTGTCGACATGAAATTCGGGCTTTAATCTATGTCAGTTGACAATAATTTTAGGATAGTAGACAGTCTGATTTCTTCTCATCCTGTGCTCGCTGTGTCTGCAAAGAGAATGAAAATATAATTAACAAATTTGATGAGACGGCTGATTTTCAGGCTTAAAGCCTGTTATACACAACAAGCATTTTGAACACAGCACTCCTAAATTTGGGGCATATACACGGGCCAATAATTTTGAGATCGGCACTCCTGATTTTTGTCATGTAAATCAAGAGTGCCAGTCTACAGGCCCACATTTAGGAGTGCCATACCCAAAATTATTGTTGTGTATATCGGGCTTAAGTGGCTGTGCTGACCTAAATATAATAAATAACAAATTAATAATTATTATAAGATAACCCAAATGGTATGCACGCTCCAATTGGCTAAAAGGTGTTACACTCGTTCTCAATAACACGTGCAGGTTCGAAACTGAATTTCCAACGGAAAACGTCAATTTGGTGGATGTCACTCAACTATATTTCTATGGCAACACTGGTCTGCATGCTGAATAAAACGTTGCCATACTCCCAGATGTGGAGGAAACATAAATAGTGTAGGAGGTCAACGAAATCGTAAGTAATTTTAGGCGACATAGGTAGAGATATGGCGGATACTAAGTCGAAAAACGATTGTTATTTGCTTGAATTCCTCACCGAAATGTCAGTCGAGAGTGGAGAGCATTGCCGATAATCCGTTTAAAAAAAAATATTTGCCCTGTCGAATGTTGTATCCATGCCTGGAGCTCGTCGAGGTAGAGTTCGAGGGTATTGCTCGATAAAACCTCTTTTAAGGAGCATATCTGCAACTGGATGAATAAAAATAACTATAATTATTTTTCCAAGACCTTTGAAGCTATATAAACAATCAGATTTCTTATACACAAACCGCTCGCTCACACATAAAGTTTATGCGATTTCCCTATTTTGATCTTATACACAAACCGCTCGCTCATGATCACACATAAAGTTTATGCGATTTCCCTATTTTGATCTTATACACAAACCGCTCGCTCACACAAAGTTTATGCGATTTCCCTATTTTGATCTTATACACAAACCGCTCGCTCACACATAAAGTTTATGTGATTTCCCTATTTTGAACTTATACACAAACCGCTTGCTCACACATAAAGTTTATGTGATTTCCCTAGTTTTGATCTTATACACAAACCGCTTGCTCACACATAAAGTTTATGTGATTTCCCTATTTTGATCTTATACACAAACCGCTCGCTCACACATAAAGTTTATGTGATTTCCCTATTTTGCAAACCCTTGGCTCTAAGCATGATTACTCTCCATCTAAGCGACTTTGGGAAAGACTTTGCCATGTTTATAAAATGCTAGTTTCCCGAATTTACTCACACAACGGTTCACTTCAAACTCCATGGAAACCGTTTCATTGACATCCACCAGAAACGACTTCGAAGTCAGGAGTTTCGTTTCGAACCTGCACGTGTTATTGAGAACGAGTGTAATAAAGACATGGAAACAGAGTATGCATGTTATCTAATATGTTGCTGTTGTATGTTGACGTTATCTAATAAAAGCAACATGACATGCTTTCCATGTTTAAAAACTTGCATGTGTGCTGGATCATCAAAATCACATGCGCATATGTCTCCAAAATGTATTAACTCCAGGCAACTTCTTCGGTGGTTAGGAAAATAAAAACGAAATTAGAATGCCTCAAAGGTGGCCATGGTTGCAAAACATGTTTTTAGAAACAAAGTCACCTAAGGTGTTGTTAAGGGTTCGAGGTGTCATTTCGGAATAACACTCTTGCAGCATTTGCAATAGCCACATAGATGTACTACATACCATTTTTTAGGTCTTGAATTGATGAAAGTATACAGTATATTTAATCCATTTTGATTAAAAGTAAAAGAATAGATGTTGTACATGTTTCAACGTGAAATAACTCCATCTGCCAGGAGTTCAGTTCAGTTCAGGAGTACAGATGTTGAACAAAACAATTTTAATTATCCCTTTCGTATCCAAACTAAATCGTCTAAAATATTATCCCTTTTCAAAGTGGAAAAAGTAGTTTTTAAAATCTTATTTTGATACAAACGAAGTAAAAAAAAAACGAACAAAAGCTTGTTTTCAAAGACTCATTCTGGTGGATGGAGTCATTTCATGTTGAAAAATGCTTTTACTACTTTTAATCAAAACAGATTAAATATATAGTGTCTTCAATGCAAGACCTATAAAACAGTATGTGGCTTTAATTGTGATGCTGCAAGAGCATTTTTTTTCTGAAATCACACCTCAAAACTTTAGCAAGGCCTTTGGCTTAAAATTATTTATTGTTTGGCTCGGTTGGTGAAATCCTGAGTGCTAACTCAACCCTCCCCCCTCGGTTCAAGTTTGGCTAGCCCGGGGCAGTTAAATACTACCGACTTTTTAAGCAGAGGGCTCAAACTTTTCCCACAATGCCATTTGGGAGAATTCTGTGCACTCGTTGACAGTAGGTATGGCTGCTTCGGTAGGGTTTCCAATGAAATGACGTGCTCTAATTTTGGAGGAAAAAAAACACTGCAAGAGAGCTCGAATTGGAATTTAGGTTTTTTTATAGCATAGAGGACATCATTAAGTCTGAGGATGGCTGAAAAGTACTTGGTTTGCTTTTAGTAGGCCTTGTGAGGGGTTTCACAGGATTATTCTGTTGTGTTTCTGCTTTGAGACACATGAAATAATTCTTCACTGAAATCCTTGAAATTTTGCAGTTGGTTGTCTTTTCCCCCTGCTCAACCTATTAGGATGTGTTTTTGTCACTTTAAAGCAACGGCTTGAGTCCAAATCACCGCTCTTGGTTGTAGGGGTAAAAGACTTCTAAAAAAAAACCCTACCAGAGTCCCAGAGGGGGGAACCCCTTGTGATTTTTTTGTTGATTACCCAGCATGCAATTGGAGGTGGGAGCAGGTAAATGTGGTCGCGTGAAATGCAGTGTAAACATCGGCGTGGTTCACAGTCGTTTGGTGCGTTTTATGCAAACAAACCTGCTGGTTGGAAAGATTAAACAAGGTACTGTAACGACTGAATGGTGATTTTGTATTTGCTTTTGATTTCAAGTGCGAATGGGAAGGGTTTTTTGAGCCGATTTTCAGCTCCTCCAAATTCGTGAAAAGCGAAGAAATGAACAACAATCTCCAAAACAAATGAGTTTTTCTCCAAAGTGGGAGAGTCAAGTGATCCCGTTATAGCTGTGGCTTCTAAGTCATTCATCCCTTGAAATAATATCACATTGTATTTCCAGCATGTCTAGGCTTGATGCAATAATTTTCTCCAGGTACATGCTTCATATTGGGCGGTTACGGGCAGTGCAGGAGGGAAAGGGTTAAGATAGGTGATAGCTCAGACAGGCTCCACTACAATGTATATTGTCTGGGTACCAGCACCTAAGTAAAACAAATGACAGTATTACCCTTCTTCTTCTTTCTGCTTCTTCTTTCTCAGACTGTGCCAGTGCTTGTGCTAGTGCTAGATCTTCCTGTTCCTGAGCTGTTGTAGGTTCAGTTGGTTGTGGTTTAGTACTGCTGTTGCTACTGGCATCGCTGCTCAGTGATGCCTGGATGGCTAGAGCTAGAGCCTCATCTTCACTCTGTTGGCCAATAATATATTAGTTTTCTTTTTAGTTAGAAATTATATGAAAAAAGCATCCAAGCTTTAGATGATCCTTACCTACGTTACATCATAGTTAATAGAATGGAATGGTTACGAAACCCAGTGACCGTAGTCAGTGTTTTATGGGATTAACAAACTCTTGCTCTCAGGTAGAGTTTGTAAATCCCATAAAGCACAGCCACTGTATGTCTTTGTTAGCTTTTTTCAACCATTACAGTGCAAAAAAACACAATAGAAATTCCAATGTGTTAATCAATCAGCCAATAGAAACGTGTGAGTTCAGTTGTTCAGAGGATGCTAATGAACTATGACCATGCACAATCTTTTGTCTTACCCCCTCCCAACATAAATTTCAGCACCTTAATGTCAGCCCTTTGAAGTTTGCTGGGTTTCATTCCACTCTATTAGCTATGCCAACATAAACATAGCAAAATAAAATATATTTGCTGGCAATTAAGCTAAAGAATGAATGTTTTGACAATAAGTCATGTCCTCCTCCTCCCTTCGCTAATTCTTTCCCCTCATTTCCAGCCCCTATTGCCTTGACTGTGAAGATGAAGATGCCTCTTGGATCCACAGCTATTTTGACCATGTTAATATTTGGACACACATAAAAAACTAACTTTAATTTGTTAAACTGCATACCAATTTTGCAAGGATAAATATAACTTTCTTCTTGCATACAAGAAGTTCTAAGTAGATTTATACCTCCGAGGCATTGTGTTGTGCAGGCGAGCATTGCGCCTATGACATCACTTCTGCTGAATAAAGCTGAACAAATTAAAGGGAACGGCCTTCGGTAATGGCGGACAATCAGAGCTAAAAAAATAAGACTTCCTGTCGTCGTATCAAAAAACGTTTTGGACTGGTACTAACATGTAGCAACTCTACTTTATGAATTATGCAAAAACATTGGTATGTCAAAACTTGACTGTAGTGGCCCTTTAAAAAGCAATGAATAGTTACTTAAACCATTTTAAATTAGAGAGAGTTGTGTGGGAAAAACAACGGAGGCCTTTCTACTCTCACTTTCGTGTTTTTTTTTCTGCATTTGAAATGCCTAAAACTCAACAGCAATAATATTCTATACATTGCTCTAAAACTGAACACAATTACTATTTTTAATGCGATCTATCATATGATAGCATTAGTTTCCCTCTACAGATTTATCTTCCAAATTATGTAAATTAGAGGCGGCCATTGATTATGAATGCGGTCTATATGAATAATTAGCATACCATTGCAGGCTGTTGTACAGGCCGACCAGCTCTTTGTTGATTTGATTGCCTCTCTCTTCTTTCTCTAAAATAACAGTTCATAAATAAAATTAATGGTTTTGTCCATTTATAAAGAATTAATGACATTAAATCAGTCCAAATAAGGAAGTAAGCAGTATAGTCAGAACTTTAGAGGCTATTTACCTTATTTGGAAAGTCAGTACTAATTAAGGGCGAAGGTTCTGTGTTTGTCAGGTGGGTCGTGAGTGACATAACAATTGACAAACCCAACAATTGACAAAGCCAACAACAGCACAAGGTGGGTTACACGAAGTAGACAGAAAGAAAAGATGGAGAAAAACCACACAGTAAATTATAGCGTTAAGGTAGCAATAATTTATTGAGATGTCTACCTGGGGCCTGTAGGGCTAAAGTTAACAAGTTGTACCATAAATTTGTGGTTGGTAAGTGGTTAGTAAATGGTTGGTAAGTGGTTAGTAAGTGGTTGATAAGTGGCTGGTAAGTAGTCAGTAAGTGGTTAGTGAGTGGTCGGTAAGTGGTTGGCAAGTGGTTGGTAGTAAGTGGCAGCTAGTGGTTGGTAATTATAAGTGATAGACCAGCCACTTACCAACAACATTTATGGTGCAACTTTAGCTGGCCTGTAGTCAACACCACTGGGATCCTCCAATGAAAAAAGTAGAAGATTTAATCATGCCTATTAAGTAGCATCATTAGTTCTGAACATTGTTGCTAGCCAAGGATTACCTACCTGTCTAGATCCCTACCAAAAGAGGACAGTGCTGTCTGCTGGGGCTTGGACCCAGAAGGTCTTGGCTGCAATCTAGCTGCAGCAGCTTGCCTATACACGAGGAAGTGAAAAATATCAATCAGGGCCCAGTTGTTCGAAGCCAGATTAGAGCTAATCCTGGATTAAGTCTTAAAGGGATACCTGAGTGAAAAACACATTTGGGCTCAAAAGCATCTTTCAGATGTACTTTGTTCAGAAAATGTATTAAAATTTGATAAAACGTTTTCAGAATTGAGAACGAGCCCCTCAAAGTTGGCCCTGCGAAGACCTGGGCGCCACCATTTTGAATTTGTTGACATTAATTCCTGTGACGTTTTTTACATCACTTCGTCCCACCGGAGTCTTGCGGCTAACTTGTAGTGACTTGTTTTCTTTGCAGAATTTTCACACGCTCAGAATTAGAGAAGATTTTCATCGATATGGCAGAGTAATTTCGTACTAGAACAAAAATATGATGAAGACGATATTGTGAGAGAAATTCAGAAGACTGGGAGGACGAGGAAAAGCATGTGGAAGGCGAGAATATTAGACGAACAACAAAAGGCGACTACCGAGCTAGTGCTATAAAGATTTGCTGTGTGTGTTTTTGTATGGAGCTTGTCAGCCTTAAACACAAGACTAAAGGTAGATTATTACAATATTGATATCGGCATAGCAATCGAAACTTGTTTAATTTGACCCAGAGAGATATAATCAGGGTGTAGCAAGCCACATAATTTTAATTTCGTTTACACGTCAACTGATGTGTTGTGAAACAGCGGGCACACACCAATTAAGTTCCACCATAAACATGCCGGTGTCGTAGGGATTTCGCCCCCCCAGGGATCTCGCCCTCCCCCTCCCCCGGGGGGGCGAGATCACTAGGGATTTCACCCCCCCTTAGGGATCTCGCCCCCCCAGTGTAAACAGACTAAGCTGGGGATTTCGCCCCCCCCCCCCCCCCAATTCTCTCGTACTAAAAGCAAGCTCGTTCGACGTTGCTTTAGCTAAAAACAGCTTTCGTGATCCAATTGATGTCATACTCGTACTCGTTCGCTGTATTCACTCGTTGGATATCAAGTCTTAGATACATTTCATAAACGTTTATCTTCGATCGTAATTCTTTTGGTGAAGACTTGATATTTTGAAATAAGACTATTGGACGCATTTCAACTTTATCCGTGCATGTTGAAACAAACAACCAAATAGAAACAAGCAAACTGCTCATATAACAATTTTATTTAAACAATTAAAGTGATATATACACAGTTATTTAAATGTGGCAAGCTCTATTCTCGACGAAGCCTCTTCGATGATCGGCGTGCGCACGAACTACAGAGCCACTCAACGCTTGTATCAAATTGGCGACCAACACACTTCTGGTGAAACCAGTCACCACACAGACTGCACTCCACCATGTCGCCGAACGCTTCTGGTAACTTGCAATTGCAGTAATTCTCGATGGCGACGCTTTTGTGTGCTCTCTCAATCACTCTAGCCTTGCGGGACTTTAATGGTTTGGTTTTTAATACAGGCACAAGCACGACTTAATAAAAATCCAATTAACAGCTCTTAGCCAACAGAAGAACGACAACATTTGTGGCTTGCTCTACAGATTTGTTCTAATAAGTCGAATATCCCAAAATCGCTAGAAATACCTCTTTAGTATAGAAAGCAACTAATAACTAATGCCGCGTGGGTTTACGAATGAGTGACTATAGGAAACATTGCGGGGTCACTAAAAACTGAGGTAGAACTATTAATATGATTTGTTTGCTATTTAAACAGTTGGGTTAGTTGCTCTTTTAATTCTGCAATTAGACTGTGAGCTTTGTGAAAAATAAACGAGTCAGGCCCAGGATAACAAATATATGTAGTTATGATATTGAATCATGTTTGCCGCGTAGCACCAGTAAGTGTAAAGAATGTAATATATAACGTGATAAGCTGTAGTGCTAAGTGTGCACGCCCTACGAGAGAAAGAGAAAAAATATCTGACCCGAGTCCCACTTGGGTCAGAGATTTTTTCTCTTTCCCTCGTAGGGCGTGCACACTTAGCACTACAGCTTACCAGGATAACAAATGTTTTTGTCAATCCAAAGAAATCCCGCCTCTTTGTTTTGGGCGCGCTTGGTTTTTAATACAGGCACAAGCACGACTTGTAAAATAGTGTAACAGATGAACAGCAACATTTTCGGCCTTCCTCTACAGATTTGTTCTAATAAGACGAATACCATTGCTTCTCTTTAGTATAGAAAGCGAAAAGAAGACTCCAAAGGCAAAGAATGTCAACAGCGCTAGCTTTGCTTTTAATGAAGCGGCGTGATTATTACGTTTTTCAAGCGCTGTAATATAGTCAACAATCGTATTTCAAGAGTTCACTTTAGTCTGGTTCCCAATGGTTCGCAGTGAAGAGGACCGCGATCGATCAATCGTAAGTTTGTTTTATAGACGGTTTTATTGATTAAGTAATCAAGTGTTGCAACAGTCTTAACAGTGACATATATTAAAGTTCATGTTCACTCAGCAAATCGTTAGGAGGGGGGGGGGGGCGAAATCCCTGAGGGGGGACCAGTGAGGGGGGCGAGATCACTAGGGATCTCACCCCTGGGGGGGCGAAATCCCTAGTGATCTCGCCCCCCGGGGGGGTGAGATTACGGGGGGGCGAAATCCCTGGGACACCGGGCTTGATCGCGCCAATGTTTTCAAACAATTTAATAAGGGAATGGAAGTATTTTTGCAATAAAATTGCTCCGAGTGTCTCGTTCTTGTGTCATTGCATATATTCTGCTATGTTGGGCTAGTTATGATCGGTTTTTACAGGGAAGTTTTAACTTTTCAGGTGTTTCGTTTCAGTTGCACAAAGCCATGCAGTCAGTACAGATCGAAGCGGATATTACTTGCAAATTATATACATGTAGCTCCAATAATACATAAGTTTCGAAAGCAATGCCAATATCAATATTGTCATAATCTACCTTAGTCTTGCGTTAAGGCTGACAAGTTCCATACAAAAACACAGCGAATCTTTATATCATAGCACAACAGTCAACACCAGTTTTGCACTAGCTCGGTATAGTCGCCTTTTGTTGTTCGTCTGATATTCTCGCCTTCCACATGCTTTTCCTCGTCCTCCCAGTCTTCTGAATTTCTCTCACAATAATTATCGTCTTGACATCATATTTTTGTTCTAGTACGAAATTACTCTGCCATATCGATGAAAATCTACTCTAATTCCGAGCGTGTGAAAATTCTGCAAAGAAAACAAGTCGCTACAAGTTAGCCGCAAGACTCCGGTGGGACGAAGTGACGTAAAAAACGTCACAGGAATTAATGTGAACAAAATGGCGGTGCCCAGGTCTTCGCGGGGCCAACTTTGAGGGGCTCGTTCTCAACTCTGAAAATGTTTTATCAAATTTTAATACATTTTCTGAACAAAGTACATCTGAAAGATGCTTTTGAGCCCAAATGTGTTTTTCACTCGGGTATCCCTTTAACCCATGGTAGCCAGCGAATACAGCCATCTCGCATCGGGAACCACAATAAAAACGTGGCCCCGAGAGAGACATCTGTGTCTTGTGACGGAAAATTCCATACTGATGACATTATGCAGCCAGGATCTGGTCGCGTTATTTGATTGGATAGTATGCCTAATTATCATATACGAGCCAAACAAATAACTGGATACTTCCTCCAAGTATTATGGCATTGCTGATATAGCCAAAATCTCTTGCCTAAAGCTATTAAAACATCTTTATAGTACGGTTACAATACTTTCGATAGAATCCAAGTGAATCACTGACAGATGCAAAAATCATGCAGAAGTTGCAGAGCACTGGAGATGAAGTGGTGCCATATGATATCTTGTGTCAGCAGGTAATGCAAATAGTGCATGATGAGAGTGCAGTCTAGCTAGAAAGACAGGAAAAATCTTGATTTCTCTCGCCTGGGAATGTCATTGTGGGCTTCCTGTGAATATATATATATAAATTATATATACTCAAAATGACACAATTAGGATGTAATTAATATATATTATTGCTCCTTCGTTTCCTGCAAAACAATTTACTCACCCTGTTTTGACTGATGCAGAAGACTTTTTGCTGAAATAGTATGAAACAAATATTTATAAGTTTTTTTTTTAATTCCTCATTTAACTATTAAAGGTAAGAAACGTTAATGGTTACTAAATAGCATTAATTCATTGCATTAATTATTAAGTAAGATTACCAACTGAAGATGGTTTGATGTCTGTCACTTATTCACAGACAGCTCTATGAACTGGTGATGTAACTGTTACAGGTCAAACTTATTTTCAGGTCATCTTTTTTCAACCTAGGTTATTATTTTCTTAACCAAGTTTATTCTTTTCAACCTTCTTGTGTAATAAAAAAACAATTCACCCCTCCCCTATGTTTTCTTGCATCCCCCTTATCACTTCCTTCTCCTACCCCTCTCCCTATCTCCTTACAGTGCTACATTGTACCCAACACGACTATCTTTGGAAAGCTCAGTCCGTGAAAGTTACCAAAATGGCCTCCTTAGCTCTAGAAAAAAAAAAAAAGTTTGCTTCCACAAGACATATGCTAACCTTCCTGTACTTGTTCCTGGATTCTGCACTGATGTACAATTATGATCCTGTTCATGCCTGTGCTTCAAACAGTAGTTCTGTCGGCAGGAGTCACATCTTACTTTGATAAACTGTTTGTTTTAGAGACAGCAATACAGAACTATGTTAAACTCCACTACATGAACAACTTAATAATTAAACACATTGTAAAATGGCTGCCACTAATTAATTCGCACATCGTTGATAGTCTGCATCAATTCTGAAGAAAATGATTGAAATGAGAACCACATTGTTCATATTAGTAGACATTTTATTAGCACCTTGAGAATGAAATGATTACTCCTTGCAAAGTAACCGATATTTGCAGCTCAAAACATGAACATGCAGGGAGGATACTCAGAATCTCAGAAATCTTGCCACACTTTGTGGTGAATCTTCTCTTGGTCTCCCCTAGTATAGAGAGTAGCTAATGTTTAATGGGTGACTAATATACTGTAACCAGTTGGGGACAGTAAGACAACAAGAACCAATCATATTGCAGAACAAAAACAAAGCATTCAAACTTACAATGTATGGTTATATGAGCCGATCAGTGTTGAGTACAAGACAATAGCATTTTGATTTGCTCGGGCTTCAATCCGGTAAAAGAAAAAAATAGTAGACTAGTTGCTGAAGTCAAAGTCTTTTGAATGAATAAAATTGTGTGGATATATGCTAGAATTTGTAAGTTGAAAATATAAATAAATATTAATCTATTTACTCACCTCTTTCTGTTTACAGCCTTTTACAGAGCATCTGTTTGTATATGCCTATATAACAACAATATTATTGACAAAAACAAGAATTATTAGAAAGCACTTTGTCTTACATTGTACATATATATGATATTTAAGTTACAGAAGTCATATGAAGTTCTATATGGGGCATCCAGGGCTTGTGAAAATGAACCTGAGAACTTGCAGAGATCTCATCCGAGACCTTAGTGAGAATTTCAGGAGAGATATTGGCAAGGAAATGGACACGTCTGGTAACTTGTGTTTATTAGGGTAAGACTCCACTGTATTTATATTTAAGCATTCCAATTAAATAATTGAAGGGCTCCATGCAAGAACTGTCAATGTGACTGATGATCAAGTTCTAAATTATCCCTTAGAAAACTAAGGACATGCAGGAGAAATTAGAATGTGACCAGTAGTCACTTAATATGCTGTTCTTGCACAGACCACTTACACAAGTTTACTCAATGATCTGGTTGATATGGAAAGACCACAACTGAAACCATACTGTACAGTCTTGTTCATTGTTGATGTTGCCATTTACCTTTGAGCATGGCAGATCCAAGTCAATCAATCCTGCTTGTCCATATGGATTCACAATCTTATATAAACTAATATTCTACAAGGTCAGAATCTTTTTTACTTTCTCGTTACCTTTCTCTGCTGTATAGCAGGATCAGACTGGCAGTCTCTGTCTATGTGCTCGCCAACCTGTCAAAGATGGCATTTATAATGAACTCATATATATTTTCATTAAGGGTATGTACAGTCTATAGGAGCTGGGTAGTGCAGCACATAAAACCACTTGGGCCCAAGATCGATTCCCAGATGCGGCGTAAGTCATATGTGAGTTGAGTTTGTTGATTCTCACCCAATGCTCAGAGGGTCTTTCTCTGGGTTCTTCAGTTTTCCTCCCTCCACAAAAATGATCACATGAGTTGATCATTGAGTGTAGAGAATATATGAATGTAGTATTAAGGAGTGTGTGTGGAATGAGTCTTGGATATGTTGCAGTTAATTTTTTTCTAACTAGTGAATTTTTTGTAACTAGTGATTTTTTTAACTAGGTTTAACTAGGTGAAGATGAAATACACTTTCATTTGAAATCCTTTTAGTAATAACCGAAGGGAAGAATTATTAGCTGAATTTAGCAGTCTTTAGGAGTGACCGGTAGCGGTGACATTCATTCTCTGCTCCCCTAGTATATATATGTAATTATATATTTTTGTTTTTCTCGTGTATGTAAATTAAAGAAGTTGACCTCTACTTATTTATGTAAATTTAAAAACGTTTACCCTCCTTCCCAAAACTGCAGTCTGCTCATTATATTACAGAACTATAAAGGGAACTGTTGGAAACCTTTAATTTCTCTAACCAAAACCTCGGCCATGAGAGGATTCTTGTTTACGTTTACCTTGAGAGTTGAATATTGCTTCGCTCATCATAAATTATTCTGTGCTGAGTGTTTATTTCTCCGGGGTATTTCTGGCTTCGTTTTGGCGAACGACAGCCAAAAACATGCTCAAAATTACTTTAGTGTTGGCCTACAGATCACGGTGTTTGCGCTGGTATGTATTATGACCGAGAGTAAAATGAAATGTGGCATAAAACCTACGTAACGTACCTCAAACAAAAATACCGTCCGATGGCAAAATCTATCAGCGCCACGAGGTCAACAAATCGACAAAGAAATGCAGATATAAACACGCAATGATTTCAACCTCACCGTACCTTAATTCATGACCTGACAAGACACTGTTCAGTTTCACTTTCCCTCTCAGCTTTGCTCTTGAGTTGAAGTTGAGTTTGGCTTTGTTAAAGACTTCTTATTCAGTTGTATGGTATAATTTGTGCAGAATATTTGAGTATACCAATCCAAAGAGATTCAAATAACAAACCTGTGGCGAAAGAGAAGCTTAAACGAGAAATATTTTGTCCTCCTAGAAAAACACAACATCTTGCCATTTCTATCGAAGAAGCCTTGGTTTCAGCATCAAAGCAACATGCTAAATTCCAATTCAATGTGTGTGGATTAGCTGGATCTTGGCTTTGCGTTTGATCATGCAACCCTTCAGGTCTGGCGTCGTGTCGTATATAAAATCACTGGCCATCTGGGTAAAAAAATGCGGTCCTTCGGCTCCGACAAGAGCACAGTTGAAATATCCTGAACATGTTGGAAGGCTTTCGCACGAGTGAAGTTAAATAAAACATTAAACTGCTTACATTTGAGAGATATAGGACTCCAAATTAGAGAGAAATTTCCTCGCGGGTCGACCATTTTGATTTACTGTATTAAATTATGTAAATAAATTAACCAGACGAGTGTTACGTGACCAGCACAGTGCGATCTGATTGGTGCTGAACTTGAAATTTAATACAAAAATAACCGCTTGCATTTTAAGACTCGGTGCTGCCACAGGCAGCCCGAGTAATAAGTAGAGGGATTTCACATCGGTCACTTGGTGGCTAACATGCAGTGGTTAAAGCTTGGACCAACAGATCCAGTATGGTAATTCAATATGGTAATTAGTATAGTTAATTAAAGCAATGTAGCACTGCATGTGTAGGGACTTATGGGGAGAGGGGTAGGGGAAGGAAGTTATAAAGGAAGGGAGAGGTAGGAAAAGACAGGGGGAGGGGAGGGTGAATATATTTTTAGTACCCAAAAAAAAATCCTAGTTAGAAAAATATTAACTGAAAACAAAAATTAACTGCAACAGATACATTAGCATAATTGTTCTGGCACACACTAGCTGGTTGATGGTTGGAAGCTCCCTTATCATGTGGCAGAGTGACTGCATGCAATAATTATTACTAAAGGTATAAATCACTAAGCCAATTCAATATAACATGGAAACATTACCTAGGTAAAAATTAAAATTACTTGAAATGAAAAATTACCTACAACATAGTCTTTTACATTTATGTAACCATGCACAATAAACATGTGTTCTGATTGGCTTATAAGTCATTCTATTGGCTTTTGCTGATCTTGGTTGGCATATACCTTGATGTCTGGTTGTTGTCCACGTGGTACAGGAACTGGCTTGTTACACAAAGGACAGACAGGCACTTGTATGTCCTTAAATGGAAATAATGTATCAGTCCAAACCTGCCCCATGCATTTGAGGCATTTGACATTTTTGTATGGGATTTACTCCAACTTGATTGGTAAGAAACTAATGGTATATGGTGTTTTGTAACTAGTGGCCTGGGAGCGTTTTGTAACCCAGGAAGTGTTTTGTAACCTGGGAAGTGTTTCGTAACCCAGGAAGTGTTTTGTAATCCAATAAGTGTTTTCAAACATTTGGCTTGATTGTTTCGTACCCCAGGATTAGTGTTTTCAGGCATCTGGCTTGAGTGTTTTGTATCCCAGGAAGTGTTTTATAACCTGGGAAGTGTTTTGTAACTCAGCAAGTGTTTTGTAACTTGGCAAGTGTTTTGCAACTTGGCAAGCGTTTTGTGTAACCTAGCAAGTGTTCTGTTTTCTGTCATCTGTGAAGTAACCCGGCAAGTATTATATTTGTTACCTGGGAAGTGTTTTATTGTTCCTACGAGTGCAAATCTCTTAAAAACATTGATGTAAAATTTGCCCCACCCTCAGGGGCAAATGAGTTGTCAGATGCCCCACAATATGTCCAGGGAGGGGTTGGGAAGGTTTGGAATTGATTGATACATAAATGGGGAAAGACATGCATACATTGTACATGACTATGATGTACAAAACATAGGTAGGTCTTCTGTCTGCCGGTTTGCTCAGTGGTTAAGTTCCGGTCTGTCGTGCTGGAGGTTGCAGGTTCAAACCTCGGCTGGACCAACACTTGGTGTCTAAAAATAACTGAGTAGAATGTGCTGCCTTTGTGAAACAATCTCGTTCTAGAACTGCAAATGGTTAGACCTTCACGTCGTCTCAGATAAGGATGCAAAATCGTACAATGTAGGTCTCATGTTGGCTCAAGGTTATCAGTCTTACCAGACTGTCACAAGTTACCAATGTTAAATAAAATTTATTTACTTTACTTTAGGTAGGACTGTTTTTTATAGAAATAATAACCAGAAATTTATTTTCAAAATAATTAAATAATATTTAATTTACTTAATATTTATCACTCACCTTTCTGTAGGCATTCTCACAATGATGGTCTGCATACTTGACATGATCTTTGCTGTCAATTATTAGAAATACAGTACATAAGCTAGAAATACATACATTTAAAGTTAAAACTAAAACTGTACATAACACAGCTTGACATTAACTTTTTTCTTAAGGCGCCAGCTGCATGGAGACTACACATAAATACTTGGTCACCAAATCATATTATTATTTTAGTCGCTGAAAATCGAAGCACATGTTAATTGATACAAGCTTCACTCTCACTTCTTCTTAAAAAACTGCTGAATCAATGCCCATGCTACTTTTAGAAGAGAAACCACAAAAACGAAATGGTGCCTAGCCGAACATGGCAATCAATTACAAGCCATTGGGACTTCGTTTGGGATGATTATTTTATAAGAAACTGGTTATGGAGTTGCAGTCTAGATAGTTTTTTTTATTAGAAGTACAGTACCAATACCAGTACAATACCAATACCAGTACAGTACCAATACCAGTACAGTACCAATACCAGTACAATACCAATACCAGTACAGTACCAATACCAGTACAGTACCAATACCAGTACAGTACCAATACCAGTACAATACCAATACCAGTACAATACCAATACCAGTACAGTACCAATACCAGTACAATACCAATACCAGTACAATACCAATACCAGTACAGTACCAATACCAGTACAGTACCAATACCAGTACAATACCAATACCAGTACAGTACCAATACCAGTACAATACCAATACCAGTACAGTACCAATACCAGTACAATACCAATACCAGTACAGTACCAATACCAGTACAGTACCAATACCAGTACAATACCAATACCAGTACAGTACCAATACCAGTACAGTACCAATACCAGTACAGTACCAATACCAGTACAGTACCAATACCAGTACAATACCAATACCAGTACAGTACCAATACCAGTACAGTACCAATACCAGTACAATACCAATACCAGTACAGTACCAATACCAGTACAATACCAATACCAGTACAGTACCAATACCAGTACAGTACCATTGAATGAATAAGGGTTAAAAGGGTAAGTTGCCAGCTTGCAACCAGTTTTGAAAATTTGGTTGTCAGGGCAAAAATTTTAGTCGCATTAGCGACCAGTAGGTCGCAGTGTTGAGCCCTGGGCAAATCAACCTATTATCAACCAGTTTACTTTGATCGCTTCCAGTCATGTAACAAAGAGGGCTATTATAATTGCCAAATGTTTCTCTTCCTTCATGATCTTAGTAGTTGTGACTAAGTTTGCATAACCCGATTCCTTTCGAATTTCACTATTCTCACTGAAAATCGACTGAAGAAGTTAGTTGTTGACAAACATATTATCAGCCAGATTAACCTATCATCGGCCAAGCAATACAATATTACTGGACAATTGATGTTTGTTCGCTTCGTAACCATAGGTAAACCTTTAAAAAAATTGGATTAAGATTAGAATTATTGAGCGACTTTATAACACTCTGGGCAAACAGGAATTCCCGCCACTGCAATGTGCATGCCAGTTTGCCATATATAATAATATATAATAATAATAACTTTATTAACGTGTCAATCTTATAGCTGACCACAAGTAGTCTACTAATCGGGGACACTAGTTAAAATACACCTAATATATATCTAGGAACGCTATTAACATTTACAAATATATGAGTAAGAAATATAATACGATCAGCATAATATAGCACAATTTAGTGTTAAACAGAATAAAATCTTACATAATGGTAGTTTGAGATAAAATGATTAAAATAACACAATGGTTCCTGCAAGGGCTAATTACCTCCCATATGTGTATATATATAAATATGTAAAACTAAGTTTAAAATTTGTCAAGGTTATCTATAAATACTCTATTTACAGTCAATGATTGGAATAACTATCTTATCACTGATCACTCGCACTTTCCCACCCTCATTATGTAAACATGTAATTATTTTAGCTATTGCAAAGAAAACAATTCTTGCAAGAGTCGCTGGCTGCCAGACTAGTTAGATCTCTTTTTCTAATATTACTTTTGAAACTTTGTAGCGTTGGTAAGTTTCTCTCTTTCGAGCTAAGCTTGGACCACAAACAAGGGCCAAAGTACCTAAGTGCATGCTTTCCATATTTTACAGTTTTAAAACTTGGAATATAAAAGTCTGAATTTCTAAGGTTGTAAGATGATGGTGATGATTTAAAAAGTTCCATAATGTTTTTAGGTTGCAGATTGTACTTAGTCTTATACATAAAAATTGCTATATCCTGCAAGCGTTTGTTGTAAAGGCTCGTCATCTTAGCTCGCTTTAGAAGTTTATTTCATATGCTGACTGGTCGATAATAGATATGTGGAGTTAAAATTGCTACAGGATGCAATAAAGTATATTCACAAGATACATGTAAAGGTTAGCCAATAAAGTGTTCTGGTGGAGTTGTGCTGTTTGATTTTGTTCAAGTTTTTGGGAATCGCGTGGTTTCTGGAATTAATTAAGTCTCAGCACGAGGAAGGAGTGCCATTTCTGCAACAGGTAAACAGAAAGTCTTTTATTTCAATAAACAAGATACCCAGCCACTTTTGAAGACATCTTACCTAAAATTAACTGCCACTGCGATCATTTGAGAATGACAAATGCTCCAATTAAGCTGTGAAACTAACTGCCACTGTGGTCCATGGTCCTGAAGTTGATGAATTTTCTAATTAGTGTATTAAGCCAAGCTCAAAGTGGCCTAGGCTCGGTTTCCAACTGTGGGGGTTTCGGTGAGCCTGCAATCCTCTCCCCACTCACGGCTGGGTGCGTGAGCTGGGCATTATTGGTTTTAGCCAATCACAAATTTGCCACTAAAATCCTGTCACTGAATGTATTTGCATAATTTACATTGTAAACTTTTTGAAAGCCAGACTGGACAACAAAGGCTTTCGATTACTGTTCCAAAATGCATTTAAATTTGCTCTGGAAAAGTTTTGGTTTCGAAGAAATCAAGGATCACAAAGCAGCAGTAAGAGAGTTAGTTTTCAGGTGATCACAATTCACTTGAAAATTGCTGCATCAAACGAGTTTTACAATTCTTCATGTCCTATGTACTAAGTTTGTACAATTTTTTAATGTCTCCAAGACATACTACACAAGTACTGAGCGGGAATACTTGAGTCTAGCTCAGAATAGTTCCGAGATAACATCTGGAGATCTCTGAACTTTATCCCCGTAAATTGCAGCTTTTAATTTCTGTCAGTGAGTGTCTTGATCGGCACTTTAAAGAGTAACAAATAACTGAAATAAAGTAGCCTGGTTTCTCAATGATTTTAAATGGCATTTGTTCTTGAGAATTAATTTCACAGGAGTTTTAGCTTAAAGAATTCCAATGTGTTTTGAAAGTTTATGTGAAATCGAACTACTGTGAAAGGTAAACAGCTTTGCTTGTCAAAACATGCAAATAAATTAATAATATTGAATTTTACTCAGATGACGTCACGGACACAGTGTGTTGACAGCATGCCCAGCCGTTAGTGGGGGAGGCTTTGGAGAAACGACACCCCAACGGCTGAAACCAAGCCTAAAAGTGACCACGGTGGCAGTGTTTTTATAATCTAGCTGGAATGGATGGGTATTCTATACATTACTATAATAGAATACCCAGCCACTTTTGAAGACATCTTACCTACAATTAACTGCCACCATGGTCTGCTGTCATTTGAGAACATGGACCATGGTGGCAGTGTTTCTACAATCTAGCTAGCTGGAGTGGATGGGGTATTCTATATACTCTAATTTGTACTCAGGCAATAGATCACTTAGCAAAGCATCTGTCCCCATCCTATAATAGAAGTGCCTAGTGCAGAGTGCTTCCCATTTGATCACTCTTTAAGGGTAGCCTCCTAAACAGCCATGTCCAGTGTTCAGACTGAACTGTGGAAAAGGCTGTGTTCAGACTGAACACTGGACACGGCTGTTTAGGACTAGGAGGCTATCTTAAGGGCTGTCATTAGAAACCGGCTACCAGAGCTACCGGCTGTCTTGACTCTTGACTCTTGTGCATAAACAGTCTATACAGACTATATAATAATCATACAATACTTTAAGATAAAGATGCTAAACTATAATTACAAAATGTTCTCTTACCAGTACACTTTTTCGCAAGCATCACACTTTAATGGCAAGAAATCTGTAGGTAGAATACCAAAATATTTACTGCACGAAATGATTTAATTTATTCAGTTTTACGCCTCAATTCACCTGTAAAATAAATCATTGTGGCAAAAAGTCGTCCCCAAAAATACCTAATTGTTTGCAAGTTCCTAAAGCACATTGTTGTCCTAGATGAGGGAATTCCATGCTATTTTTACGGCGTTCTACATTGATATTAGCAACACCACAACACTGCTCTGGGATTCAGCCATTTTACCAACCTCGTTCCCAGGGGTCACGAGCAGATTTGGCGCGCAAAGACCCCTGGGAACGGTTAAAAACCAATCAATAGTTCGTCGTGCGAGACTGAATCGCATTCTCGACCAATAAGAGAAGGGTCGTGAATGTCACGATCGGTGAAACGAGCAAAGATGGCGGCGTCAGTATTGGGAAGGTTGGTGAGGATTTCTTCCCAAACGACCCCGATTCTGCTGAGATTTTCAAGAAATTTTAGTACCACAGGTAAGCTACGATAATTCTCTACCTTTAGGGCTAAATTTTAGAACTGTACTAGTGTTTGGTATTTCCAAAAGTAACGCTTGAAAATTACCGGCATCAAATTCGTTTGCGCAAAAGTCAGTTATGTGTAATTCCTTGCAATCGACCGTGAGAGAGAAAGCGTGTTGAAGTAGGTTTTTGTCAAGTCTAGCCCTATCCAAAATAGTATGTGTATTGGTTTTTATGGTTTAATATGATTTATTATTACTCAAGTAGGAAACCAGGCGACAAGAAGCCGGCTTCTTGCACCAGTCATCTCATGCAAGTCTTGTTGGAGGCGATGGCAGTCCACAGACACAACTTTAGCAGACGATAGAACGAAACTTCGAGAGTGGGTAGAGAAGGCCAAAAAGGGAAATTGGATGTCGCGTTGGATAAATGATGTTCACGAGATAGAAAAATCGGTGTGTAAAGAGTGTTTGCAATGACATGTACTCGGAGCCGGGGGGGGGGGGGGGGGGAGTCTTATTTATGACGTAGAGCAGATTTCATATGAGTGGGACAAACTATGGCATGTCCGTAACCGTGCTGTACTGTAACCCTGTGATTTGATGGGATCAGCAGGACAAAAACAATGGGAAACCATTTCAACGTCACGGCATGCTGTACGGTAACCGTGCCTTAGTCAGAGTGATGTAGTTTGTCGCACTCATGAAATCTGCTCTAGTATATATGTGCAATGGTACCTGCCCCGGTTTTGAACCTAATAGGCCTTTTGCAGGAAACAGTCACGTGCTGATATAATACTTCGTTAACAAATTAATTGAGCTCGTGATCCCCTAGGCTCGGTTTCCAGCCGTGGGGGTTTCGGTGAGCCCGCGATCCTCTCCCCACTCATGGCTGGGCACGCGAGCTGAGACATTGTCGGGTTTTAGCCAATCAAAAACTTGCCACTCAAATCCTGTCGCTGAATTGATTTGCATAATTTACATTGTAAACTTTTGAAAGCCGGACCAAAGGCTTTCGGTTGCTGTTCCAAAATGCGTTTAAATTTGCTCTGGAAAAGTTTGGTTTCGAAGAATTCAAGGATTCACACAATTTAGCAGTAAGAGAGTTAGTTTTCGGGTGAAGACCCTTTGTCAGTAAACGCACTGGCTCTGGAAGTCACTTGGGAAACCACCAGCTCAAAGGTTGCAAAGCTCGTAATGTTCAGTCATTTCTCATTCAACTTTACTGATGCAAGACCAAGGTAGCCCAGGTATTGTTACTTCAAAGAAAATTACTGCTGCCTTTATCGGAAAAGAAAAGACGGACAAGTCCATATTAAAAGAGTTTATAGAAGAGAGGAAATCACGTCTGACGCAGGCCATGTTTACGCGTTTAACTCTGCAATCACTCGCTGCATCAAATGAGTTTTACAATTCTTCAAGTTTGTACAATTTATGTCTCCAAGCCATACTCTATGCAAGTACTAAGCGGGAATACTCAACTCTAGCTCAGAGTTCTGAAATAACATCTGAACTTAATTTTTATCCCCTTATAAATTTCAGCTTTTAATTTCTGTCAGCGAGTGTCTTGATCGGCACTTAAATATTAAAGAGTAACAAATAAAGTAGCCTGGTTTCTCAACAGCCGGGGCTTAATTTCCTTGAAAACTTGGACTGTGAACATGAGAGCTAATAATAACAGGTATTAAATAAAACCTTTACCTACGTCGAATTAATTTCACACTTGGAGTTTTAGTTTAAAGAATTCCAATGTGTTTTTAAAGTTTACGCGGAACACGCAAATAAATGAATAATATTGTTAATCAGATGACGTCACGGACATGGTGTGTTGACCGCGCGCCCAGCCGTTAGTGGGGAGAGGCTTTGGAGAAACGACACCCCAACGGCTGAAACCGAGCCTAGTGATCCCCATAGGAAAGACATTGTCATGGATGCTGGATGGCAAGCTATCTTTAAAAATGCTGTTTTACAAAGATCAACAATCGATTAGAGGAGTAAAATAGTATTTACAAACAGGTTTTGCTAATAACACTACTGATCTCGTACAAGTGTATTTTTGCTGTCAAGTACAACCGCATGACTGCATTCCTGTAAAAGGCCCATTCCGAATCATTGATTCAAACAGGGTGCAGGTTCCTGTTCACAGTAACTTGTAAATCCAGGTTTCGAAGGTATATTTGCTCTGAAAACTGGGTCCAGTTCTCAACCCTATGGCTGCACATAATACCTACCCCACACCGCGGCAAAACGGTATGCTCCGCTGGCCAAAAGAACGAAGGCTCTGCTATCAAATACAAGTTACCGAGGGTTTCAACTTTTTTAGTAAATAATTTTATAACTTAGTAAACTCACAATGAATTACAAATTAAGAAAACTTCAACCTGTTAAAGTCTTAGGCTTAGCTTTTAAGTAGTTTTCTTATTTTTTGACAAAACAGTTCACAAATGAATACTTTTAAGCAGAAACGTTAAAATCACGGCATGTGCCTGTTGTTTCATTTCAGTTTTTGCGGGAAACTGGGGGCGGCCGCGCGCAGACAAGAAATAGCAAATACGCATGTGTGTGACGTTTTGCCGCGGTGTGTACCTACCCATTTATCAGGGCTTGAAATGATAGGAAAATACCACTAGCAACTGTTGCTAGTTGTCTCCGATTTTTACTTGCAACTTGGTTGCATTTCAGAGGTGAAAAAAGTCATCCTTCAATCCCTTCCCCCCTCTACTAAGAAGATAAAGGTTGGCTCCTTAATATTACCATGGAGAGGGGGGTTGAATGGATCATGATCAGTGTTGTATCCAGAGTGCGTCATTGCATTTTAATTTCTGAGATAAAAAAACTGCAGAAAAGTGAGGAAAAGTTTCTCCAAATTTGACTTGCTTTCAGCGAGAACATAGTCATAGGGGATTTTCTTCTCTTGCAATTTTCAATTTTTTTGGAAAATACTGTGGCTTATAAGTAGTAAACTATTCATAATGGTACTTAAAAAAATTCAAATCTAGTGACTGATGGAGAAACAAAATAAACAGGTTCTTAGAAACATGGTTGCTTATGAGAGGTGGTTGTGCTCATAGAGCTTCCACTGTGTTATAGTAAAATATTTAAAATCAGTGCTTGACCTTAGCACTCGATAGTCCACTAGCCTGGAACTAGTAAAAATTGCACCTGGGCTAGTAAAATCTCAGAACCACTAACCACAGGGCCAGGTGTTGAGGTAAAGGGTTATTATTATTACTATTACTATTGAAAAAAAAAGCTTGATTGCAAAAACAGGAGAAATAGAAGTCATATTGCAGTCGCGTGCCCGGAAGTTTTACAACATTTTGCAAACGTTCTATTGGAGATAGAGGACCCCCAGGAGCTCACAGACAGGTTGCCATCTTGGTTTTGACCCATGCACTCGCAAACAACAGGTCAGCAAAACGCTTGCACGTGCACAAATTTCACCGGAAAATCACGCTCATGTGCATCATTTTAGTTGAATTTTCATTCACAATTTTGACTCTAAATCATCATTACAGACAAGCACAAGCTTCAATTTGTAAGTCTTTTCATGGACCAGTCCCAAATTTAATTGGCTTGATATCTCAACAAATAAAACTCTTGCAATTTTCTCCTTAACTTCTGGTCTTTTCTGCGATGTGTGAAGTTTCTGAAAATTTTCTGAATAGAAACCATATAGAACTGCTCCTGCAATTTTTACCGCTGACTGGACATGCACACATTTTGCAGACCTGTCCTCGCAAACCAGTATGCAGTGCTGGACTACCAGGAGTTTGCCCAAGGGTCAGTAAGTAAAAAAAGATAAGGTTGAGCACTGAAAATGCACTTACTACTGATCAGTAATGACATTTTAATGCTTCTTTTTTTTATATTTGCAACACATTCATTATTTAATCTCTTTACTAATAGTTAATGTCAGAGGAAGAATATCAAGAGAGAGAAAAACTTATACAACAGGTAGGGATTGTATTTCTTATTAGTTTACACAGTCTGCAAAATCCCAGGTATAAGCTCCCCAGTGGTTATATGATTCCTATCCCCCTCCTCCCCTAACCTGTCCTCTCCTCTCTAAATTGACTGAAAGGATGGTTCATTATTGTTTCATGCTTGGATAATAGTAATGCATAAAATTTTCATGACAATAACAAAGTTTGCGTGGATGGTGAAAATTCTAGTGTGAAAGATTGAATTTAAAAGTAGATTTTCATTAATTTTTATTTCAGAACGTTTTTATCATCCCAGATTTAGCTTCCTTGGTTCTCTTCAAACCCCCTTACAAAGTTGTACAAGCCTGGAGCTTATATAAAACAGGATTGCATGGTCAGCGGCTAATGTTAAAAGTGCATGAAGGATTGCAGTCCCTGACACAGACCATTTTAATTCTCAATTTCTCTTGTCTGGGAATGATGGGGGCCTTCTTCCTGTGTATGCTGGAAATGACATGATAGGTTGTGAGTTCCTTCACTGTCCACACTTATTGTTTCCCCTAGATTGTGTTTTTTGTGCATCATCCTTGCCTACACTCATTAGTTTTCTTTTTTTTTGTTCATCAGATGACTGAAATGTACTTTGACAACCCTTCCAGCAAGTGGGATGTCTCCTTTTTTGAGAAAGTTTTTGATACCTTGATCAAGTTTAATGACAGGTATGAGTCACACTATTTCCTATGAAATGCTTTTGTGGTAGTCAGTTGTAGTCAGCTGTTTGCACATTTTGAAGAAAAATGGCACACCCCTCTGCCAAAAGGTACATGCTGCCAAGTTCTGTTCTCAGCCTGATATTCAGGTCTTGTGATGCAATTCCATTGTTACCATTTTCATTGAAGTGCAACTGTGAAAGTTTCAAGCCACGTTTCGAAAATTGCATTTAGCTGAGTCTAGTCTCAAACAAACCTTTCAAAAGGTGTACCTTAGTAGACTTATATGTAATTAAATCTAGGTAGTACTTGTTTGATTGATGATCGGCTAAATGCAATTTTCCAAGTGAGACTTGAAACTTTCACAGTTGCACTTCATTGAAAATGGTAATAATCACTTATGAGAGATATAGAGATTATTACATGTTAAGAGCTTGATATCGTTTTTATTCACGAGGTTTTCGTATCATATCGCGAACGAGCAAGTCCGCGAGCGAGTGAGCGATATGATACGAAAATCGAGTGAATAAAAACGATATCAAGCTCTTAACATGCCATAATTTGTTTATTATACATTTAAAGTGAATACAATAACACAAAATTAAGCATAACAAAATGTATTTCTAAAAGCAATAGTACAGTGAAGTAATATCGTATCACTTCACTGATATGGTTTTTATTCACGGCTTTATCACACGGATATTAACCCCAAATGTGTAATAAAATAATTTATATTTTAAGGGTTAATGTAATAAATACGGTATTATCTTTTCAGGATTGGTGCAGAAATTTTCTTAGAAATGATGAACGAAATGCAAGTAGATGCTGGTGAGGAACTTTTAGAAAGGGTAAGTGAGGAACTTTTAAAAAGGGTGAGGCCAAAACCATTAGTACTTATTACCGTTTTTGTTGAAGTGCGACTGTGAAAGGTTCAAGTCACATGGAAAATTGCATTCAGTCAATAGTCAATCACACATAGAGTCTAATGGCATACAAAGTTTTCAAATGTGTGGGAAAAGTATACTTTATGATCCAGATAACACATGTTGGGCAACTAATGAGCAACTGTTGGGTGACTGTCAGGCAATAGCTTTGAGGTGTCAGTTTGAACACTGTTGGGTGACAGTTGGCGAAGTGTTGGCTAAGTGTTGGTGAACTGTTGGCTTAGTAACAAATCGCCAAGTTTATCTGTGGTATGCAACCCCTAATGGACTTATTTAACTTCTGATAATTTTCGTGTTGTTTTTCGGTGCTGTTCGATAGACTGTTAACGAGATGCTTGCAGCAAAGTCGGTGCTGTTCAATACAATGGCACTTTCCACAAAGTTTTAAGCCTATTTACCTTCCAAAACATGCTCGATGTACACTACAAACAACTGTCAGTTTATCTCTATTATTGAATCTGCAAATCCATGTGAAGAGAGGACTTTGAAAAGTCTGTTCTAATTATCTGTGTTACTGGTCTCACTTGAGATCACAGCTGTAATAAAATGTTCTGTTTTCTTTTCTTTTGTTAGGTCGAGACTTACTTGAAGGCGGCACGTGAAGCATCATGGTTTGAGGATTAGTTTTTACCAGCTGATGGAGCCTGCTCAGATTAACATTATTTTTGACAAATATAACTTTTCATGTAAATATAAAAAATCCAATGTTTCTTGGTGGAACATAGAGTGTAGGCCAAGAGCCATGTATTTCACAACTTAAATATAAGAATAAGATGTGAAAAGTTGCGTGTGAGAATACCTTGCTGGTGGCTTGTACTTTTACCCACAATCCTTTGTGCGCGAAAAGCTTTAAATCCGTTATAAAATAACTGTCAGTAGAGAGGTTTTAAATCTTAAAAACAAGCAAGTACAAACAAAGAAATCAAAGGAGAATTTAGAATGTGATCAAGAGTCACTTATGCCCGTTTTGCACACAGCCCTTCAAATGCTGTTGCCAATCCTCTGTTGTTGAAGAGAATAGATGATTTCTACGTATTATTTTGATGGTGTTAGGTTCGCAAGGAATTGTGGTCAAATGTACAGCTGCATCATGCTTAAAGGTAGCCTCCTAAAGCAGACCCCCGCAGCGACTTCCATTTCACTTACCTGTTGTGGTAGGGAAGTGAAACGGAAGTCGCCACTGGGGTCTGCTTTAAGAGGCTAGCTAAAAGGTGGATTGTGACAAATTACATCATTTAGAGAGAACAGCGATTTGTTGCCTTTAGTTACCAAACAAAACAAGTGAGACTTCATTTTTATTTCTAAGTAATAGATAAATATGAGCAGATTATCTTTATGCATCAATACAGGAGTTTTACCTTGTTGGATACAACACTGATTAATAAAACATCACGGTTGTATAACTGATACAACACTGAGGGGATATACAGAGACCATCACGTGGTATCGTTCAGCACACAGGATTGGCTAGTTCCTTATGAATTATGAATGCGTTTTAAAACATTAAATAAAATGCATTTAAGCTGGGAAACAAGTGAAATTCTAGTGTCCATATTTTTACTAAAGCCTGGTTTACATGACAAGCGTTTTGGGCACGGCACGGCACAACTAACTCTGGCACGGTACAACTAACTTTGGCACGGCACTCCTAACTTGGGTACGGCACTCCTAACTTGGGCACGGCACTCCTAACTTGGGCACGGCACTCCTAACTTGGGCACGGCACTCCAACGGGCCGGCCGAGACTGCCTTTTCACAGGGTCTAGATCCCTTAGACTTCACGCACGTGTACCGGGAACATCCATTTACACGACAAAAATAGGGGTGTTGTGTTGAAAAGTATTTGGCACGCGTACCAAAATTTAGGAGTGCCGGCCGAAATTTCTTGTCGTGTAATCCGGGCATAAACATTAACATGTCTGATGTTGTGACCCACCTTTTTAGTAATGCGTCCCAATGGTCTGTGGTTTGGAAAAAGAATATTTTGTTGGCCTCTTATTTTAACTAAAAGTTAAAAGGAGAAATTGACATTTGTCAAAATATATATTTCTATCCGTTACGTCTGTACCCTTGTATTATACTAATATTAATTTTCAGGCAGCAAAAATAATAGTTTGTCTTGTAACAGTTATATCATTGTTGAAACTGTTTATTGCGAGACCCTTTTGTTAACTTTATTGACGTACATGCCACTGCATAGCTGCCTTTCCAAAGGTGTGATTTCACTTTTCAGTGTGCCTTGTAGGCTACTTTAGTAAGTAACTGATGTTCAACAAGGAATAAATACTTAAATAAAGAAAGAAATCAAATTGAAAACTTAGTTACGAATTGCATGAGAAACATAATGAACAATGCGGGTTGGCTGAAACGCAACATTCGGGTTCTGATCAGATCACCAAAAATGGGCCTTTTGCGGGAATGCAATCACGTGGTTGTACTGGAGGGGGGAAAATACCGGACCTTTAGAAACGAGTAGGGGGATCATGGTGCGAGTTGGGTTTCGCAAAGGTGCTTAGGGTCGTCACTGGGCACAGTTAATTGCGATATTTGCCATGTTTCTTAATTGCCCTATATCATTATGACGTCAAATCAAAACAATCTATTGTTTAAACGCTAAGGATCACGGTCGTGGGAGGGGGTAAAACGGCAACAACAAAGGAAATTGCTATCAAATGCATTTTGTAGAACGTAGAATAGCGGTAACAGCCACCAAATACGGTAAATATTGTGGGATAAATATTGATACAGCTGATATCTGGAAACCAGACAATTCGAAGTTAAATTTTCCTCAGCAGAGCAGATTTAGTTCAAAATTATATTGTTCATGTCGATTCTGTCCCCCTCATAAACAAGCCGTGACGTCATAATGATATAGGGCAATTGTATGTCTCCAGTAACGATCCCAAGCGTCTTTGCGAAACCGAATTCGCCCCATCCACCTTACTGGAGAGCAAACAAACTTCAAAAATAGAGTTTTAGAAAGATCGATTGGAGTAAAAACAGGTTTTGCTAAATAACACTGCAAAAGGCCTATTTGATTAGATTCCGCTTCATATGAGTGGGACAAAAATACTTCTTGTCCGTTGTCTTAACCGTAACCGTACCGATCAGAAAGAAAAACTGTAGGGAAGCCATTTCAATGTCACGGCCCCACACCTAGGAAATCCGCTCTCACAACATGGTTTAAAGAGTCTGTGATATCTGTGTCCATTCAGTACCGCATAACTATCACATTAAAAAGTTTTAAACTGGAGTTTTACCGAAGAAATGCCATTTCCACCATCTTGTAGGGGATGCAAACGTGGCGCAAAACGTGCGGGGGTACTTACATGAAAAATGGGTATGTATGCGAGGCCAAGACTCAGACCCTGACCCTGTTTGACCCAATCCGAGCTCCAAAACCCTGATTGCACCCTTTTTGGAAAAACAAAAAAACTGATTGCCCCTTCTTGAAATTGTTTTCAAAACACGGTCGGATATAGACCCCGGCCGGTATACCGCGTACCGGGATTGCATGCAAAATACGGAACATTTCAAGTCGGGACGTGTCATTGGGTAAACAAATCAGCAGATGAAGTACATAGATAAGTACTGAAGTACGAGATGTATGGGAACCTCAGTGCTTGCATGTGGGCAGGCGATCAAAATGCGGCAACAGAATATCTTTTTTTGTCATAGTAGCCAAAAAAATTGAACCCTAACTGCCTAAAAAATCCTGAACCCCGACCCTGACTGCACCCAAATTATACTCTAATCCTGACCCTGATCTGCCCAAATCATGTCAAAACCCTGACCCTACCTGCCCAAACCGAGCTCAAAACCCTGACCCACCCGGGCGGCACATACATAATACGTCACAAACAGGAGTACCCCCCACCCCCCCCCCCCCCCCCCCCCCCCCCACCCCCCATATCGGCGAGAGTCAAGGCCGGAAGTGATCAATTCCGGCCTTCAGTCTCGCCGATATTTATGCTGATGTTGAATGCAGACGAGGAGAAAAGGCTAAATGGTGTACCTATACATCGCTATTGGTTAAAATTAAGGGCTCTTTCCACACCCCGTTTTGAAAAGTTGTCATATTCAAAATTGCATTGTACTTTCCCGTCTATTTTTTCCAACGGTGGTTTCTATGGCAACAGTATCACTCGTGGGTTTAGGCAACCAGTTCCTACAATTCTGTAAAGTTTTATGAATTTTTCTTGAAAGGTGGTCAGGGAAACAAGAAGAAAGGAATTTGCCTCGTTTTCATGTTCAAACCAAGCCTTAATTCGCCACTTTGGAAAAGAGTAGGGGATTGGGGCGAGGGTGGTCTCGCAAAGGCGCTTGGGATCGTTACAGGGGACACGCATCGTACAGAATACAAACAAGAGTAAGACTCGCTTGTCATCTATCTTTTCCATATCTTTTCCAATCCGCGCCCTAATGTCTCTATCAATTCCAAGCCCGCCCATGCCCCTCCCCCCCCCCCCCCCCGGGCATGGGCGGGCTTGGAATTGATAGAGACATAAACCTCACTTGCCATTCGCTCATACATCGTACTATACACACACCACACCAACTCCTTGATGGTCGTGCTCCAGAATGGGATAAGTGATAACATAAACACAATGCTTTGCTCCACACGAACACGCACTTGGACATGTCAGTTAGATTATCACCATATAAATAACATCGTAGGTAAAGCAAACCGCTCCCTTGGTTTCATAATATAAGAAGTCGAAAACCGTGGGGAGCTGTTCAGAAAACATCAAAAACTGGGGACACCATATAAATAACATCGTAGGTAAAGCAAACCGCTCCCTTGGTTTCATAAGAAGAAACCTTGGGAGCTGTCCAGAAAACATGAAAAAAAAAAGCCTACACTATATTTGTAAGACCACGACTCAAGTACGTACGCCTGCTGTATTTGAGACCCACATTTCCAAAAGCATCGTCAAGACATCGAGCTAGGTATTCAGCGTAGAGCAGCAAGATTCGTTAAATGTTGCTATAAATACGAACCCGGAACAGTTACGTTACCAACCTGAGAAGAGCTTAAATGGCCCTCCTTAAAGGAGCGGCGCAAAATGGCAAGATTAATTATAAATAGTCAAATCGCTACTACTATCCCTCCTTACATACAGAAACAAAGCCTTGTTACTCGCTCTTCCCATCCTCAACGTCTTATAAACATTGGTAGTTCAAGTAATATGTTCAAATTCAGCTTTTTCACTAGAACTGTCTAGGACTGAAATTGCTTACAAAATTATCTGTTAGAAAAAAGACAACGGTCAGCAGCTTCAAATCTGCCTTTGCTGCACACTTTTGCCATGACCAATAACTTAAAGGAGCAGTGTCACGATTCTGATTGGTCGTTATAGACAATGGCAAAATCACGCTATGTCACGCGCCGCTGCAAATTTCCCTTTCGATTGAAATAAATAAAATGCTGCTTTATGAAAATATAACATCAAACCTAACCATATAATACTGAAGTATAGTTTTAAAGCAATTTCGGCTCGAGATATTGTGCAAATACGCCGATGCAAGCGGATTACTCACGGACTTCTACTTCTGTCACATCTTTTGATTTCTTGTCCGCCTCACACATTTTCAAAACTTTGGGCATGAATACTAATCGTGACACTGCTCCTTTAATTTATTATTATTTTGTTCATTCTTGCACATGCACTTGTATTTTACCTAAAGTTTAATTAATGCACTGTACATGGCTTTTACCTTTGCGAATTACCATATATATATATAAATAAATTATTCAAGTGATTTTAACACGTCATGTCAGTCAAGTCAAGTTTATTTGCTTTCAGCATTATCATGCAAGCATATACAACTTAAATAATATAAAACATTATCACCATTATGGCTTGATTCAAATACTCGGGGCCGGAAGTCACGTGTCAGGTTGTAATAACAAAAATACTGCAATTATTCAGTACTATTTCACCGTTTACTTGTGAACCCTAGCTCTAAATACTTGAGAACTCGTTTTGTGACGGTTAGGGTTCGTTTTTGGGACAGGGAGACGCAATGTATTCATACGGCAGTCAAACACTATTCACTTCCGGCCCCTAGTACTTGAATTGCACCAAAATTATAAAAAAGTGACAAATTCACAAAGAATACATAAAATACGTTTTATTCTAATTTTCAAAAAGAAACACTTTCACCAGCGTTGGTATATATACAGTTAGCAGAACTGCTGGGGTCAAAACTTGCCGAAAAATGCTGAAATTGCAACTAGACAAATAAACACATCCTGTAAGTATTGTCGCTTTTTAATCAATATTAGTAAGTTTAATATAATGTGTTTACTTACAAATGTGGATCAGTATTGAAGCCCTTAGCAGCGCCAGATCCCGTTTCGTTAAATGTGAGAAATTTCCATCTTAAAGCCCGTAAAACTCCTGTCAGCTTTAGAAAAAACTCAACATCTTGGCATTTCAGTCGGAGAAACCTTTGATTTCAGCAACATAATAACTAAGAATAGCCCAAAACTTCGCTCGCACTTTGAACACTTAGTATGAATCGTATAAATTATTAGCGTTACGAAAATTTTTGCAGTGAAAATATTAGTGTTCAGTCCCAAATGCCGTGTGCACGTACGATGCGTAACTAGTTCCTGTAAAATCTAGTGTTAGTCTGCGTAACACTGGTATAATCGACTAAAGTCGATCAAGGTATGCTAACCGCCGTGGGAAGCGAGTAGCAGCTGACGTTTCGAGCGCTAGTCCTTCGTCAGAGCAAAAGAGGGAATTGTGGGTGGGGAGACGGTTTATAAAGTGTTGAGTGCATGATTACCGCGCTGAGGTAGTTGATTGTAGACGTGTGCACGTACCCTAGGTATCAGAGGTTTATTACCTCTATACACTAACTTTCAGCGAGGAGCGAAGCGATAAGAAAGGAAACCTCTGGCGGTTGCGCCCAGGGAAGGAGTGCTAGGGAGTGTTAAGGAGTGCTAAGGAGCGCAAAGGAGTGTTAAGGAGTGCTAAGGAGTGCTAAGGAGCGTTAACCTAAACACCTTATTGTCCGTCTGCAGAGTGCTCAAAACGTCGCAGCTTGGGTGGTGACACTAACCCGTAAGTGTGACCAAATAACACCTGTTTTGTTCAATTTACACTGGCTGCCGGTAGAAGAACCGATTATATTTAAGATATTATTAATTACTTATAATGCTCTACACGGAACGGCACCGTCATATATCGCCGACTTAATTTAATACTGCCTATATGTTCCTAAGCGTAACTTTAAATCTTTTTTTCATCAACCGGCTAGTAGTCCCACCATACAACTTGCGCTCCTATGGCTATAGAGCATTTTCTTGTGCTGCGCGTTCATGCCGGGATTCGCTGCCACAGGATATTAGAGCCTGTGACTCACTTATCAGCTTCAAGAAGCAACGTCAAGACCTATCTGTTCAAGAAGGCATTTTATTAACTCCAGTTGATTATATTTTATACATATCTTTGTTCACTTTGTACCATGTCATGAAAACGCAAATTATTATTATCATTTTACTTATAGTTTAGGCTAGCTTAGTTTTTAGTTTCTCATGCATTTGAATATGTCGGCAATAAAAATTAACCCTACAACTACAGCTAACTAATTAACAGCTTTACGGAAATGAGAAACTAAAAACTAAAAACAGTCAATTACAAATTAAGAAAACATAAACCTGGTGAAGTCTTAGGCTTAGCTTTTAAGTAGTTTTCTTGTTTTTTTTTTGCGAAACATTTCATGTAAATACGCATACGTACGTAAAACTAATATATTTAACAAATAAAGAAGCCTTAGCCATGTTTTATACTATCATAAAACACGATGGGCATTTGAGAACATGAGAGAAATGTTAAAGCACAAGCCGAAGGCGCATGCTTTCAACATTTCTAGAGTGTTCTCAAATGACCAGAGTGTTTTATGATAGTATAAAACATGGATTTAAGGCTTCTTTATCTGTTTTATAATATAGATTTACGCGCGCGATGAAAGTAAACCGCCAGTTGAAAACTATATAACACGGCTAACCATGTTATATACTCTGATAAAACATGGCTTTTTAGCCAATCAGAGCGCGCGTACTATCGTATCTATATTATAATTAACAAATAAAGAAGCCTTAGCCATGTTTTATACTATCATAAAACACGATGGGCATTTGAGAACATGAGAGAAATGTTAAAGCACAAGCCGAAGGCGCGTGCTTTCAACATTTCTAGAGTGTTCTCAAATGACCAGAGTGTTTTATGATAGTATAAAACATGGATTTAAGGCTTCTTTATCTGTTTTATGATATAGATTTACGCGCGCGATGAAAGGAAACCGCCAGTTCAAAACTATATTACACGCTCAAGCGTGTTATATACTCTGGTAAAACATGCTTTTTTAGCCAATCAGAGCGTGCGTACTATCGTATCTATATTATAAATATATATATATGGGCAAGCCCATGAGTGGAGCTCCCAATAATCAAATACGAAGTGATGCACGCGCATATATGTAATCGGAAATTAATTTACGAAAATAAATAGTGCATGTGTCAGTTGAGACTGCACGCGCATATGTAACGGTATGTAATGCATGCGTGCAGACGTAATTACGAAAATGAGTACTGTACGTGCAGATGAGTTGCACGCGCATATGTAACGGAAAAGGTGACGGCATACAACAGAAAGAACATGACGCGTATGCGTGCAAGCGAAGATGTAACGGAAATTAAATTTGGAAATTGAATAGTTTACGCATTACGGCAAAAAAAATACACTAATCATTGAGATAATTTGATATATTACAAGTTCTCATAAACGGGAGAAATAAATGTAAATGACAGGATGGTGTTAAAAAGCCATACAAAACCTCACGGCGGGCAAAAATTCTCTCGTGCACATCTTTTCGTCACAACGCATGCGCGTGACGTTTTGAATTTTGTTGTGGGTGTGGGTTCCCTGTGCAAAGAGCGGAACGAGGAGACGTGACAGAACTGAAATTTCGATACTTTTAATTTTCTTGCCTTTTTGCTTTGTTTATAGGGTTTTAGAAGTGATTACTATTAGTTCTAGAAAATATGTCAGCTTCAAATCTACCTAGTCGATCTGAAAAGGCTGAAGCGACGCCAAACCGACCAAAACTCGACAGAAAGGGTCGTTTAGTGGCTTTGGCTGAACTACAGGAAATGTTTCGTGGCTGTCTTGATCCAGAAGTTGTGCACCTAATACTCACAGAAAGCGATTTTAACGGTAGGTTTGAACCATTAGTATGGAAATTTTACGACTAGAGAACCATAATTACTTATCTTGCTTGGTTTATGTTGAATCTGGAATCTTCCTGCCAGCTTTTGACACGTACTCTTGATGATCGGTATAAACATAGGAAACATATGGGCCCAAACATGTTCATGTAGGCTCTTGGCTCTTGCAGTTGATGAAGATTAAAAGTTTGATAGTTCCTTGTTTGACTAAACGTTGAATATGTTATATTTTGGGAGCATTGAGTAAGTTTATATTGTATTTAAAGGATTTCCGTTAATTCCCACAAGCCTCGTGCATAAAGAAGTCATTCATGCAAATAATAGATGTAAGATTGTTCTCTTCTTTAATTGGATTCCAGTTAACATACACGCTATTTCTACCGTGCTTACATTTAATATTTCTCCTTTCATGTTGTTATATATAGTTGACCAAGCCCTGGACACTTTGTTCACATTGTCTAACAATACTACTCCAATGGAAAACCAGACTCCAACATCAAGCTTTGGTGTTGTGACTGAGACTGCTGGAGCCATGAACACTCTTGATGACTTTAGTGACTTCCCACAAAAAGCACCCTTGAATACAGGAGTTAGAACACTGCAGTATGTGGACCAAGATGTTGTACCAGACTCTCCTGTTTTGAACGTGAAACATAGACAGGAGTATGGAAGTACTGTGGTAGAAAAGCAATTTGAAAATTCAAAAGGTCAGGCATTAACATCACATCATTTCGAGCAACAAGTTTGTGACTACAACAGCACATTACTCAGTAGAGCTAATGATGAAAATGATTACCTGCTAAGTTATCACCCCTTTGACGATAAATCTAAACCTGTAAATTGTTTGTATAACCAAAATGAAGATGACACAAAATCAGTAGATGCACAGCCTGTACTGTTATCTAGTGGGAATATAGATAGGGAACAAAATGATTCTCAGTTAGGTGATGGAGCTTTGATGGTTTCTAAATCAAACAAGTCAAATATTTATGCAGCTGGGCATCTGGCACAAGCCATGTCACATCTTCAGATGGACTTACCACACCAAAGGACATCTACTGGCTCTGAGGGACCAGCAACAAAACATCCAGAGATAACTCCCATTATAACAAATGATTCAGCAATGGATGAGACAGAAGACGCAGTGAAATCTTCAGAGGGTTCTTTTAATTCTTTATTAAAACAGGTTGTGGAAGACAGTTCAAATACAGATGAATGGAAAGTAGTAAGGAATAAACAAAGCAGAGCACAACGTGACTATGTTGGCTACCCCATTTTATTTCCTGTTAAAAGAGAAACTACTATAGGAAACAACACAATAGATAGAGAAACATTGCTGACCAGTAAGAGGACAAGTAGTGATGAGGCAATAACTAAAATTAATTCTAGTGATGTAGGAAATGTTACTTTGGACAACCAAATGCTTGATAAAAATCTCCATTATTCAAAACAAGACCCCATTAAGCAACAGTCAAATAGTCAGGTTTCAACAGATCAACTACCAGTATGGCCTTACAACAATCACGTTGAAGAACTTGCTGATGGTGAAATTTGTTTACCTCCTGTATCAAGCAGCACAATAGTTCAGAACCCTAGTGTATTTTCACAAGCTCACTTCCAGCAACAAATGGGCCTCTTAGGAGCACCTAGACCCCATATGATACCACCAGGTCCTGGTATTCAACACTGGATGGGCCCATTTGATCCTAATATTAGGCCCTCGATGGGACCACCAGGCTTTCACATAAGGACTTTCATGGGACCTCCAGGATGGCGTCATATGGGACCTAGTGGCCCTGTTAACTGGAGGCATGTGTATCAGGGCCCAAATATGGCTGGTAGTGGACACGTTAATCAAAACATAAATCAGCATTCAGGTTATCATCATGACCAGAGAGGTAAGCATCCACAGGGTCAGCTAGGACTTCGTCCCAATACTGAACAGACTCCAAACTCAAAGCCAAGACCATCTACAGCTATTCAGCTACCAAGTATTGCAGGTGGCAAGGTGCTAGTAATAATGAGAGGCTTACCAGGAAGTGGCAAGTCAATACTGGCACAGTGAGTCTGCTTTTCTTTTTAGATTGTAACATTATTCTCTCTTAGATGGAGAGATGGGGTGGCATAGTGGTAAGCACTTCATCTCATCTCTGTGGCCCAGGTTTGATTCCTGACTATGGTGCCATATGCAAGTTGAGTTTGTTGGTTTAAAAGGAGGCAGTATATGGTCAAGCAGTTAACATGGCAGACTCGCAATCCAGGGATGTTGAGTTCAATTCCCTGTGCGTTTGACTACACTTTTAATAACCAGATGATTTGCCTCGTCGACTGGGATTCTTATTCTGTTTAGTTTATGGTTACCGGATACCTTCAAAACGAAAAAGATGGATTTTTTTTTTCACACAGAAATGTAGTTTTAGTAGTAGTGTCTCATATATCAAAAACTCCATTCAAAAAAAATATATATTGACGGAGAAATACCAAAAGGAAGTTTTTAACCAGAAGTAAAAGGTTCTTTTTGATTGACAGCAGATCAATAAACACATGACAAGTGCTCACTCGCCCGTAACGACGGTGTGGGAAATCGGCACATATTAAATTCATTTCATATACCAATGCATGTTTATGTTTATTGAGAAAAAAATTTCCACGCATGATTCCACAATTCCATCGGATGTTGGCCTTATATCTTACAAAAAGCAAGCAGGATGCCCTAACCCTAAACCCTTAGCTTGAAAAACAAAGAAAAAAGAAAAGCAAAACGAGGCCAAACAATGCATATGACTACAATTACAAAGCCAAATAGGAGTCCTCGCAAAACCCGACAAGCGTTCGTATTTTCACTTTCAGACAGAGTGCCGAGTGGTCCATTGATAAGAGTCAGCCGAGAGAATATTTGTTTCCAAGAAAGCTTAGATGGAAACGTAGTCTGGCGGTGACCCTGAATCGGTTGAACCACGATCTCGCTATTATTTGCCGTGCTGTTTCAGACGCCTGCAAATCGCTGTCTCCTCTACTAACGTTAACTATGCTGGCATTCAAGGTGTCTCTATAGGTGTTCACCTTGGCTTTGCCCCTCGAGGTCTTTTTGTCTTTCCCATTTTTCTAGCCTGGGAAACCAGCTGACTCTTACCGCTACCATTTTTCAAGTCACACAAAAAAGAACAAACATTTTCTCGGCACGTTGCTTTGATCGGAAATCAACATTGGCGGGAAATCTTGACAGATAGTTGAACTGTGATGAGAAATGACTGGCCAATTGTTGGAGAGGCGGGGCTTCAGATTGGGTATATTTTCTCGCTTTCGATTTTCAATCAAAATAGAGTTTTAAAAAAGCTCCCACTCAAGAGGAATTTATTCGATTTGTGCGAAATTTTTGCAAAATGTCAATTGATATCTCAGCTGCAAATCTATGTCGGGGAATTGGGAAATTCTAAAAAGAGAGCTCTTGACGATGTTTCCCGCATATCTACTCGGATTATTTTTCGCCTTTTCACGGAAAGCATGATAACTCGAATTTTGAAATTCCCCGGCATGGTTTTGTAATACGATTCCTCTGAAATACGACAAAGAAAACAGATTTTTAAACTTTAAAATATTTTCGGGGGTTGGAACTTCTGAAAGCCATCTTGCTAGATCGGAGAAACGGGATGGCGGAAAATTCAAGATTTTCAAAGAACTCAAAACTTTTTATGTATTCTTGTAGCCAATTTTATAAGCTTTAAAATGATACATGAATGATTTATCTACGATGTTTCCTCAAGGCGCTACATAATTTAGACTGGAAATGCACCGTGAAGGTATCCTGCTGCAGTTAAATGTACCATGTATAAATAAGTGCTATTATTTATTATTATTATTGGTACCAGTTTTTTCTGGGTTCTTTGATTTTTCTCCCTCCTCCAAAACCAACCTAAATTCCAATTGACTGGCAGAGGAATTCAGGATCAATCACAGTCTCTGGGAAACTATCCACCCACCCCTCCCTTGGGTGTCATGTGTAATTAATGATTAACCATTAAATTTAGGGTGAAACAGGGGGGAGGGGTTGGGGTTTTCCTGATTAATTAGTAGTCTGACCCCTTCTAGGCTGATCACCTAGAACACTAGTCATGTAAATTATGTTTTTTATATATATATTTTATTTACCAGTCATGTAAATTATGTTTTTTATATATATTTTTTATTTACCATACTGTGTTATTTTCCAGGAAGCTCAAATCCATTGGTGTTATCCTCTCAACAGATGGATACTTCATCAAGAATGGAAGGTAAATATCAAATTGCAAATTATAGCTGCAAAGCATTTCTTTTGGAACCAAGTCCACCAATGCTTACATGTACATCATGATTCCATTACCAGGATCATCCATCTCCCATACGGAGTATGTGAGTCGGCACATTCACAGATCAGGTTATTTTTAGAACATCCGATGTGAATAAATCCCATACCCCTGAGCGGAAGGATGATAAAATGCTTATTTTTCACAATGGCGAGGTATTCTCATTATATGCAATAATAATATATATTCATAAATCATTAGGAAGCATTGTTTGCCTAGAGTACATTGTTGCATGAGGCTTCTCGTTGTTTTTTTTGCGGCTAAAAATAGCCTGATCTGGGAATACGCTGGCTCAATGCATATTACAGATGGATGCTCCTGGTAATGGCTCCTAATAATTTTTCTATCATTATTTGTCTTAGTTATGAGTATGATAGCTCTCTTCTTGGTGAAGCACACGAGTGGAACCAAAAAAGAGGTAGGAACCAAAATCTGTAATGAGCCAGTGATTATAATTTATTTTATAATATAGATACGATAGTACGCGCGCTCTGATTGGCTAAGAAGTCATGTTTTATCAGAGTATATAACATGGTTAGCCGTGTTATATAGTTTTCAACTGGCGGTTTACTTTCATCGCGCGCGTAAATCTATATTATAAAACAGATAAAGAAGCCTTAAATCCATGTTTTATACTGTCATAAAACACTCTGGTCATTTGAGAACACTCTAGAAATGTTGAAAGCACGCGCCTTCGGCTTGTGCTTTAACATTTCTCTCATGTTCTCAAATGCCCATCGTGTTTTATGATAGTATAAAACATGGCTAAGGCTTCTTTATTTGTTAAATATACATGTAATAATCAGTCATTCCTATAGCAACATTTCCAATAAATGTCCAATGGAGTTTAACAATTCACTACATCAACGTAAATAAGTATAAAATAATACAAATGTATGTTATCTATCTACATTTAGATATTTCACAATATTCTAAAAGAATGTCAATTGTTAAACCAAACTACAGATACATGTACACCTAATTTCGAGAACATTGACATATAAACAACAAGAAACATGTACAGCAGAAACATGTACAAGAAACATGTTCTCTGCTGATCTCTTACGTTGTCTTGTTTTTTTAAATATTTTATTTGACAGCGTTTATGCAACTCAAAAGTAGGTGTATATTTTATAAGGGAGTTTAAATAATTAAAATTTACATTAATATTAAACACTAATATTGAGAAATTATAAGGAGTTAGCATGATGTATTGTATTTAACAATTAGACTATGTCAAGCTCAAAGTTTCTATTGGCTGATAATTGATGAGGAGCATAGCTCCGAGTAAACTATCAGCCATAGGAACTGAGAGTGAGTAGTCTAATTGTTTTAGTAGAAACCAACTAGTACTTAGTTCAATCTTAAACTGAACCAAGATGTTTTGACGATTTGGCAGCCATTGTTTTGCTTTTGAAAATGGGCCTTTTCGTTACTCACTATCTATCACAGAATAGATAGTGAGTAGCTTAGCCAATCAGATTGCAGGATTTGTGATAGAACTTAACTGTAGTTGGTTTGTACTAATAGTGTTTTCAGTTTCTTGTTAACTGAATCAAACTCAAACCAATCAGACCAATTTACCACAGTACATGTAATTGAAGGGCACATGTATTAACAAATGACTTGTGATGAATTTATAGAATTCTCTTTTTTCCCTGTATTTGTGAGTATAACAAATTCCTCTTTCATTTCAGCAAGGAAATCAATGGAAGAAGGGATTTCTCCTATTATCATTGATAACACTAACACACAGGCATGGGAAATGAAACCATATATATCAATGGTACTGTACTGAAAGAAATATTTAAGGGTTAGAGACTGGCATGCATGTTTTATTGACAAATACAGGCATGTGCTGACTGTACGATGAATGAAAAATAATGAATACTGCAGTATGAAGAAATGTTGAGTTAATTCATACAGTCAGCAAGTGCCTGTATTTGTCAATAAAACACAAACCAACCAAGTATCCAACCCTGGCTTTTAATAATCCAATGGAGTGCACAGTGTGCTGTGTGTAAGGGTTAGAGACTGCTTGTGAGTGCTTTATCTACAAGTAGACTAGGCGAGATTTCGGAAAATCGTAAGTCATGAGGCATTTCTTAGTAAAAGTTGGCGACAGGTGCGTTTTTATGTGATTTTTGACGCTGAATCCGAATTTTATTGTCGCCAACGCTGATTTGGCGTTTTTTAGCGGGAAAATGACGTCACAACTTTTGCGCAATAGTAAATCTGAAGTTAAAAGATATAAAACGTTTGAGGACATTTCTTATCGAATTTCATCACGTTTGAATCTTGAATCACAAATATCTTTCATGTTTTTGTTGATTGCGAGAAAAATGAATAAATTAAGGGTTCTCATGACGTCATATGGTGACGTCATAGGCGATCATAAATCCTACTGTAGGTTATCGTTGAATGTCTAAATAACGTGAGAAAAATGCCGAATATACTACTGCTTAATTACAAAGCAATATTGTGCGCCCGGGAGGCGAAATAATATGAAAACTCGTACATTTTGCTGGTATGGTAGCAACGCTGCACTACACTGTTTACTTCTCGCATTTGTTCTTGCAGGAAATGTTTTGGTTCGCAGAGCAACTGCAAACGCCAGTACAGTGAACAATTTTGCTTTCTTGCAGCCACAGCGCAAAGTCGTGCACCCGCTTTTACAAGAGCAGCATATGATCTCCTTGCACGCGTTCGGGATAGGTTCCTTTGTCATAAGGAGTGGAACAAGTTTACTGTCGCCATCTGTCACCCATCCCATTCCGTCTGGGTTTGGCAGGGAAGGTTGCTGACATTGAGCTTGTTTCCATATCAGTGCTTGGTAGTGCACGCGTTTGATGTGCAGCTCCAGTGCGTCCTTTGTCGGGGGTAATGCTTCGGGTTTCGCGGTCTTCGAAAATAGAAGAACCCGTGCATCGTTCGCAGATTCAATGTTCCCACATTTGTAAACTGCGCAGATGAACTTCTCGGCATCCCTGATCTTGTTGACCGTCAGCTCTCCTTCACCTAGCGACGCGAGAAGGTGGTGTTTCTCTATAAAGATCTTCCACGCTGACACTTTGGTGTGGTTGCAGATATACGATGTTGTGTCGCAACCAGTCAGCGCGTGGAAAGGGAGGAGCGCGGACAGTGATCCTGCCGGGAGATTGTCGCTAATAGCCGTGATATTAAAGAACTTGCGCTTGGCCGCTGTTCAAGCCATCATCCACACATTTGCAGCTGGAATATTCGGCGAATGCGCCACTAGAAGTAAAAGTACGTCGGTATCTCTTGCCGACACAACTACCGTGTCGCAATTGTTGGCGATGGAGTGTAGAATCAGTCTAGTATCGGCCTCTTCGTGATCTGCACAAAACACTGAAGGATCAACCACTTGGTTAGACGACTGCGCTTCTTTCCGATCTGTGAATCCACCAGCGACAACAATGACTTTGTCTTGCGGTGCATTTGTAATCAAATGCTCGGATACGAATCTGGCCAAGTCTGCCTTGTTCTCTGGTAAAGCTAAAAAGTTTGACCAGTTCGGGAGCGGAACGTGCTTGTTCTCAATAACACGACGAATGGGGCGAATAGTTCTGGTACGCCGTTCTCTCGTGCCTGCTTTGATTGAACTCTTATCATATCTATCAAACACTACGTGGATCTGCTGATAATGCGAACCTGCTCTTAATACTGCAGCTTGGAAGCTATCTGCATAGGCTCCGAACATTTGGGCGTCGGCAGGCTTTCCTATTGCTGCCACTAACGCCATTCCGTCTATCAGCAAGCACGCACTCCCTTGCAACTCGATCGCATTCGGACACTCCATTCCCTTGGTAAGAACATCAGCCAATAGCGCTTTCTGGCCGGTTCTAAGTTTACCATTTGTCTCTGCCAGTGATATCGGAACTGGCATTAACTCGTGCGAAAGGACATTAAGCAAATCTACTTGTCGACCAGCTCCATAAGCAACGATAAGACGCTGTAAAACACTCCTGTTTGCCCGTAAAATTGTGTTCTTTTCCTTCTCTTTACTTCCTTTGACGACTTGATATAATGTGTCGAAAGTAAGAGCATTGTTCTTGTGCATTGCGTCCGAGAACTGAACCTTGGTTTTCTCTTGTTCGTCATTAGGTTGCTGTGCCCGTTGAAGCGGTGCAATCAACGTTGCTGCACAAAAACTTTGACCTGTTTCTGTCCTAGATCTTTCGTGCCTAATAGTGACTCCTGAATCTTGTCGGTGACAAGATCTTTGGTAGCAATGTTATGAAGACAATCTGGATGAGATGTCGGTGAAAACAAGTTATGCTGCTCCAAGACGGAAACCAGTGATTCCTCATCCTTGTTGTCGCGAAGAATCCTCCCTGGTGCAGACTCGTTGTGAGAAAACGTGTCTTCTTGTAGTAGTCCAAACATGTCATGAGTTTTCTCGGCTATCTCCGACCGCAAATTATATGAAAGGGCCCACCTAGAAAATTCCAATTTTTAAAAAGAGAACATAATAAATTAATATGCCATCCAGTACAGGAACTAAATAAATATGTATTATAAACCAAGCTCTTCAACTCACCTGCTCAAGGCTGAAGATGTCTTGGTTATGCCGACGATTCCACCTCCTCGTTTACCGATTCCGTTCAGCCACTCAAGACTGTGGTCAGCGCTCACCTCGTTGAACTTGCCCTCGCTCCACTTAACAACGAAGTTACCCTTCTGGAACTCCTGTAGAACTACATGCGGCAGCTGCTCCATATCCGCGATAAAAACCGATCCCCACTTGGCGTAATTCAGATGGTCGTATCTGAAAAAGTGTGGAAGCATGGAGCGGAAGCTATCCAAATACAACTCCCAGTTGCCCTCCCATTGCGCGCGGGTAAAATCAAGTAGGGTAGACACCATCTCAATATAGCTCCACCAAAACTGAAAGTTTACATTTCCCTGAGACTTCTGCGCCACGAACGCATCAAACACCGTTTGAAATTCTGGGGACTTCAAAGATGTAATCAGCTCATTGACTTGCGCTGAAGACAATAGATGCGAAATCTGCCGAGCAAGATGAGCGTTCGACCTTTCACAAGATCTTAGTAACAACGGCATCAACATGCGCCATAATGCTTGCAGTGTTATCTTATGCGCGCGCATTGCTCTTTTATATGCCTTGCCGTTCATCACATGCTCAGCTGCATTTGGTCCAAGGAGATCACTCTCCACCCACGAATCAACAAGCCCCGATCCCTTCATATGATCTCCAATCGTCTTAAGAAAGTTCATAGATATATGGAGACCGCCGAGTTGTACGACAAGTCTCTCTTGATATTGTGGAACTTGCCATTTCAACTCGACTAACTTGCAGTACAGCGCTTGATCTACGGTGATAATAGTGTAGCGCTGTCCAAGCGCGGCGGACACATGCATACATTTCTTAATGACTGTGTTCAAGGTGTCCATTTCGTGCGCGGGTGCTTGAATGATTGGCATGTACCCCACCTTTGTTACTTCTGGTTGTTCTTCTCGTGATAACGACTGGTTAAACCCCGTCCACCCCCTACTGATAACGCCTTTGCATCGTAACATGTTCAATGCCAAATCCGTTGCTTTGGCAGCTTGCTTAGCTCCTTTGTTGTCTTGAGCCACATACCACGTCGTTTTAACTGCCTTGATAAAGACAGGGTTGCTTTTTCTCACATCAATCGCTTCAATCTTATCTAACGATTCCGGAACACTAAGGCTGCGTTTCTTGGACGGACTTACACCGTCAAGTAATGACATATTTTCCGTCCCGCGTTGCCATGCAGCAATTTGTGTTGCGTGAAATGTGTTTTTACCATCCATCGTTTCATCTAAAATGTCAATGTTATCGGCAGAGAAGTGCACAAACCTTCCTTGCACCAGATTTGGCGGAATTACAGTACCACTCTCTTCATCTAAAGTCTTTAGAACACTCTCAGCTAAACCTGTGTCAACTTGAAGAATTTGGTCGTAACTCAGAATGTGGCCTGCCTTGTGGAAAAGTTTTACCAGATCTTTGGACCTTGTGACTTGGTGAAGGGTGCTCCCTAGTCCAATGTGCTTGGGTGTCCATTTCTTTCCATTGCTTACTCCGTAGACGATGTCTTGAGCAACAGCAACCGCTTTGCTACGCACCTCAGCCTCTTTCTCCTCGATCGTTTCCTCGTCTAGAAGTCGTTCACCGCCGAACAAAAGATGTAAAAACAGTTGCAGACTTTCGGGAACGCAATCACTGGCATCGAGCGCGCTGATATTCAGCCCTTGGTAACCAGGGGTTTCTCTTAGGTCAGCGCGTATCTTCAGCGCAACATGAACAAGCGACAGAAATATATCGCCATCTTGTTGGTGATAACCTGGCAGAGCGTGCAATTCGTCATCTTCGTCAGCTGGACTCTGACTTACTATCTGGGACAGAGCCATGTTGACGCACTTCTTGGGAATGAGCAGGGTGTGTCGCTCAGAAGTCCCCCTATCAAGTGACTGCACACACTCTACAATGTCCCCAACCATATGCATGAGTTTATCTTTGAATGTTGCCCTGCGACTTATAAAAGAAGGGGGGATCGTAATTCCCGCCTTTTCAGCCAGAGTGGTATATCTATCCCATACATCATTAAGTTTGATAACATGGCCCTTGTCAGCCGCATACTCTAATTTCCCGCGCAGCCAAACCAATGCTAAGTCATTGTCTTTCATTTCACTCTTTATCTTATCCCTGGATCTCTTGAATGCACTAAAGCATGATAGGTGGTACTTGCCTTCGGCCGCTATTAGATCCGACACACCCGCTAATCTAACGCGTAGTTTATAGTTAAACTTAGCAATCTCGATAATTTGTTCACTCATCTTAAATGTCATAACTGACGATAAGCGCTCCTTCGTGTGAACCTGACAGAAAGCGCATTTGTCCCAGTCGACCTGTTCTGTTTGGCTGCGCATCTTACTACGCGGACTTGAGATCAGTTCAGCAGTCGCATCACTTTTGTCAAACTTTTGCTGTAAGCGCTGAATTTTATCCTTGCTTGTAAACAGAGAATAGCACTTGGCATGCCAAACAATTGAAACCTCAGTATTACCTATGATTTCTTCCAGCCGACTGATTGTTTCCCTGTTCTCGACATCTCTACACTTGGTCCGCAAATTCATGGCCTTGCGAACTACGGTTCTGCTATAGTCATAAGCCGCTCTCAAATTATCATCTCTATGACGCCGCTGGCAGAAAATACACGCCTTTAAATCGACTTCTGAAGGTCTTTTTAACGCTAAAACGGGATCCATCGTTGCAGCTCGAACGTGAAAGACCAAGCAAACAAGAAAACTGATAGAAGAGATTTCCCACGCCGACTAATTAAGTAAACAAACACTGGCGAGACAATGATGCCAGAAAAATCCTCACTTTAAAAAATAGAAGCAGATGTACGGCAAAAAAAATCAAAATAACAAAGTTTGTTACTCGCGTAACCAAATTCAATCGAGATTCAATTTTAAAGTTTCAATTTAAAAAACTTAAAAGGTAACATTTAATGAACTTAAAAGTTTCCTAAATCAGACGATGGAAATGTATTATCGCAAATTTATTTCATGTCTTCATATTTTCCTTTGAAAAGGTGTAATATATTATATCAAGATAGCAATAAAGCTTTTCAAATATCTTTTACAAATTAGACAAGCGTGACTAGAAATTTCATTTCATTGAATCAAAACAGCCAGGGCGCCGCCAACATTCTTTCATATTTTTGTAAATATGAAATGTAACGCCCCCTAATATTGTAAAACGTTTTAAAATAGTTTCAAACTCAAATTGTAAATAAGTATTTTGCTCTGCTAGTTGCTAAAAGTTTACTAGAATTTTATAAGACTAAAATTGCCACCTTCACTAGACACAAAAACAGCACTGAGGCAAATACGACTTTATGCTTGCATTTCCGGTCATTAGGGTTTGGTCTTTACATATATTTTTTTTATTGAATTGGTAAATTCGTGCTCTACACAAATCTTATTCTTTTCTTCCGTTTTGAGCTTTTTTTTGCAATTCACAACAACATAATGACGTTTTGCGGTTTGGAAATAAAAACGTACAAGAAAGACAATGTCACTTTAACTGTCAATCATTATGACGTCATTTTCCCGCTAAAAACGGAAAATCAGCGTTGGCGACCACGAAATTCGGATTCAGCGTCAAAAATCACACAAGAAGACACCTGTCGCCAACTTTTACTAAAAAATGCCTCATGCACTCTAAATATTGGACTTCTTGAATTTTTCGCCTAGTCTAAAGTACAGGCACACGCTGACTGTACGATGAACGAAAAATAATGAATACTGCATGAGGCCGAAGGCTGAATGCAATATAAATGAAGACATTTTGAGTTCATCGTACAGTCAGCATGTGACTGTATTTTGCTGATAAAACACAAACATAAAGTCTCTAACCCTTTTAATATTCAAACTGAGTGCACTGTCAGCCATGAATTTCAATTGAAATCATGCAGTTGTCAATAACAATTTCATAAAGAAGTCAAATATTTCGCATGAATTAAATCATTTTACGGTAAATAACTCCACAAAGAAATGTCATTTCAATAGACAATGAATAAATTAACAGAAGTATATACATGTAGATAACTTTGCAAAGAATAATTTACTTTGGCGTTCGGTCAGTTTAGCTGACGCCTTGCGAGTATGATTGTACATTTAATTCGAAAACGTTCCTCTTGGAGCCATGTATTCAAATATTAATTATTTTGCTGGCTGAACTCCTAGATGGTCTACCTTCTTTAATAGTTTCTTTCATTCGAAAATAACTAACCTGCAGATTCCATTGGGGCAGTGAATTGAAATCTTGACTTGAAACCCGCTCGGCTCCCAAAAACCTGGGTTTTTGAACTATCCACTGACTTCTCGCTTAATTTTCTCCTCTTATTGACAGAGTAAGGTCTCGGAAATGAAATCCATTTCTTAAGTAAGACTACTAGAGTGTTGTAGAAACTTTTGTTCACTCAGACACATGTTGACTTGTTGAGTTGTACTTCCAGCACTCACAAATCAGCCATTTCCAACGAGCGATTATGCAAATGTTCGCCTCAAAATATATATCTTCTGTCACACAGGCAACAGAGTTCAACCCTGCCATTACCTTTCTAGTAATTGTCTGCATTTTCACTGTTTAATATGCAATTGTAATGAGGTTTTCCAAGCCATCCAAACAATGATGTAACTAAGTGAAGGACTAGGTCTCCCTTTCCCTAGGTAAGAGAGGGTCTGGGTCAAGTGCTGTGGTCACCAATAATGCATGCTCATTAGCCAATGACATGCTTGGATTTTGTACAGTGCACGAAATTTGAACATTAATCACCAATAAAGCACTGTCATTAGCCAATCACCTGCTTGGATTTTTTACTGTGCACAAAGTTGGAATATTAAATAACAACAGTAGTAATAATAATAAACCTCAATCGACTGCTAGGATATAAGGAGAGATGTAGACAAAATGGGTAAATTAAAGTATAGTGTTTAGAGGAACAATGGAGCTGGAACATTGTTCATTTTACTAATCCATTCTGACATTTATTTAAATGCTGTACTATAAATACATCTTATTCACACATGATATTTTAGATCTGCCTACTGGGATCTCCAACATGAAAATAACCACTCTTATGTCAAAGAGCACCAGTCCTATGAATCAACATTTTTGGAAAGTTTTAATATTATAGGATGAAATCCCAAAAAGATATTAAGGTTATCGTATACCTTCAGGGTACTGTTCCGGATAAAATTAAGTAGCGTCTCGAATATTCGTCGTATTTAGATAAATTATACCTCATTTTAAAGCTTATAAAATTGGCTACAACGTTATACCTAAGGTTTGTAATTTTGATAAAAGTGCGAATTTTATATAAACTTCTTTTCCGAACAAGCGAGTTGGTTTCCAAAAGCTCCAACTCCACGTCAATTTAATGAATTTAAGATCGGTTTGCTTTTCTGGACTCCCGCAGTCCTTGTTTACGAAATTGTGTCGGCGATTGTGGAAATTCGAAGCCGTTCTGAAGATATTTTGGTCTTCGTGAAACTGCTAACGCACAATCCAAGTATAGTTGCGAGAATCGCTCTCAGCGCCTCTCTTTTGAAAATTTAAAAAATCGCCGACACAGTTTTTTAGCTGATATAATTACGAACAATCTGTGAAAATTTGAAGAAATTCGCACAAATTCGCGTCGAGTTGGAGCTTTTTTGAAACTATGTTTAGAACGAAAATAGAAAGTCAAGAAAACGCTCTGAAAAGTTTTAACCGGCCGGCGAGACTGATTCAGGTGCCCCGCCTCTTTCACAGCAATCAAACACCTTCTATAAAAAGCAGCCAATGATGTTCAACCAGTGACTGAGAAATGTCACAGTCAAAACTGGCTTCCCACCAGCAGCATGAAAGCAACACAATCAAAGGTCTTCGCGCTCAGTTGAGTTTCGCGTTTTCAATCACTCTTCATTATGGTCAAAACCAAGAATAAACCGGTCAAACGCCAGAATAAGGCAATTGAAACGGCAAAGGATAAACCAGCTAAAGACAAGAAGAAGGCAAAACCAAAGCACAATGAAAGCAGACCAAACGGACGCGGAAGATGAAAGAAAAGCACGAGGACAGATAAATTACCCGAAGAATCAGCTCGTGAATATATGCTCCGGAAAATGTCAGAGATTGGGCATGTTGTTGTAGAAATGCTTAAGAGGAATCAAGTGGCCTATAAATGTACAACAAAATAGTTTAGCCACTGGTAATAAGAATATATAATTTCGAACATTTCTTTGATTTGTTCCTCTTTTTTGAACTCCAAGGACCAGATACTTGTTTTGAAGAAGACATCTACGGATAATTTTAGCAAATACGCTTCGAATTTACGATGACATATTTATGTGAGAAACGATTCGATACAACGCTGACAACAAGCCACAGATCGAACTCCGAACTGAACAGTAAACAACTACTCCCGCGCTTAGCTACGGTTGAATGCTCATGATGATTGATGTGGTGTATGAGCTGTCAATCAAAATATGTAACGCAATCTTCGGTAAAATGTTTCTTTTTTATATTTCTCCGTCTAGATAAAAGAAAATTCAACCATTTTTTTTTCTGTTGGATACTTAACACTCTAAACTTTGTTTTTACGTGAAAAAAATTTGTTTTGAAAAATTCGGCTCTGAAGCTATACGATAACCTTAAGGATGGGATTTATAGACTTTTGTATGGGATTTTGGAATTTTTGGAATTTTTGGAATTTTTGTATGGGATTTTGGATTTGCATAATGTAAAAGTTAAAGGTTTAAGGAGAAACAACTCTTTCCTCCAAAAGAAGGTGTTTATGTTAGTAAGCTGTAGAATTTTGAAAATGAAATAATATTTCTCTGTGTAGTTATTGATGATTTTGAATCTAAAAAAAAACTGTGAATGCATGACTGCAAAATCCCAAACGAAAGTCTAAATCCCATCCTTGATATCCTTTGCTATTACAACTTTCCAAAAATGTTGATTTATACATGTAGGTGCTCTTTGAGATGACAGTGGTTATCTTCATGTTAGAGATCCCAGTTTTCTAATCAAAGAAAATCATCATGTACATGTATTATACTGCATTCTAGCTCTTCCTCTTCTCTTGTAGTTCAAATATTGTTACTGAGTTTGCCGTCTTCCACCTGTTTGCTGTTAATGGCAATGTTTATTCAATTTCCTGTCCCTACAAAGATCAGTAAATGTAGTTTATGGAACCTGTCAGCTAAGTACAGGTCATCAGTCAGGCAACACTTCTAAGTTCAGACTTGTTGTCATTTCCATCTGGGGTGGATCCGGGATTTATCAAGAGAAATGGGGGTTTTATCAAGAGAAAGGGGGATTTTATCAAGAGAAAGGGGGTTTTATCAAGAGAAAGGGGAGTTTATCAAGAGAAAGGGGAGTTTTATCAAGAGAAAGGAGGGTTCTATCAAGAGAAAGGGGGCGTTCGATCGAGCCTCCTTTTACCCCAACAACAACATAATTTATTTGTGTCAATGAATTACAAAGTGATACTTAATGGAGAAAGAGAATAACAGGGTTGACACGAGCTGTCTGATCCCCTGGATCTGCTACTGTCCATATCATGTTCTTTTGACTCATAGCCCTCTTAATGATTGCATTGCCATCCACCACCTACATTGTAGCCTGCAAACAGGCTCATGGGAGGGGGAGAATTAAAGGATGCAATACAGCTTTGAATATCTGTCAGGGATGTGGATAATAGCTTGGCAGCAGGCCATTTCCCCAGCTGAATTAACTTGTTTTCAAGAATGGCCAGGCTTTGAGCAGGAAATAAGCAAAGAACATCATGATATCATCATAGAAAATGGCCCCTCTACATGTTTGATCTGGTTATCTCTAAAATTATCAATTATCCTGTCTGTGTCTAAATTTTGGATGCAAAACTGATGATGACTCTATCCACATGTTAATTAGATTTGATATCTTAGGCCCATTCCAGATGCTGCTGGACTGATGTGCCAAATCTAATTAGATAAGCAAAGCCACCCTAATTGTGGGAAGTCAATATTTTCACAGGACTTCAATAATGACCTTTTGTTTAAATTGCATTTGGCACATGAGTGGAGCGGCTGCTGATACGAGCCTAATGATGGATCAATGTAGGGAATAATTCACATTTGTATATTGTCAGTGCAGTCTCTTCTCCTATTCTAACTGGGATCCCGGCTATGGCTACCACTTTCCAGCTGTTGTCAGAAATGTTGAAAACATTTGACTTTCTTTTTGTACTTCGTTGCTTTTGCGACCGCTGTCACAAAACGATGATATTGTTTATTCTATAAACTACAGTGTTTTACAAGGATTTCCAGCACTAAGAAACATCGTATCTGAACACACGCCGTAAATATACGATAATTTTACGTGTGTGGATATCGCCTTTCAGACAATCCGTGATTTCTCAAGCCCAGGTCCAAGTATTGTGTATAAAATCAATAAAATAATAGATGGACACTTGGAGATATGGAATTCATCTTCTCGTGTTCAACTCGATATCTCACTCGTTCGGTGCGCTCATTCGTGAGATATCGAGTTCAACACTCGAAGATAAATTCCATATCTCCGCGCGCCATGTATTATTCTCTCTATATATTATAAATAATGTGATAAATAATATATGTATAATAATATATGTATATCATAGAGTTTTTTTAACGTACATGTAGTTAGACCATTAGTTAGATAATTAAACTTTTTACACATGACCCCACAAGCGGTAATGCTTAAATACTATCGTGTATAAATAAATATTATTGATTGATTGATTGAAAGGACGTTGTCCTTAATCCTCTGCATTATATGACTTATTAATGTTGTTTTAATATACAGGCGCGACGTCTTGGGTATACTGTAGTCTTCAGGGAACCAGACACACCCTGGAAATGGAATGCTAAGGAATTGGTAAAGTAAGTACGAGAGATCAAGACTTAATGATCGTAAGCCCATCGTAAGTTATAATTGTAATAAATAAATCAACTATCGGGTTGTTCCACTGTGTCAAGTTTAGAAAGCCTTTCTTGTCAAACGAAAGGCATGAAGCGTTCTCTTCAACTTAATTAATCTTGACATCACCTTTTATAGAAAGCAGTAAACCTTTCACTCTTTGATCCTTTCTCAGGCGCAATCAACATGGCGTCAGTCTATCAGGAATACAAAACATGATGGAACGCTACGAACATGATGTGACAGTCGATAAGATCCTGAACAATAAACGAGAGACCGGTGATGACAAGAAACCGAAAGAGAAAAATGCTAGCACATCGCAGAACTCTGTACATGTGAAAGAAACCACAGGGAAAGCTATAATTGGTAAACAGGTATTGACCTCGGATTCTAATTCAGAACATGGTGGAAATGACTCGAAGATGGGTGTGAAAATGAAGCAGGTTGACTCTGTACTTATTCAAAACACAAGCAATACTAAAACGCACGATGCGAAGGCGACATCTCGTACTTCAGAGAAGTTACCAACGTCCAAAAAAGCAGGCAACGTAAAGAAACGATGTAAAGAACAGGAACAGAGTGATGAGAAGAAGAACCGAAGAGTGAACATCCGCAAGAAAAACGTGGAATACAGCCATGGCAGTCGATCACCTGTTGAAGATATAGAAATTCCTAAGCCGCAAAGTATTCACAGTGCAGAGGATTCAGGGAGCGAGAGCATTAGTAGTACATCTAGATATGAAGATTTGTCCAGCGAGAGCTCTCAACCTAAACCTCAGCGTGTTCCTAGGATTAGACGGCGGCAAATTGTCAATGAAGAGGTGACTGAACTTAAGGATGGGGATGTGCTGCATGGAGAACTAAGTTGGAGTGACAAAGATGGTAGTACTTCGGTCGGAACTGAGAATGAAGAAACTAGGAGTGAAAGAAGTAATGATGGAAGTACGAGAACAGAGGACTTTGATGGGGATAATGAATCAAGTCCACGACCTAAGGAGCAGCGTGTCACGAGGAGAAGACAACATAATGGTAGAATAATGAGGGGTCCAAAAATGGGCGACTTCGATGGCGATGAGGTTGGAGGTGAGCCAGTCCATGAGAAAAATGAAATCACTGAAGGACAGCCAGTTGAAGAGGCTGTAGATGGAGAGGATGCTTTGGTGGTTTCTCAAAAACTTGGTCAACAAGAATCAAATGCGTTTTCCGATATTGAAAAGCTTCCGGTAATGTCTATAGAGCAAGTTGATGGGGTATGTAGCGAATTAGGGCACCAGGCATCAACATTAACGAGATTACCTACTGAAAATCAAGAATCCAATATTCTTGTCATCTCAGGTAAGGAAATCACTTTGGACCTTGATGGAAATTCATCAGAACCTGATGTATATGTGGAGGAGGAAGATAACTCTTCATCTGCATCAGATGAGAAGAGAATACCCATAGAACATGATGATGGTTTCAACCAAGTCAGTGATCCTCTGGAGCATTCAGGAAGTAGTGAGTCAAGTGACAAACTTTATGATTCCAATAACAGCGATTTCTATGAGAATGAAGATGATAGCGCCATTAGTGAAGAAACGGCTCACAGATGTTCGACATTGTCTAAAGATGAACCCAATCTTGAAGCCAAAGAATGTGTCCTATCCATACTAGTCAACAATCATGAGAATAAATGTGAACCAGCTCTTGTTACAGCAGCTAATGGACATATTTCAAAGGAAATGACCACCAATTATTGGGCAGAAACGAGTTCTGATACTCTTGCTCAAGATGGGTCAGAGAAAGTATCCAATGTTGCTTTGGAAAGTACATTTTCTCAATTTGGTAATGATCCTCCTCTTCACTCAAGTGATATGACAACTTCTGAAACAATTGCATTGGATAGAGCTTTAAAAGAAGATGTCGGAAGGGCGGAGGGTGAAGAACCACTGCCTGTTGCGTGCTCTGTTGCAGAAGGAAGCAAACTAATTAGACTACTTTGTGATACTGCCATAAAGCCACCTCCTCTGTCAACGCTCCTGGCAGCTGCAGCAAAATGTAAGCCGTCGGCATCTCGGTCAAAGCCTGTAATGATCCAAAACAAAAACCTCACAGGGACTAAAAAGAATGGCAAAGTAGTTGATTACTCGAGGATAAAACAGGTCGATTATAGCACAGGTCTTGTTTCCTATGATGAAAGTAGCAGTGATGAATTAGAACTTGAATTAAGTTCTCTACCTTTGGAGGAGAACGAGAAGAGTTCCTTAGAAATCGATGATAGATTGTCAGATGAATCCATGGCTGAGGAGGAGAAGTTTCTAATGGAGATACATGATTCAGACGACAGTGAATCTAAGCTCGATGATGACGAGTTTTTAGTTTCTTGTTTCCCTGATGTTGACTTGCAAGTACTGCAGGAAATCCTCTCCAAACATCAAGGTGATGTACCTAAAGCTGTACAGGAGTTGTTATCTCATGATGAGGTACCTTCCGATGGGGCTGAGCAAGAGTTACCAATTTGTGCCCATCGGGTAGAAGACCCCATCCAATCTGGAACCTCATTTGAGGAAGTTAACGTTATGCATGAAAGTGATGTACCTAGTTTTCCGGATTCATTTGCGTTACTGGGGCAGCAAAGGGAGGTGCCACCAACTGAGAGCCCTCCTCTCCGTGCTTACCAGTCATTTCAAGAGGTTGCGCAGGGTGCTCCTGACTCCCACATTAGAGGTAGCTATGATCAAGCTGATCTGGCATCCCACAGGCTTGCAGCTGGCAGCCAAATGAACTTCCAGCTCACTTTGGAACCTGCCGTGGCCTTTCACCTCGTAGAGCTATTTGGACCCATCGCCGGTGTCAATCTGGAGGGTAAGATGTGACTGTAAGAGGGTGAGATAGTAGTAGATGAGGGTTGGAATATTATTATGCGATGGTGAGGTATTATTATGCGAGGTTGAGATATTATGTGAGGGTGAGATATTATCACATGAGGGTGAGATTTGTCGAGGGTGAGATATTATGAATGCATTTCGCTTCTTTCATTGGATTCTCTTTGACATGCTTCATTTGTGGTTGCTAGATGTCATCAGCCTTGTTCAAATGTTGACGTAAGGGCTTGAAAACATGCTTCCATTTCATTTGTATTACGTTGTTACAACCGATTTCATTCAAGTTTTTGTTATTTGTTACACTGTTTACGTTGATGTTGTAACTGTGTTTTTTTAAGAAGTAAGGACAATTTGATAATTGTAAAGTATAAAAAGAGCAGTATTAAGGTTATCAGTGTACAGCAGCCAAAGTAGCAGAAGCTTTCGAGTTGGCTACTGTGTTAATAAATAATAATGGCCATATTTATATAGCGCCATATACCACAGTCTCATGGCGCTTTACATATTACTGACATATCCCGTCAGTGATTTTTTTTCGTTAATTCATTTTTCTAGGTGACTTGACTTCTGAGGATATGGTGGTGAACGTCGATGCCAATTTTGCGAAACTTCTGTACAAAGAATGGGAAAGAACTGCACGGGTAATTTTAATCGCCAGTTAATTACATTACGTTATGTTACGTTACGTTATGTTAGAAATCATTAAATCAGTTCAATTAGGTATGGACAGGAGCCCACTAGCATAATCTAGCTACCCTGATAAGTAATTTAAGGAAGAACACAAACAAACTGTTGATATCTTGTTTTGTTTCATAGAGAAAGAAAGGCGCGATTCTCCAAGAAGGTGGTAAGCTTTATACTGCATTTTGTGTAGAAGTTGATATTTCCCAACTGCCTACGTTGTATATTTTTGCTTGTTGCACTGCTTGCTTTCACACCTCTTTCATTGCAATCAGCTTCGTACACTGTTCATCTGACGTCACAATCACGACATTAACTTAGCTCTTCCTCCATATTCTGTAGCCCCAGAACTCAGTCATGCTTATCGTACGTCCAAGAAACGAGGAAAACGAATTAAAAGAGTCCCACTTGATGTGCTTAATGGATCAGATACACAGCAATCGCATGGCTACTTTTCCCACACCCCTAGGGAACCTGCCACAAGCACAATAACGAGTAAGCTTCAGAGCCAATCGAAAAACGTCTGATAATGTGGATTCTTCTTGTTTATTTCAAATTAATAATTTCATGTAAACTAAGCCCGTTCCGCTTCTGCTTGTAGATCTTCGTGAAATCATGAGTGAACAACTTGCCTTGGAACGAAGCAAACACGACATGGTAAATTATCAGAAAGAAAACAGACCTCCCTAATGATAGACCTTTGTCACGGGACGGCCATGTTGACTAAGTCTCATAGTGATCAGTTTGCAGGCGAAATTTAAGGTTTTATTCTCTTGGGCTCAGCATGGCTGTTTCGTGATGAGGGCATACAGCTACATCAAGAAAAGTCGGAAAAGAGCCTTAAAGGGAATCTTGGCTGAAAAACTATTGTTTTCTCTCAAATGATTGTTATGCATGCCTAAGTCTGTTTCTGTGTTTGTCTCCAGTAAATTTTACACTAGATGTCATTTATGCACCGATTTTCCTGTCGATAAAACTCGTTTGAATTCCCTGCGCGCCGTCATCTTGGATTTTATGATGTCACAGTGTTGTCCCAATTGTCAGAAAACAATAGCTCTTTTGTTGTGTAACAATAGGGGCAACACTGTGACGTCATGAGATCTAAGATGGCGGCGCGCAGGAAATGCAAATGAGTTTTATCAACAGGAATATCGGTGCATAAATGACATCTAGTGTACAGTTTACTGGAGACAAACACAACAGCAGACGTAGGCATACATAACAAACACTTGAGAACAAACATTGTTTTTCAGCCGAGGTTCCCTTTAAGTCTACCATGCATGCAAGAAGATCCAGCGGCGCTTTGGATGGGTGACTTTAGGAGCATAGTGAAGGCACCGCTAGACTCTTGAGCATATCTACGCGACAAGACCTAAAGGAGCAAGACTGAGCGATCATCACTAGAGCAGATTTCGTATGAGTGGGACAAACTACGGCATGTCCGTAACCGTGCTGTACCGTATTTCTGTAATTTGATTGGATCAGCAGGACAAATAGAATGGGAAACCAATTCAACGTTACGGCATGCCGTACAGTAACCTTGCTGTAGTCAGTGCTGTAGTTTGTTCTTCTCAAAAACAGGAACTCTACCATCCATTTAAGTATTGCGTCTGTGAGTATTTCCAAATTGCTAATGGCCTGACGTCAATCCAGGCATCATTTACTATACAACAACGTGCTGGTAGAAATGAGTTTGTATCATGCAGTGATTTTAACAATTATTTTGTCTAAATCAGTGAATAGTTTCATTCACAAGGAGAAAGAAAGGGAAGAAAATTCCCTGTTTTATGTCATCATTAGCATGTTCAAAATATAAACCTCATAGACGCAACACTCAAATCAAGAAATATTCTATTAGCCGTCAACTATTCAGTTGATATATAATCGATATTCATGATAACATGTTGGCTGATAGGAACTTTAAGCAATGCTTCGGCTATTAAAGAACTATAGCATGAACGTTTGTGGCACTTAATTATAGCCTGAGGAAATCAGACGTGTCTCTCCACTTCCCAGAGAGAGAAGTGGAGAGAGGCGTCTGATTTCCTCAGGCTAACTTAATTAGAGAAGGGTAGGAATTCTGGCAAGACTTTGAGAAACCCATGGAGTGAGAAAAGGCAGAACTAATGCAATAAACGTGTTTTTACCAGAGAATAATAGCAACATGTGGTGGTGGATGAGTTGTGTTTGACGTTGGCTAAGGGTGTTTTGTGATTGACTGGTTATGTTAATTGTCAGGATAACACGGATGAGAACATGGCAGTGGTGCTGAAGCGACAAAAGCTGTACGCCATGTTTCCAGGTGTAGATCCGTTGGCGTTAGAAGAACTCTACCAGGCAAACGGGTAAATAGAGCCGTAACATTAACAAATTTACAGCAACTCTGATTACCAATCCTGCTATGTTCTCTAACACGATTTGCGTCTTCGCGTGGTCAAAATTGTGCGCCTCGTGAATCCACGACAATCCTGTCCATGAGATGACACTAACGGAGTGCGCGCGTTATCTCTTTTAAATTGTTGTTGCATGTTGTCGTTATTTTGTAAAAGCAATACCGTATAACACGCTTTCCGTGATTTTGTTCTCTGCTATAAACACTCGAGTTATGTTGGAAGAACAAAGAAGAACTTGAAAATCACTCGACTAGCGGCTCGTGATTTTAAGGTTTTCTTTGTTATTCCAACATATCCCTCGTGTTCATAACAGAGTGCAAAGACATGAAAAGCGTGTTATATTACTTATTTAATTATCATACTGGCCAGTAAACATCATAGTGCGACTGTTTAACTCGGCTTGTACTTGCTCCGCTATGTACGTTCGTTTAGTGAGAATAGACAAACCTCGAAGTTTTCGACGCCGTTTTGAAAGGTATGCAACATTTCCTGCCGTAGTTACTCAGTCCCCATACAAACCTTTGTAATTCGGACACGCTTCGTCAAAGCGCTCTGAAGCCGAAATTGTAATTACGGCAAGGTGACCTAATAATTCAACAAAAACCGACAACAGAATCAAAGGTAAGGTAAGAACAATTATCATATGTGAATTTGAACCCAGTAGGGTGAATTTTCCCGGATGATTTTTGATCGGACTTCTGTTCGGCACTCCGAATACGGTGCAAACTGTTCAAAAACATGGCGGAGTCGTCGTCATAAACACATCCATCAATCGAACCCTGACTCTACACATGCACACCACCATGACATAGCCCTTTTAACTGTTTGTAACCAAATAAGTCATCAATCGAAGACTGACTTCACACATGTACAATACCAAGACACAGCCCTTTTAACTGTTTGTAACCAAATAAGTCATCAATCGAAGACTGACTTCACACATGCACAACACCAAGACATAGCCCTTTTAACTGTTTGCAGCCAATTAACAGTCATCAATCGAACATTGACTCCATACATGTACAACACCAAGACATAGCCCTTTTAACTGTTTGAAACCAAATAAGTCATCAATCGAACATTGACTCCATACATACACAACGCCATGTCTAGCACCTTTAATACTTATTTTCGATTTTTTTTTTTAAACTCATCACAATTGACTCTGTATTTAGTAAGAAGGTCCTAAGACTCTCTACTCCTTTCATTTGAAGTCCAGTAGTGTACTTTTGTTGTTTGTTTGTTAGTTATGAGTTGGAACCTACAGTGGTTATGGTACAGACGTCGTGTAACCTTCAAGCCAGACCCACGACCAGCCTGGACCCTACTGTGTCACTGGCTGAAGAAGACGACTGGAGCTGGCTGTATTTAGATGGTACGATGAAACAGTGTCTGTATTTAGATGGTACGGTGAAATAGTGGCTGTATTTAGATGGTACGGTGAAATAGTGGCTGTATTTAGATGGTACGGTGAAATAGTGTCTGTATTTAGATGGTACGGTGAAATAGTGGCTGTATTTAGATGGTACGGTGAAATGGTGGCTGTATTTAGATGGTACGGTGAAATGGTGGCTGTATTTAGATGGTACGGTGAAATAGTGGCTGTATTTAGATGGTACGGTGAAATAGTGTCTGTATTTAGATGGTACGGTGAAATAGTGTCTGTATTTAGATGGTACGGTGAAATAGTGGCTGTATTTAGATGGTACGGTGAAATAGTGGCTGTATTTAGATGGTACGGTGAAATAGTGTCTGTATTTAGATGGTACGGTGAAATAGTGTCTGTATTTAGATGGTACGGTGAAATAGTGTCTGTATTTAGATGGTACGGTGAAATAGTGTCTGTATTTAGATGGTACGGTGAAATAGTGTCTGTATTTAGATGGTACGGTGAAATAGTGTCTGTATTTAGATGGTACGGTGAAATAGTGTCTGTATTTAGATGGTACGGTGAAATAGTCGGTACTCGACATTGAGTTATATCAACTTGTTCTTGGTGAAAACTGTAAATTATTTCCCTGTTGCATCCCTTATCACGCAGCGGCCATGTTGCATCCCAGGAGAATAAAAACCTTTGTTCTTGCACTTCCAAACTCGACACAGAGACGAGGCTGGAAGTGCAAAAGCTATGGTTTGTAGCCAAAATGAGCGCGGCGTGATGAAGGTGTATTAGCTGCCCGCGCGAATAAAAATTGTAGAATATGATGCAACATCCAAAGCTTTGAAGTGTTGAAAATATTGCAGAAGTTTTAAACTTTTCTGCTACGAGATGCATGCAGTTGTGTCGCATGTGGACATATTATATTCTGCAGTTTTCAATCACGCAATGGAACAACAAAACGTTTGTGTACTCGAGAAAAACTAGCGTGTATAGGCGGCTGAAGATGTTTACTGTAGACCTAGCCCCCCCCCCCCCCCCCCCCCCTTGACCGTCAAAGAACCGAGGGCCAAGGTCCAGAACTCCCCCCCCCTCCCTCCCTCCTGAAAGTATGGATCCGCCACTGACCCATTATTTGAAACTTAGGGTGCATTGGCAATTGACCGTACTCTGGAATAAGAGTGTGCAGTATGTTGTCCACAAATCGCTAGTATCGGGATATTTTAACCACTGGAATACTAAATGTATTCTGAATATCATATGTTAGCAGTGTTTGTAGCTTACAGTATAAAATGTGGCCGAACCAGTGATTTCCAGAGACTATTTCATCTATTCTTACTCAGGAATACGGTCGAACGCACCCTTAATAATTCTGTCTTCGTTATCCTTTGGTTGTGTAGATTTGTGGTCTTCATGCTTGTTAGAGTTTACCAAGAGATGATCCTCTGTTGGTTCGACTCCCTGTAACTATGACGCAAAATAAACCATTTGGCACCAGTCTCTTTTCCCGAGTGAATACATCCATCACGTGACTTGAAGTTTCACGCGAAACGATAAAGTCGGTATAATCATCTGTGTTCTCTCCGTTACGTTTATCCCATGTCTAGATACCAGTGATGCTAACGAGGCTAGGTTCCAGGCTTTTGATGACCCTGATTATGCAGATTTCCGCACCGAGGCAGAAACTCACAACCAGCTAAGAGATGAATGTTTCAAGAAAGCCGCTCTGGCCTTCTCAAAGAAGCAGGGCCAGTTGGCGCAGTTTTACGCCTCTCAGGTAAAGTTATATTGCTCGTGTCATTGGTTGGTTAGTTCGGTTGGTAGAGCACGGTCTAGAGTGCGGGAGGTCAGGGGTTCGAATCCTAGCCGTGTCCTTGGGCAGGGACGTATAAGTCGTTGGCCTTGTCTCCTTCCTCTTCTAATCTATACGAGGGGGACGTGAAAGAACTTGTTGTGTTCGAGAAAGAGTAGGGGATTGTCTCCCGACACAAACAGCCTGGTATTCTGAGAAACTAAAAATCACACATGATTGTAAACTGCACGGCAGCATATTGCGTGGCCGGTAACAAAACGAGCAGGGGACTGGGACCTAGTTTATCAGAATTACTCTAATTCTAAAATGAAGTTCATCACATCATAGAGCATGTTGAAATTAGCATTTGTGCCAAGTTTGATGTAATTCAAGTGAATCGTGTCTGAATTATAAGCAATTGAAATTTCTTTGTCCCTCCAAAATTTTACAATGAATGTATGGTTTGGAGGGACAACGTTAAATAATAAGAGAGTTTGTATGGGAAAATTGACATATTTGATGCCTTCTAGCATCGTCAATATTGAGCCAAAGTTCACCAAACTTTCCAGACTAGCTAAGTTTGATCTGTGCTTTTGGAAAATAATGCTCACTTTGACTAGTTATTAATTGAATTAGTTTTACTGACTCGGTTCCAGTCCCCCACTCGTTTTGTTACCGGCTCGCATTTGAATATACCCATATAGAAATTTGCGCAAAATAAATGAATACCTTTACGTTCCAATCAGGGACTAGCTAGGGGTAGTGTAGGGGTAGGTCATAGGGTGTCTGTGATCCCCCTTTGGTTCGGAAAATAGAAAAATTCCCGGGCAATCGTGCCCCCGTCCCTACTGTAGTAGATACTTTTATTTAAATAGCGTAATCCTTTCAGCTTAATACAAATTAATAGTGATATCAATAGGAGCCCTAATAACAAAAAACTTATCACGGTCACTAAAACATTACAAAAAAATGACATGATGAAATACTAGGGAAAATCCTGCCTACGACCTGCAATATCAAGCTGCCTTACGACTTCAAATCTTTCTCACTCTTCTTTAGGAATAAGAAAGGGCTGTTTTTTGTAGGTAAGATCTTCCTCTCCATATGTGCACTCGTACGTGAATAGGCGCATCACGATTCAGCAGCCTGAACTAATCGAGAGTTGAGTTGACTATCAGTAGTCTCACAGAAATCCAAAACGAGTCATTGCGTTTTGTTAGGCGTACCGTCACAAATATTAGTTAAGTAAATTTTTTTTTCAAACTATCTGTCGTTTCCCAGGGTCACAAGCATACAGAGAAGATTAGACAGGCAAACTCACGAGCAGCCGCCAGGATTCTAGAATACAAGTAAGGGTCTCTGCGACGAAATCTCTCACACTTTCACCATAGTTAATAGAGAGGAATGGTTAGGAAACCCAGCAAACTTCAAAGGGACTAACAAAGGCGCTGCGATTTAGGTTGGATTGTGCACGGTCATAGTCTGAACGACTCAACCCACGTTTCTATTGGCTGATTGATTAATGTATTCCAATATCTATTGTGTTTTTTGCACGGTCACGGTTGTAAAAAGCGAACAAAGACCTATAACAAAGAAGGTCGCTGGGTTTCGTAACCACTCCACTCTTAACTATGCTCTCACCGACTCGCGTCTTACCTTACTAAGATTACGAGGCTGAGATGTGGTATGAGTGGGCAAGTTACGCAATGACTTACGGCACAGTTACTGTACGACATGCCGTGACATTGAAATGGTTTCCCTGCTGTTTTAGTCTTTCTGATCCAATCAAATTACAGAGTTACGGTACTGTAAGTTACAGTACGGTTACGGGGTTACGGGGTTACGGGGTTACGGGGTTACGGTCATGCCGTATTTTTGTCCCCCTCAGACTTGATAAGAAATTCCCTTTTGTCTTGAGTAAAAAGCTTGGGCCATGGGAACGGCGTTAAACCACGTCTGTCCATGGGCAAGACCTCACAGTTAATTAGTCTCAATAATTAGCTTATATAATCTAGAGGACTAAGAATCCTCAGTGCGAGAATAAATAACGACCTTTACCCATGCATGTTGTATCTCTGAAACAAAATTTGCATTGGAAAAATCACTCCAATCTGGAGTCGGCTGCTCCCTAACTTTATGATTAAATGTTTGTGTTTCGTCAGGAATGCTAATAAAGACCAGTACAATCTAGATCTACACGGGCTTCACGTGTCAGAGGCCATCCAAGCGCTGGAGGAGAAACTGAATCCAACAGGTGAGTTGATAGATCAGTACAGAGAGAGATACTACGGCCGAGTAGCGGCTCAGATAGCAGAACACGGGAGGTAGTGGGTTCAAACCCCGGCCGCGTCTTTGGGCAGGGACGTCAAGCTGTTGGTCCAGCACCATTTTATACTATAGACGCGGATAATCGCCCCAGACGTTTTTGGGCAAAGAAAATGTAGTGCGTCTTATAAGTTCGTCTAGTACAAAAACGCGTCTTTATACCAGTCGCACTAAGATGGTGGACGCGTCTTGACGGATTATCTGTCTCCAGTGTAAAAACTGCCATTAGCAACTATTTGATATTCTAGGAGAATGAATAGAAGTGTGAGCATGTGTGTTGTTATAGATTTGACGAGGAGACATCCTAAGTACATCTCGGTGGTGACTGGACGAGGGATTCACAGCAGAGGAGGAAGAGCGAAGATCAAACCTGCCGTCCTTGATTACCTGCGTCAAAATAACTACAGGTAAACATCTCAATTCACAAAAATATATATTTCCAGATGATAACAACCACCGGCTTACTTACCACTCACTAGATACTTTTTTCCATAACCTAAACTGTCCTTTCTCCGGAAAATACGCACTAATGCACCTATCAATGTTAAGTCCGAGGGAGGGGGCGGGAATTTCATCGGGCAGAATGGCGCGACACATCCGGGTCTTAAAAATTACAGTACGCCGCCAAATTCGAAAATTAATTTGAACAGGACGGCCAATTTACAAAGAAAACAGTAAAAAATGGCGATAGTGGCTTAAGGTTTGGTTTCTTTTCAACTGGAAAGAAAATCGGTACAAAAAAACAAAATGTAGATAAGATGATAAACTTCACCATCCCGCAAAAATATTTCACCTAACACACATTTTACGAGTATGAAAATGACACGGAACGTCAGGGTTTTTCGTGTGTTTTAAAGGGGAAATTTACTACTAGTGATATGCGAGAGCGACTTACAAACAAATAAAAACCTCTTCTAAAAACCAAAAGGGCGCAAAATCATGAACATATACTGAAGGCCTTTACTGCCAAGTTTCAGCGCCAACCGACCACGATTAGTAATATGTTTTGAAGGTTTAATTTCACCTTCATGAAATCTCTCAAAGATGGCTGCTGAAATCCTCATTTGAATATGCCTGCTTCTACGCTTCAGTTAGTCTGCCTCCGCCTCCTTCAGTTATAGGCTCCGCCTCCTAAAGACGATATGTTAATATCTCACTGATGCCATTTGGAACTGACTGGTCATTCGTCTAGCGCGTCAAAAGCAAATCATAACGTACGTTGTATTCAGAATAATTCAAGTTTCAAATTGAGACGTTGCTCATGTTCGTGCATGCTCTAGAAGTATTTAAAAGCTAAAAACATCGCCCAGCCGAGTTGGCGGCAAAGTACTTTCAAACTGAAGCTGAGTAAAAGGCAACCGCGACAAAACAAATCTTAGTGAGCATTAAATGAGAACTATAAACTTAGCGCGTCAAAAGCAAATCATAACGTTGTATTCAGAATAATTCAAACTTCAAATGGAGACGTTGCTCATGTACGTACGTGCTCTAGAAGTATTTAAATGCTAAAAACATCGCACCGGCGATCTCAAAGTTATAACTTTCTCCGTTTTATACGATTCATAGGGGGGGAAAAGTACACCAACACGATTCTTTAATTTCTCAGAGATAAACCAAGCCGCAATTCGAATCATGGATTTAACCCAAAACTTTTACAAAGACAAGGTATCTTAAACTTTGAATTGATAAGTTTTAAGTCTGTATCTGTGTAATTGGCCCACCAAGGAAATAACAAGATCGAACAGACGAAAGGCTTTGCTTTTGAACTTCAGGGGCGGTAATGACAAATTAGTTAGTGTGATGACCTTCTTTAACGAGCTTTGGGAGTCCACTATTCCCATGAAGCGAGCAGTTGACAGTGATTGACATGTGCTTCGCAGAATAATTAGTAATGTTATAATTATTCCGTCCTCACTTTAACTTCTCGGTCGTAAGTACATGTCGCCGAGAAAATAGAATTCTGAGCGATGTTGACATTTTCTCACCAAAAATGACAAATTCCCCACCCTCGGGACAACACGTTTGGTCAAAAATATCAAATATATGCCCCGTCTTCCTTATGTTTCCTATAAATAACCCCACCCTGGGCAGGCAGCGTATGTCAAAATCCCCACCCTCGGGGTAGCCTGCCTGTCAAATTCCCACCCCTTGTCCCCCCCCCCCCCCCCCCCCCTCGGGCTTAACATTGATTACCGAAGAAACAAACACACTGATTCACGAGTCGTTTTTTTGTCAGTGACTTTATGGGACTGCAAGAGTACTCTAATTTTTAACGCCTTTATCTCTTTACAGGTTTGAAGAGCTGCACCCAGGTCTGGTGCGTGTTTATCTCAAATAAACAAAAGGAGAAATAGCTGGGAACATCTTGGCTCATCGACCTTCTTCACTACACAGGATGCATCGACAACGGGTCAGCTCGACTAAAATACGTTTACGCAGCGACCCAGAGGACCAATGCATCATGGGATCGATTGGAGCCATTTGGCCCTTGTCACATGGCGGCCATGTAAACAATAGATTTTGCGCTCTCATGGCCTCGCACTGGGCCGTTTTAGAACGAGTTTAGCCGTGCAAACAAAGGTTTTTATCCTCCTGGGATTCAGCATGGCCACGAGGTGAGAAGACTGCCATTTTGAAAGGTAACCAAGCCTTTGGTGATATCGAGGCTGGATTTGACACCACTCAGTCAGAGGCGTCTTCCTAGCATGATAATCTATCCATATTCATACAAGAGGGTTTGTATCAGTGCAGGGTCAACTCCAGCCGAGGTTTGGTTACCAGTCAAGAACTATGAATAGCCCACTTCCCCGATATGATTTACTTGTCACGCACAAAGGTTTCAATACGAGGCTCCGTGCTAAATTAAATCTATTCTTCTCACAGAGAAAATAATGAATTAATTTAGCACGGAGCCTCGTATTGAAACCTTTGTGCGTGACAAGTAAAGCATATCGCGGAAGTGGGCTATTGAACTGGGCTGATTGAACTATTCGATAAAACGCATTCGTGTTTTACAAGTCTGACCATTGTTCATAAGTAAGTGAAGAAGTTTTAATGTAATTATAAAGGCCTCAGGTGATACACGGTAAAGACCCTGGTTAAAAATAACAGAAACAATTAGGCAAATCAAAATTTTCCAAAACGACACCCAAGTACAAAACACGCATGGTCTCAAAATGATATTTAGACTGTTCTGAAACCTGAAATCGCATTAAAAATTATTCATTTGCAATGCAAACGTGTAGTAATCAATTAGTTGACCAAACGTGTATTAGTCAAGTAGTTGACCAAGTAAAACTGAGCTACTCATTCTGCTGGAAAATCTGGGGGGGAAATAAACGTGCAAGAAACTAGAATAGATAATTATATAAGAAAACTGAGCGGTGAGGATTATGTGATCTCGACAACTAACTGACATCACCAGAACTATTACACTTTCAAAAAATTCCTACATGCTTGCATTGCAAAAGAAAAGGTTAATAAGCTCCTGTTTTTATGATTTCAGTCGTGTTTTTATCCCCTTTATTTTAATAAGCACAAACGAAATCCAGATTCTCATGATTTATTTCATAAAGTTTCACACATCCATTCTCAGAATAATATTTTCTTCACTTTTCACCAGTTCTTATTTAGTTGAACGTCTCATTGTAAAATCTACATGTTGTTCTCGGTGTATATTTTATTTCCATGCTATTATGTTCATAAACTTTACAAAATAATATTTTAAAGTCTTTTTCTTAAATTACAATATGTTAAAATCGCACGAAGAATATATGAAATAAATAGAAATCGAAGAGTTCCTGTTGGTTTTAATCCTCAACGAAATCAGTCTAGTTTGTGTTTCAGAGAGGATTTGAAATAAATAACTTTGTATTCTTAAAGTGCTTATGAGTTGGGTGCTGTAAATCTTGTTCAACCATTTTTGGGTGATTTATGGTCGTAATATTGCTATAAAAAGCATTACAAATCCTTGAAATGACGTCATTTATGTTTAATTATGCTAATGAGTTGAACGTGAATTGAGTCATAACATTGAATGTATTAATATTTAGGTTGTTTTTTAGGCTTCAGACATTTGATCCTTGCAATCTTATTGAAATATATTATAACAAGTGGAGCTGGCATAAAAACTGAGCTAAAGCCAAAATGAAATAAAAGTACCTTTTGACTGAGATGATGTCTAGAAATTTGATTCCTCCATAAACGCTAATAATTAGTTTTCCTTTAAATCAATGATAACTGGTTAGGGCTTACATGCACTTTAATGTTGACGTATGGGAAACAACTGATTAGTACCTGTAAAAAAAAATCATTTTGAACCGCCAGTACTTGTTCACTGGTAGAAAGCCGTGAGTTTGAGGTGATTTGGAACCAAAAATCAAAACCCTCAATTCACTCTTCACCCGGTGGCCATCTTGGATTCAAAGCGAGGCAATAAACTCGTTCTGATATCCCTCAATGCGAGGCTAACCTAGCAAAAACAAACGGTCTTGCTTTGAATCCAAGATGGCCAACTTTAGAAACGAGTAGGGGGCTGGGTCGAGTTCTGTTTCGCAAAGACGCTTGGGATCGTTACTGGAGACAGTTAATTGCAGAATACAAAGAAACCTGGCAAATGTCGCAATTAACTGTCTCCAGTAACGATCCCAAGCGACTTTGCGAAACCGAGCTCGCCCCATTCCCCTACTCATTTCTAAAGTGATCAATTCATCACTCGTACATAATAAGCCCCGCCCTCCTTAGTTACTGTTGCTGTGTCCCACAAGTCGTAGACTTTAACCCGAGAAAATTCAACGAGTTCGACGATAGTCTTCGTAACATTCTGAATGATAAAATTGTTCTTAAACTTTGCGAAGAAATCAAGTATTTTCATCCAGTTCGGTTCTTTGGGTTAGGGTGTTCTGTATTGTTGGGTAATACTGTGGCTTGTTTGGAGCGGGACTGTATATGGACAAGATGGCGGCCGTATTCAGTTCTCGGGGGAACATTGCTGACAGTTTTAATTGACAGGTGGAACTATGAATGTCGTCAAATGATATACTTTCAAATGTAACACGACTTTCACAATGGCCGCCTCCTAATTTGCATATGTGATTTCCCTTTTCGGTAGTTTATCCACATGTATAGAAAATATGTGAAAGATCATGTCGACATTAGTGAACTTGTGAAAATTGAGTGATGTAGCTTGTAAAGCAATGAAGTTACCGCCAGTTGTAATTAGAGATATTTGTATGAGAAAAACAACGAGGCCATGCTAGCCTCCCTTTCATGTCTTTTCTGCATTAGAAGTGCTCATAGCTCAACAGCAATTTTCTACATTGCTCAAAAACTCAACAGTTACTAGTTTTAATGTGATCTTTCATGTGGTAGCATTGGCTTCCCTCTATACGGATTGACTTCCAAATTATGGAAATTAGGAGGCGGCCATTATGAAAGTCTCGTATAATATTTGCTGTTTCTTGTAAAAAAATATATAAGATATCTGACCTCAGTACTGAATAGCGATAAGTGCATGGGTGATCGGGGTCATTGTAGGAGGCTGGTCTATTAGTTAGAATGCGTTCGATTGACCGTATTCTGGCATAAGAATACACAGAATGATCGCTCATATCGGAACCTGAACACTAAATGTATCTTGAATATCATATATAAGCAAGCGTTTGTAGCTAACAGTGCAAATGTTCCGAAACCAGTAATTCCCAGTTACTGTTCCATCTTATTCTGGAATACGGTCAATCGAACGCGCCCTTATTTAAATAATTTCTCCATAACCATATTGTAATAGCTGCGTAGTTCATTCCTCTCGGCTGACATCGTCGTCCAAAAAGGACACGCTGTTAAAGCGAGATGTTCTTTGTCGTCAGCTTGGTTTAACCAACGGCACGTACCACTATATGAAAGAACGCGCAGGTCAGATAGTTATGGGTGCACTTAAAACCCCATGTACACGCACAAAAAGTTCCAATAAAATGGATGGAATGGAAACTTCAACAGCAAGAGATAGAAATGTTACCGCAAAATATTATGTTCGACAATTTCTTGCAAAACCTCGGGCAACTATGATCGCCGCTTCCAATTCTACCCGGTAATCTATAGTTTAACACTGGGAAAGTACTGTGTTGACTACAATAAAATCGAGAAAGCGGCACGGAGTATGTCACTAGATGATTTGTGAATATTTGGGGAAAAGCGTCAATTTTGAATTTATCTAAATATTTAAAAATCTAAACGAAAACGTTGGCCTCATTCGCGATTATGTTGTAGGACAACATATTGTGACACAATATGAAATGTTATGTCGTTTCATCATAGTTAATAGAGTGGAATGGTTAGGAAACTCAGGGACCTTCTTTGTTATATGTCTTTAGCTTTTTTTCAATCACTACCCTGCACAAAACACAATAGAAATTCCAACATGTTAATCAATCAGCCAATAGAAACGTGTGAGTTCAGTCGTTCAGGGAACGCTAATGAACTATGATCGTGCACAATCTTTTGTCTTACCCCTTCCAACCTAAATCGCAGCGCCTTTGTTAGCCCTTTTGAAGTTTGCCGGGTTTCCTAACCATTCCACTCTATTAACTATGGTTTCATGAATACGTTTTGGCGCATGTAGCTCCACTCCGAGCTTTCTAATAATTATGCGCAAAATCGTACATTTCATCAGCGTGTTTTCAAATTTCTCACGTGTATTCAGTCACCCATTCACAACGACAACTAAAGTAACTACATAGAGGAAATTAGCATATTGGAAGGGTATTTTGGGGAATCTTTTTCGCCTTTTCGTTTCAAATTTAAAAAGAAATAAACAAGTTTAGTACAAAACAGTTGAAATTTGTTTTTGTTTCTTAAAATGGGCTCCTGGACTAACTCAAAGAAAAAGAAAAAACAACAATAATAATACCTTATTTTACCACATTCCGGCGCAGTCAAGGACTGAATTACAGTGGTAGTCAGCAGACACATAAGAACATTACAATAATATACAAAGTTCCCACACTCGGGTGTCAACACCCCTATTGTAATCTTTAAATCTAACAGTCACAAAGTCATTATATCTATTGGCCCTACTAACTGCTTCATTACATTTATACATAACACTTGAATTAACGTAAATTATAGTTGTGGTGGACTTCGGTGAGGGGAACAAGGCAGAACTTTAAAGGTGTGATCTATCTATATATATATATTCAGTGCTATTGAACGGGTGACTGAATACAATGTGAATACACTTGAGGAATTTGAAAACAATTAAGCTGATGAAATGTACGATGTTGCGCACAATTAAAAGCTCGGAGGAGAAAAGGCCAGGAGGGTTTTGAAGGTTTCAACCACCTATATTCCCGACCTCTTGTTGCTTCATTTTATTCGTGAAAGAAAGAACAAATCTACCTACCGCCTCAGGCATGCCAGCTTCTTCTCGACCTGCCGTGTCAAATGGTGGCTTTAGGTATCCCCTGTGGTGGCAATCATTGTTAGTAAGAACTCAGTTCAATGTGAACAGAATCGTACGTATAACATACGTATGTGTTAGTAGAACCAGGGTACTTTGACCAAGCAGTGATTTCGTACCTGAAGTGCTTCTTGACCAAATCGTGAAACGTTGATATTTTATCCTGCAAGAGAAAATCATGACTAGAGCGGATTTCAATTGAGTGTCGCAAGTGTTTTGGTTTTGCGTTTACTAAGCTCTCCTATTGGCTGAGAAAGTAAACCAGCCAATCAGACTCCCAAAATAAAGCCAAACGCAAATTGGTTTTGGTTTGGTTTTTCATTGGCTCACAGGGAAGCCATTTATGCGTTACTTCATTTCTATTTCAATTTACCAATTACATTACAAAGAATCTAACCCACCCACATTTAGCAAATGCTATTCGATTTGGGGGGTTAGCAAATGTACATGAGACGATCGTATTAACTTATTACTCGCTCCTGTGCTGTGGGTAATTTGCGTGGGTAATTTGCGTTTCTATATAGTAATGTGAATTCCGCGAAATGGGTGAAAGGATGTTTGGTTTGAGGAGATAGTGTCAGTGGGCAAAGGTCCCCCCGGAAGGGTTATATCTAGCGGGGGAAGCCCCCCCCCCCCCAAAAAAAAAAAAAAAAAAATATATATATTTTTTGGCTAATTGCAGGGTGGTGAATAATTATGTTACATTTAAACATACGATGTATATAACTGTCAATTTTCAAAATGCACGAGATTGTACCTCAGCGCATCTAAATTTGAAAGCTTTCCAAAGAAGTAGCCGGCGCTCGCCGCATTCAGTTTGTTTACAAGTTTTCAGAGATTGACAATCTGCTTTCACTTGCGATAACTATTTCAATGATGCCCTTGGATAAAAAAACAACACCGGCATATGCCCCATTCCTTTAATACGCACATGTAAGGGAAACGAACTCTTAGACGACGCCCATAGGGAGGCCTTAATCGCCGACTTGGTGCAAGGTATCTATATCTTTAGTTATCGAGAAGGTAGGGACGGATGCTGGTTAGGATAAATTCCGACGAAGAGGTGTCTCACCAGAGGTGGTAACGCCGAGTCACAGAGAATAGAGAACCACTTGATTCCCGCCGCTACGTGAGTTATCTCGTCTTTATACAACACTTCTAACAGGGTAGCGGACTCCTTGTCACCGCCACTAACAAATCGCGCATGCATCTTAGGGTGTACATCCAAGCCCCTGAAAAAAATATGAACGATATAGCCTCCTCCGTGGAGACAGGCTTCCTGTGGCAAGAAGAGGGACATAGTCTCCCTCTTTCTGAATACCACAGGAATCCCGGTATTTTTTAAGTACAGTGACACAGTAGGTATCTGAACACTGTCTAAAGAGAAAAAAACACTGGATAAAACACAGGCTAACCATCCTCCCATTTTGTGTATTTGTCACTAATGTTTTAATAATACATTATTTCTCTTCTCGCTGCTTCGCTGATCGCCGCTCGTAAAAGCTTCCTAGAAACCGTCAAACTAGTCCAGATTTTCGGCGATTTCTTTTTCTCCCTATGATCGGGACATATGAGCCATCATAAGGATTTATAACGGTCATCACATTCAAATTTTTTTAATCAAACTGTCGAATGATCTCCCATCTAGAGTCCCCAGCGAAGAAATGGACAGCTGACATATTTCCCCTAATCTCCCTCGTATGGGCTGTTTTGCAACTTGACACACCACCCCGATGAAGTAGTTTTTGGCAGCATCCGCGATAAACGAACCGGAAGAAAAATATATTGAAGACTTCGTGGGAAGTTTGTTTACAAAAATATATATGTCGCACGACCGCTAAACTCTCGTACTATGTTTGTGCCGACTACTTCAAATCGGAAGAAAGTGGAACTTCTTCTTCACACTGTCGGCTAGAAATTTCAAAGATCCTGGCACTCTTGGAACGAGCAAGCTCACTACAAACACGGTAATTTTCTAGTTAAATATTTTTTTATGATGTGATAAACTGTATTTGTGCTGAATTTACTGATGGTAATACTAGTAGAGTGGAGTAAAATTTGGTCTGAAATCATAGTACGAGAGTTTAGCGGTCGTGCGACATATATATTTTTGTAAACAAACTTCCCACGAAGTCTTCAATACATTTTTCTTCCGGTTCGTTTATCGGAAGCTGCCAAAAACTACTTCATCGGGGTGGTGTGTCAAGTTGCAAAACAGCCCATACGAGGGAGATTAGGGGAAATATGTCAGCTGTCCATTTCTTCGCTGGGGACTCTAGATGGGAGATCATTCGACAGTTTGATTAAAAAAAATTGAATGTGATGACCGTTATAAATCCTTATGATGGCTCATATCTGTCCCGCTCATAGGGAGAAAAAAAAATCGCCGAAAATCTGGACCAGTTTGACGGTTTCTAGGAAGCTTTTACGAGTGTGTAACACTCGATATCGCCGTGAATTACCACCAAAAACGTAGCTCATTTACTGTTGTTCAATATTTTGAATGTTAGAGAGGGAGCAGGAACCTGGAAGTTTTCGTTTTTCGGCAAAATTCTCGCGCGTCTCGCTTGTCGGCGATGAATTTAGTTGCCTGCCTTGTGTTAGCCTGCGTAGCAAGCGTTTCCGTAGGTTTTTTTGAAGCGTAGGAAGACTTTTTCGCTATTTGGCCGCGCGAAAAATGGGGCGAGACCAAAAAATGGAAGGAGGGGGGAGGGGAGGAGAGAAGAAGGTAACGCTTGCAGACAGACTCCGGGATTCTGAAAACCGCCCACTTGACCTTTCACGCCTGAATTCACTCGAGACGTTTCCTTCTTCTCTCCTCCCCTCCCCCCTCCTTCCATTTTTTGGTCTCGCCCCATTTTTCGCGCGGCCAAATAGCGAAAAAGTCTTCCTACCCTTCAAAAAAACCTACGGAAACGCTTGCTACGCAGGCTAGCCTTGTGTATTTTTATTTATAATATAGATACGATAGTACGCGCGCTCTGATTGGCTAAGAAGCCATGTTTTATCAGAGTATATAACATGGTTAGCCGTGTTATATAGTTTTCAACTGGCGGTTTCCTTTCATCGCGCGCGTAAATCTATATTATAAAACAGATAAAGAAGCCTTAAATCCATGTTTTATACTATCATAAAACACTCTGGTCATTTGAGAACACTCTAGAAATGTTGAAAGCACGCGCCTTCGGCTTGTGCTTTAACATTTCTCTCATGTTCTCAAATGCCCATCGTGTTTTATGATAGTTTAATGTTCAAATTTCGTGCATTGTACAAAATCCAAGCATGTGATTGGCTAATGAGCGTGCATTATTGGTGACCACAGCACTCGACCCAGACCCTCTCTTACCTATAGGGAAAGGGAGATCTAGTCCTTCGCTTAGTTACGTGTTTGGACGGCTTGGAAAACCTCATCGCATATTAAACAGTGAAAATGCAGACAATTACTAGAAAGGTAACGGCAGGATTGAACTCTGTTGCCTGTGTGACAGAAGATATATATTTTGAGGCGAACATTTGCATAATCTCGTTGGAAATGGCTGATTTGCGAGTGCTGGAAGTACAACTTTACAAGTCAACATGTGTCCGAGTAAACAAAGGTTTCTACAACACTCTAGTAGTCTAACTTAAGAAATGGATTGTATTTCCGAGACCTTACTCTGTCAATAAGAGGAGAAAATTAAGCGAGAATTCAGTGGATGGTTCGAAAACACAGGATATTTGATTTGGAAAATGTTTGCATCGGAGCCGAGCACATGGCCGGAGGCCGGTTTCGAGTCAAGATTTCAATTCACTGCCCCACTGGAATCTGCAGGTTAGTTATTTTCGAATGAAAGAAACTATTAAAGAAAGCAGACTATCTAGGAGTTAAGCCGGCTAAATAATTGATATTTGAATACATGGCTCCAAGAGAAACGTTTTCGAGTTAAATGTACAATCATACTATTCGCCTCACATTATGTTTTCAGGCAAACATTTGCATAATCGTTCGTTAGAAATGGCTGATTTGCAAGCGCTGGAAGTACAACAACTAACTAGTCAACACGTGTCTGAGTAAACAAAAGTTTCTTCAACACTCTAGCAGTCCAAACTGAAGAAATGGATTTTATTTCCGGCGAGACCTTACTCTGTCAATAAGAGGAGACAATGAAGCGACAATTCAGTGGAAGGTTCAAAAACCTAGGATATTTTTATTTGGAAAATGTTTGCATCAGAGCCGAGCACATGGAGGCCGGTTTCAAGATTTCAATTCACTGGAATCTGCAGGTTAGTTATTTTCGAATGAAAGAAACTATTAAAGAAAGTAGACTATCTAGGAGTTAAGCCGGCTAAATACTCGATATTTTAATACATGGCTCCAAGAGAAACGTTTTCGAGTTAAATGTACAAACATGTACTCGCAAGGCGTCAACTAAACTGACCGAACGCCAAAGTAAATTATTCTTTGCACAGTTATCTACTTCTGTTTTTATTCATTGTCTATTGAAATGACTTTTCTTTGTGGAGATATTTACCGTAAAACGATTTAATTCATGCGAAATATTTGACTTCTTTATGAAATTGTTATTGACAACTGATTTAAATTGAAATTCACGGCTGACAGTGCACTCAGTTTGAATATTAAAAGGGTTAGAGACTTTATGTTTGTGCTTTATCGGCAAATTACAAGTCACGCGCTGACTGTACGATGAACTCAAAATTTCTTCATACTGCATTCGGCCTTCGGCCTCATGCAGTATTCATTATTTTTCGTTCATCGTACAATCAGCGCGTGCCTGTATTTGTCGATAAAGAACTCACAAGCAGTCTCTAACCCTTACATAAAACATGGCTAAGGCTTCTTTATTTGTTAAGTAGTTGGCGAGATGAGCCACAGGAAGTCCGAGCTATATGTAAACAAACCTGAGCCACAGGAAACCCGAGCGTATTATGAGCGCGCGCTAAATCAACACATTCACAGCAGAATCAAGTCAAAAGATACCCTGGTTCCAGAGGTTTTCTAGAGAGAACAGCAGCGGCGAAAGAGCCGCGAAGCAGCGAGAAGAGAAATAATGGATTATTAAAACATCAGTGACAAATACACAAAATGGGAGGATGGTTAGCCTGTGGATAAACCATGCAAACTTTAACTTCGGCGGAACTTCATAATTCGGCTCTGTTCTTGTTGTTTTCTTGTTACTGTTAGTTACTTCCACTAACAACTGTAGTTATATTTTTCTCTCATAGCTTTTTTGCTTACACTATTTGTTTTTGTCTTGTCTTAGTAATTATGTGTTTCCGTCTGTTGTGACCTCATTATCCATTCACTAATTAAATATTTGTAGCTACCTAGCTAGATTAGCTTTATGGTTATTCTAGGTAGCTTATACCCAACTATTGTTTTAATTAAGTTCATTTATCATTAAACTCCTGTAATTTGTGTAGTATTAAATAAATTTGTTGTTGTTGTTGGCGGATAGTTTTTTGCGAGCTCGTGAACTAACCTTGCCTCGTGTACCATGTGTACAATGGCCAGTCTACTCAAAAGGCTGTGAGACGTTTCTTGTGCTGATTGCCACAAGCCTGTAATAGAACGAATAACAACATAAGAATGGGTGCTGTATTCTTATTCAACATGTGAGTCGATTGTTATGTCTAAAACAGTTAATGTAGCGAGGAGTAAGCAGGCCCACATCAGCTGTAAGCTGCCATAATAATCAGCCTGCTATAACGAATAAAACGATTACCGATTACCAGCAGCCCTTGCAGCAACCTCGTGACCTGGGTCTTGACCGAGAAGACCCTGGGCACCAGGTTGCTGCAATCCCAGACTCGTCTACTGGAAAGGCCCGTTATCCCAAGAGTTTCAGGCTTTTCAAAAATCAACGTTTTAAATAGCTGTAGATTTCACATTACATGTTATGTACTCACCGTTATGTACAGGGAGAGCTCCAAAGTGACTTCCCATGGACACCAATCGTTCTGCCAACATCTTGTAATGCTACAAACAAGCACACGTCACTGTGAGGTCCACTTAGCAAAACTTATGTTCTGAATCCCTGTAAGACTCGGCTTTGATAGACCACGTCTCGTTTTTGCATTTTTTACTTTGACGAACTTTTTACCCTGTTGAATTATTGATCTACGCCAAGTCGCGAGTTTAATGTGCCTTAAAGCCCAAATTTTGTAACATTAATATCGATTCTCCATCAAGTAAACAATTGAACTGTAAAATATTTCTTGATTTGCGTGTTGCGTCTATGAGTTATAGAGGTTTCTATTTCCAATATGCTAATTATGTGATGTCACAGGAGGGCCTAATTTATTATACAAAACGTGCTGGCAGAGATAAATAGTTTTTTTCTAAACACGAGCCTTATAACAGTGATTTTACCAAATAGTTTGAATAAATCAGAAACAGTTTCATTCACAAGGAGAAAGAAAGACCTTTCGTTGGTCTACTATGACATCACACATTAGCATATTAGAAATTGAAACCTCTTAACTCATAGAAATATTTTACAATTCAACTAATGTTAACAAATTTGGGCTTCTGGGCACTTCAAAGATTCATACCTTAGCCTCGTCAGCAGCAACTTTAACGAAATCAGAGAAAAAGTCCCTGGGTATGGGCTGGCCATTGGTATCGACTGCTGAATCTGAAAACCTGGCTATGATGTCCCACGACAGGTCTATTGCCCACTGTTCAATGTTGGCTAACGAATGGATGAGACTCACTCTTGAACCCTGTAATGTAGAAAGAAAAATAGCGCACAACGTTTAGTGGCGAAAATTAGCAAATTCGGATATCAGTCCACGCTTGGGCTTAGTAATTATTTACCCAGAGGTGGGGCGGGGCATTTGTATGATAAATGAGTAGGTAAAAATCCGGACCTGGAAATCGAAATTACGGTCAAACTCGGACGCGGTACCACCACACATAGACAAGACAAGACTTGGCAAATTGAGGTTAGTTTTTTGTCTGTGTCCTAATATTGACAACGATTTTCGTCATAACATGATCAAAATAGATGTGGATCCACGAGGCGTCTTACTTCAATTTGTTTTTTTTAACCAACAAAATACGTTTAGCTTCAAATGAAAGCCGCGCACGCACTGCTTGTTGTCTATAAAAATATTGACAATAAAAATTAGCCAATCAGATTGCGAGAAACTGAAATTGGCGGTTGTTGTAAAAAAGCAAATATACATTATTCCATAAACAAGAGTCGGGGAAGGGATAAATTGCTACAACTGTATTGTTTCCCAAGCAGGAAAAAACCGCCATATCTAAATCCGGATCTGTCAGCCTCGGGTTTCAGTATGATAGCTCTACAATCTACGGAATCGCCAGCAAGAAACCTTGCATGGATGATCTTGATGATTATGTACGTATCAGATGGAAACACTGACACATGTTTTGGTGATGAACGGCAGGCTCGTACTGAGCTGGCTTTCTTCTAAGGGGTTCGATTTTTGGATATTAGCAGAAGTCCATATGGAATTCTGATATTAGTGATACAAAACGAGTTCCACAGGGAAGACATTTTTCGGAAATTTAATATGGCAGCCCAGTCGAGGGACGGCGCTGTTCAACAGTATCGCTGTAGTTTACCATGCACATGACATCCCAGGGGGGCTTGACATACATTGTAACCAGGTTCTAAGATTGCCATCGTTCATTGTGTTCCAAAACTAAGAAAAGAAATACGAAAACCCGCAGGAAAGTAACGAGAACAGCTGGTAAACCTGTGCTCCATAACCATATAATATAATATATATATATTAAATAGACCAGTTCGTGGTTTAATACTTGTAATTCCGACATTCTGAAAGGGGTGCAAACATGGCGCGAAGTACAGTGTTCTGCCCGGTTCATTGTTATTAATGATATATCTGATCACCTGCCTGTTTTTGCTTATGTTTCTAATGAGCCGGCTTACCCCTGTAATCGTCAGGAGAACACAGCTAAGCGCGACTTAAGTGAAACTAACATGACAAAATTCCGTTCCTACCTTTCCCAGGTTAATTGGGCTGATACTTTATCTGACCAAGACCCTAACATATCTTATAATACTTTCTTATCAGAATATTCCAAAATCTATGGCCTGTGCTTTCCTTTAAAAGTAACTAAGCGGAAGCGCGACACAAGGCCAATTACTCCTTGGATTACGAAAGGTTTGTTGAACTCCGTCAGAAAAAAGAATAGACTCTATAAAAAAATTATGAAAGCGCCTAATCCCATGCGTGAAATGCATTACAAGACTTACAAGAACAAACTCAATCACCTAATCAGAACCGCCAAGCGTGACTACTATGACAACAGATTTGATAAGGCAAAAAATGACCTCAAAGAAACCTGGAAACTAATAAACGAAGTTATTAACAATCGTAGAAAAAAGACCTCGCTGCCTTCATCCTTCAATACCGATGATAAAGAAATATCCGACCCAACTGATATTGCTGACAAATTCTGCAAGTATTTTACTAATATTGGACCTAATTTAGCCAGTAAAATTCCTACGGTTAGACATTCTTTTCGCTCCTTTTTAGCCAACAATGTCAATGAATCTATCATCCTAAAGCCTGTCAATGTAGCTGAATTAGAAGAAATCTGTAAGCTGTTCAAACCAGGGAAAGCCCCTGGATATGATAATCTATCCATGCATGTTATTAAAAAATCTTTTGATCTTATTTCAGAACCCTTAAAGTTTATTATAAATCTTTCGTTAACACAAGGAATTTTTCCTGAAAAACTAAAAATTGCCAAACTTATCCCAATTTTTAAAGCTGATGATCCGCATCTTTTTACTAATTACCGACCTATTTCTCTTCTACCTTGTTTCTCTAAATTTTTCGAAAAGGTCATGCACAACCGTTTAATTGTATTTTTCGAACGTCTTGAAATTTTGTATTGTCTCCAATTTGGATTCCGTAAAAATCATTCGACCTCACTTTCACTCATTCATCTCATCAACAAAATTGCATCTTCCATTGACCGTAACGAAATTACTGTTGGCGTTTTTTTAGATCTCTCAAAAGCTTTCGATACCCTTGACCATCACATTTTGTTTTCCAAACTTGAACACTACGGCATTTGTGGTTTGGCCTTACAGTGGATCAAAAGCTACTTCTCAGATCGCAAACAATTTGTACAGTTTAACGATGTCTGTTCCGCCAGCCAAACAGTTAAATGCGGTGTGCCTCACGGTTCCGTCCTGGGGCCAGTTTTTTATTTTATATATAAATGACCTGCCAAATGCTGCAAAATTGTCAGAATCTTTACTTTTTGCTGATGATACCAGCGTATTCTACTCTCATTCAGATGTTAACCAGTTAGTTTCTGTGTTAAATGACGAACTGCAACAGATTGACACCTGGATGAAAAGTAATAAATTATCTGTTAATTTTAAGAAGACTAACTATATAATTTTTAAAACAAAACAAAAGACCATCAACGCTAATGTGACTCTTTTATTCAATAACCAATTGCTCAAACAGGTACAAGTAGTCAAATTCCTAGGAGTATTTATTGACGAAAGTCTGACATGGAAGGATCACATTAGCCATGTATGTAAAAAGGTATCTAAGTCTGTTGGAATAATTTATAGGTCACGATTTTACCTATCCACTAAAACTAAACTTTCTCTATATTATACTTTAATTTACCCTTACCTAAGTTACTGCAACACAGTATGGTCCTCAACTTATGTTACAAACCTGAACAGGATATTTCTTTTGCAGAAACGCGCTGTCCGGGCCCTGACCAATTCTGAATTTCGGGCGCATACTGCTCCTTTATTCGCCCGTTTGAATATACTTGACATCTTTAAACTTAACTCATTACAAACCGGTAAATTTATGTTCTCATACCACCATCAACTGTTGCCTCAGTCTTTTCACCATTTATTTACAACAAATGATCAAGTGCACAACTATAACACCAGATTGGCATCTAATTATCGACCTCATGCATGTCGTACCAATATTAAACAATTTACTATTTTATACCAAGGCCCAAAAGTGTGGAACTCGCTGCCCTCTTCGGTCACAAATTCCACTACTCTAACTTGCTTCAAAAAAGGACTGTTCAATTTTCTACAAAGATAGTTTTTTATGTAATTTAAAAAACAAAAAAATTCTTCTATTGTTACATACTGAATCGGTCATGACGCGCATACGCTGTCCTTTTATTTAATTTTTTATACTATCTCGAGGAGGCCTCCTCGCTACAAGCCTGATGGTTTCCTGAGGCCTCCTCGCCACTACATCAACTGTATCATGTATTCTTGAACCTCAATTCTTTATATATATATATATATATATAGAGAAGTATAAAGATTGTGGTATTACCAAACGATGAACTTCCAGTAGGAGGATCCAAGGATTCCTAGTGGTTGTCTTGAATAAATATGTAGAATATAGAAAGAAAGACAACACACAACTCCTCACAGGTCCTTATAAAAAATATATTAAAAACGTTTCGGCACTTCGGCCTTCATCAGTTAAAAAGTTTAAAAAGTGAGCTAATTTACAAGCTGAGTCTATTTATATTAAAAAAAGAAACAATAAGGCTTAACTAAGTTGAAAGTACATATCTTATTTTAAATAACAATAGTTGAAAATAAACAAGTAATTGAATTTGCAGTTTGCAGCAAAATTTATAACTGCAAATTCAATTACTTGTTTATTTTCAACTATTGTTATTTAAAATAAGATATGTACTTTCAACTTAGTTAAGCCTTATTGTTTCTTTTTTTAATATAAATAGACTCAGCTTGTAAATTAGCTCACTTTTTAAACTTTTTAACTGATGAAGGCCGAAGTGCCGAAACGTTTTTAATATATTTTTTATAAGGACCTGTGAGGAGTTGTGTGTTGTCTTTCTTTCTATATTCTACATATATATATATATATATTGTTAATGTATGTATTCTATGTGTGGCAAAGCGCAAATAAAATGTATTGCCGGAATCCAATGCCAAATAATTTCCATAAAATAATTTTTCTGAACTATTCACTGTCTTCAAACTTAAAGTGCAAGTAGCGCCATAAAACAACATTAACTCTTTTTGCCCCAAATTCTATTTCTAATATACTTCAGTTGTCTAAATTAGTTTTTTTCGAGAGACTGGAGCAGTAGTACAAGTAGTACAACTTTATTTAGACACGCTTGCCCCGTCAACTGTTGTTGATTTCCACAAGGGGCGTGTGGATAAAAATTACAATCTTTAAAAAAGAAAAAAACCTTAGTGTACTATAACATAATATTTTGCTATTTCTAAAAAAACATACCTATTATAAATGTAATTATGCATCAAGTTAATTTTAAAATATCAAGTTAAGTTAAGGTGATAGGAAAGAAGTGAGTGGCAATTTTATACTTGAATGAAGGGAATGACTCGCACTTTCGTAATTTTTCTGGAAGGGAATTCCATACTTTTGCCCCACTATATGAAAAACTTTTCTTAAGGTTTTCTGTTTTAGGGAGAGGTAACTGTAGCGAGGTAATGGAACCCCTTAAATTATATTTGGTAACATCGTGCTTTTTAGTGAAAAGATCTGCAAGGCAATTAGGAGCCATGTCGTTAAGGTTTGGTCTTTATTTTGGTTCTTTGAATTTCAAGAGTTTCCCAGCCTAAAGTGTTCAAAGCTTCTTGGTCGGGAATTTCGTTACTCATATGTGTAATTATTCTTGCAGATGTTTTGTAATTTTTGCAGACGTTTTGAGAGACCTTCACCAAGGATATCCCATACCTCACTACAGTAGTTGAAGTGGGGTTGCACTATGGCATTATATATAATAGAGACCAGGGTCTCTCTGTCCACGAAATCTCTTATTCTCTTGATGGCTCCTATACCAGATGTAATCTTTTTGGCTATACTTTCAATATGCTTGTCCCAAGACAAAAACTGATCAATTTCGACACCAAGAACCTTGCTATGAAAAATTTGTTTTAAGGAGTTTTGATATTTTTTTATGTTGGGCTGAGCAGCAAGGGTTCTTATGTTATAGGTTTCTTGAGAAGCATTTGAAGGTCCTTTGCTATCACTTTTTCTGAGCATGCTTGGTGAAGGATTTGCTTACCAGGCTTCCCGCCTTGCCAAGCTTCCTCGTCTTTCCAGCTGCAACAAATGTAAGATTTTGAACACGTCCAGGCTGTTCAGGGGGGGCACTTTGTCCAATTTCAATCAAATCACCACTCTGCCATCTATGAACCACGTGAAAAGTAAGGCTTACCTAATAAACAAGCACAATAAGTGCGTGCCTGAATTCTTGAGTTAAAGGTAAAAGTATTCATTTATAACTGCAAATTCTATTCATGCATGGGTATATTCAAATGCACTTCACAAGGTTGTTTTTTGATACGGATCACTGTGGCGCAATGTGCTGCCGTGCAGTTTACTATCATGAGTGATTGTTAGAATACCCGAGGCTGTTCCCATGTAAAAATGAAAGGCGGGATCCCGCCTATCCCACCTGGGATCCCACCTTTTTTACAGCTGGGATCCCAGGCGGGATCTTGTGAGATCCCGGCCGGGATTATTAGACATCCCGCCTCAGACAATCCCACCTGGGATCCCGCCTTCCCACCCGGAATCCCGCCTTCCCACCCGGGATCCCGCCATCCCGACCGGGATCCCGCCATCCCGCCCAGGATCCCGCCATCCCGCCCGGGATCCCGCCATCCCACCCGGGATCCCACCATCCCACCCGGGATTATTAGACATATCCCACCTGGGATTGGCGGGATCCCAGCTATCCCGCCTGGGATGTAACAAATCCCACCCGGGATCCCACCTCTATAAAGCCAGCATAATTATTCCATGAAATGTTTTGTTTACATACTATTAATTTTTTTCATTGTACTGGTATGTAAACTTTAATTTATAGAAACAAATTACATACCGGTATATCGTATTGAGATAGCAGATACTTAACATGATTGGCAGGTAATAAAATAATTATATAGTGAATGACATAGGACCTTCTATAGCTTAATGTATACTTGGGTTGCTGGGTCCTATAAAAAAAAAGCTTAATAGGAAAGCTTTTACGGTAGCCATGCAGTGTTTCAATCAATTTAATAAAGAGATGAGGGCTTAGAAAAGCTGAAATGGTTGTTATGCCTATACCATAAAATCCTGTTTGTATTCTCTTAATTCTGGTATGATTAAACCCCTGGCTATAGACTGGTAACATAAAATCTAATAAAAGACCTCTACCAAAAAACATGGCAGAATTTTAATTGCAAACGACCAAACTTGCTGTTATAAATTATTTAATGTCCATTATATTTCATGGTCTTATACTGCACTGGCTCACTAAAATTTAATCCACACAATTTCTAGCTCATGTACTTGATCCGATCTGCAAATCGATAGACCTCTCCTTGTTCAAGCACTTGCAAGAGATCAAGTGACAAAGTGCTGTGCCGAATCCGCTGTGCCTATGATGGAAGAAAGTACACTACTGACAGAAAGTAATGAAAGCGAATTTCGCCGAAATTCGCTCTTTGTTATATTCGAAATTTCGTACGAATGTTCGGAGATATTTCGATACGCAAGAAACGAATTTACCTCGAAATTTCGCACAGCATTTCGAAGTTTCGAATTAAAATTCGAATGGTTCGAAAATTCGTATTGAAATTTCGAATAACTCCGCTCGAAATTTCTTAGTGGAACTGTACAATTCGCTGCGATATGGTAAACGTGTAAACAAAGCAAAATCAACGCAAATACAAGAGTGCCGTGGACTCAAACCATTTTTCGCACTAGGTGGAAACTGTTCAGATACGCAAATGAAGTAAAAACTTTCAAAACGTTTCATTCTGTAAGCATCTCGATTTCTAAAAGAAAATTTAATCTGTAGAGAATATTTGGTGCGATCTCAAAGCAAAACAAACACTGCGGATCGAGTCATTAATTATTCAAATCAGTTCGCGGAAATTGTCACACTTCTGTGTCGCGGAATTCAAGACCTCGTTACCTTTGAAAACGGATCCACATTAAATAAAAAGAACTCCAGAATGTTATGTTTAGTAGACGTTATCATTTGCAAGCAAAGTTCAGAAGCTTTGTGGTGATTTAAACTACAATGCAATAAAATCACACTTCCCGCTAAGTTCGCGGCACTCTTGACGTCTTGCATTGTTGTGTGAAAAACCAGACAGTTTAGTCTCCACGGCTCAAAGCACATGTCAACAGAGAATCCTTCTATCTCCAAAAAGCTGGCTTCTTAAATTGAAAACATACACAATTACTTCAACAAAAATTCTGAAGGATTGTCAGATCTGAGTTGAAACTACAGAAGCTAAAGTTTATCAGATGAGCTAAAAAACACCAAACCAGCGCTGGGAAGGACTGTTTCGTAACGCAATCCTGTATTTTGGTGACAGAATGCACAAATGTCAAGATCACCGTTAGAACGTTTTTAGTTTTTTAATAGTCCTTCGTGAAAGCTCCAGAGGCTTTGATTGAGTAACAGATTGAGTGCATCGTTCGAACGGATTGCTTGAAAAGTTCGAACAGTTTGAAAAGTTCGCTGGAGTTCGCTGGAATTCGATTGCTCGTTACTGAGATGTATTATTCACTTACATGTAACTCACGGAAAGTTTGGTTATCAGATGTACATTTAGTAAGGCTGCCTTTATCGTTAATGAGCAATGAGGATCTTGCGAAGTTTCACATCTTGCTGTACAATCGATTCGAAAATTCGACCCATCGTAATTTCGATTCAACATTTCGAATCGAAATTTCGCCATAATGTTCGAAAGAGTGGAACGAAATTTCGAAGTTAAAGACAAAAGGCAAATCGAAATTTCTTTGAAATTTCGGAAACTCTTAAACTTCGAAGTATTTCTTCGAAATTCGATGAATTTCGTCGAAATTCGCTTTCATAACTTTCTGTCAGTAGTGTAGTGTGTTAAAAGTTATTGAATACGAGAGATGCACGTAGCAAGAGTTATTTTCCAAAATTGTAGTAATGCAGTGTTCTATTTATGCACATACTGTTAAAAAATATGTATTTCCCCTAGGCCTAGCTATAAAGTGAAATTTCACATGCACAATGTCCACTAATTTACAGAAGAACTTAAAGTATTGACTGAATTGAATTTGTTTGAATTGCAATTCCGTATAAACACGTGCAAATTATTTCACTTCTAAAAAGCAATATTACCTTTTGTTGTAACTCAGTGACACTGTCTTAAATTAAAAGTGAGACATTTCACTCTCTTCGAACAGTAGTACTCCATGACTACAAGATTTCGATCAATCCTTTAACTAAAAGATTCACTTTACATAAACTTGGTAAACTTTTTGTATGGATTTCGTCATTGAAAATGGATAAGATACAACTACAAGCAGACCACGTGCACGAGACCGTTCAAACAACAGCTGAACTAAAAGTATGATAACCAAGCGCTATATTCCCTTTTCTTGTTACAATCCACAACAATTGAATGATCACATCTTACCTTTATAGTTTTCTTATCTCCCATGTATTTTGAAAACCCTTTGCTCAGTCTGGAAGCCATATTATACAAGAAATCGCATGTCGTGCCTAAGTTGTTAGTTTTGAAAATGGCGCTATGTGCCCGCACAATTCAGGTCAGTGGTCTTTAGATAAGCAATGCATCCTGGGATCAGTTCACATCCGCCATCTTTGTTTGTTGTTGAGAACTTTACTAAAGCTGAGCTGGCGGGAAGTGCTTCATCTGAGGATTAATTTGCGAAATGGTCTGGCTATATATTCAAGGAATCTAAACGCTAATGAACTGGTCAACTAACTCCTCATCTGTTTTGCTGTGTCTGCCTGGAAAGCATGTAAGTCGTAAGGCCATTTTAACACCCAAGGCTGCATGCTAGCTGGGACTGAACTGGTTCTCACTTTTATATTAGTTTTACGCAAACACCAACCTATATATTTTCTTCTCCTTCTCTGGTTGCATGAAGCCTTGACCTATAGTACAACCAGCAATGAGTTGTATCAGGACTTTGCTGTTTCTAACGAAATTATTATACATGTATTAGTCGAGTCCACTCGATCGATTGCTGAGCATGTACCTCGTAGACATCAAGTTTAAATAAACTGCCAACTCATGCAACTTGTACTTCATTTCTGTATAAATCTTGTAATGTTGCAGCCAGTCATTAACGTTCCTATTTCTCGGAGAAAGTTATGAAATCTGCGCTTCTGTAAGTAACTTTAGATCGTTTGAAAGCCAATTTATTATTGGTTGGAGTTCCAATTTGTTCTGTCAAGAATTGTTTGGGCGTATGTTCGATCTGTCAGGTGGTAAGGTGCCAAACAAACGTTGCCTTGTGAAATCCACAACAATATTTTTTTACCATGTGATGGTTAATATTAGGGTGTTCATGAATGTTCTAGCTGCATGCAAATTTGGAAGCAAGTGCTGCATATAACTTTCCATATCCTATGAAAAGATTTAGTATTTACACTGTAACATATACAGCTAGTTTTCATAGTATTTTCATAGTACCTTAATTTCATAGCCTCTTGTTATACTAATTTCTTAGTCTGATTTCATAGAATGTAAAATTCAAAGCCAAACAATTCATAGGGGACTATATTCATAGGATATAATTTCCCTTTATAAAATTTGAGTCTTTCATAGGTCTATGAAAAGAAACCTTCATAGTGCTATGAAAATATTTCATGGGATATTTCATAGGTTGGCCTAGTTTCATATAGCCTTTTCATGTGGTCTTAATAGGATATTGCACTAGTAGTGTATACACTGGTATTTCATTGGAAATTATATATTAAAATATATGTACTGATTGCTGTAATTTACTTTCCAGGTGGGATTTTGTTGTCATATATATCCCAGACAGATAGCTGCATGGGAATGCCAGGATCCCATCAGCTATCCCGGCTTTAGAGGTGGGATTTTATTTCATGCCAGGTGGGATAGTTGGGATCCCTCCATCCCACCTGGGATCCCGGCTTTAGAGTAAGGATCCCAGGTGGGATTTTGTTTTCATGCCAGGCGGGATAGGTGGGATCCCACCATCCCACCTGGGATCCCATATGTCCCACCTGGGATCCCGGCTTTAGAGGTGGGATCCCGGGTGGGATTTCTTACCATCCCAGGCGGGATAGCTGGGATCCCACCAGATGACATGGGATCCCGCCAATCCCACCTGGGATCCCAGCTGGGATTGGCGGGATCCCACCTCTGTCCCGCCTCTATTTTGACATGGGTTGTGTCACGAGACAATAATTTCCCCTACTCTTTCTTGAAATAACATAACAGGTTCTTTCACGTCCCCCTCGTATAAATTAGAAGAGGAAGGAGACAAGGTCAACAGCTTATACGTCCCTGCGAAGAACACAGGCTTACCATCCTCTAGGTTTGTACCTCAAAATTGGTTTTGAGTTCCTTGTGGCTATGAATTGAAAGATTACCGAGAAATGATACGGAGTTAGATTTTCACTACTAAGTCCTGGAATGAAACTTTAGCGATACTGTGCTCTAAATCTACTCAAGAAATAAAGATTAGTAGTTATTGGAGTGTTGTGTGATGTTTTTTAGGGGAAAAGCTTACTGTTTAGCGAGTTTTGCGAAAGAGAATTTCGGGTAGAGATCAGAGAGGGAGAAAAAAAATACAAGGCAGGCAACCACAGGTACCCCAAGCTCCCTATATGTATATGAACTTGACTTAAAATTGTTTGTAAATTTTAAAATCGATAAATATGAAATAAAGACTCACCTTTTTATCCAAATGCGTTTTCCTTTATTATCTCTATCGATTTTGGGAGTCTAAAGGCCATTTGAAGGTTTTTTTATTATCAAAAATCACATCTCGAGCAGTAGACAAAGAGACACCTTGTAAATGTACCACTAATTTATGAGTTTTTTTTCCATTGTGGTTTTATAAACTCACAAAATGACTTGCTAACCTTTTCTTCAGGGACTGGAGTGTGTAAGATCTTTACTGCCCAATCACAGAGCGTATCACTTGTCAATGGAGTTGACATATGATTCAAACCTGGAACATAAACAGCATCTCACTAATCTTTGGTAGCTAGAGGTGGCTGCATGCATATAAGGGGTCGTCGAAAATATTTAAAAAAATGGACCCCCCCCCCCCTAATGTCCACTTCGTATAATATTGTACAATAAAGTTATTCCTATAGTTCAACAAAACATTTTCTTAACGTCCAAGCCAATACCTCCTTCCCCCTTAACGTCCAAATGACGTTAAGAAATGTTTTTTTTTTATTTGTCATGTTGGCTATTTTTCAAATGCTGTTTTATGGTCTTTTAAAACTTAATGAAAGTACATTGTAATCTAATTTGTGGTGAAGTATAAAGATTAGTACACATTTCATATGAAGGTTATGACAACTGACATCAGGGTTACTACATTGTATATAGCACGTAACAATGAAATGGCTTCCCAAGTGTTTTTGTCCATCTCATCCAATCAAATTTACTGTGGAGTTACAACACGGCAAAGCTACAGTACGGTTACAGTGTCTTACTTTTTCTCTCCTGTGAAATCTGTTAGATAAGTGATGTAAAAACCCAGGGGCACTCTTGTTTATGAAGACATAATTATGTACATGTATGTTTGACGGTACCGGGTCCGGGGTTTTCATTTAAAAAAATTGAATTCCAGGTTATAGACAATTCAGAATAATCAATCAAACAGGGAGCTAGAACATCCAGGTTTGTTTACACAATAACTTGGAAGACCGGGTTTTGGAGCTAATTTTCTCTGAAAACCGGGTTAAATGGCCACACATACATTTATCATGCAAGTGTCCCCACCCCCACCAAGTACCTGTGAGTTTCTCATGCTCTCTTCTGTCTTCCTCCTTTAAAGTCTTGTTACTTTTTGTCTTTGATAGTTTGATGTCAATGTTGATGTACACTTTATTGTCCACAATCTTTATACCATAAGTTTGTTGCTATGAACGTAAGATTTTAAAAAACATCAGTGTGATGTTTGACACTGAGAGCTATAAAATGTGAAACCAAGTTGTCATATGCTTCACACCTCTAAACCTGTAGATGAATATCCTGTCTTAAGATTAAAGTCATAGTGATGCCAGGGACAGTAAACAGTAGGAACTCCATCAAGGTCTTCTATGTCACCAAGCTCTAATGGTCCTCCTGCAAGGAGAAAAAGGCTTTAGAAAAGGTTTAAACCCCACATGAAAGTAGTTATTAAAGGCTAATAGTAATGCCCCTATCAATTCCAAACCTGTCCATCCCCCTCCCTGGCATTTGACTGAGTTTCTATCCAGGGGTGGGGAATTTTCCAGCAAAGAAAAGTTTGGGAGTGGGAAATTGGTCAAAGAGAATTTTATAAGAGATTAATTTGCACTCATTCCAAAGCAGGCATTTGCATAGCCTGTGAACAGCTGCTGCTCACCCTAAAAATCAGGAGAGCGTCTGTGAGTTAATACATTCGTAAATCTTCCCAGAAAACTGGGAAATGAATATGATTGGTTGGTATATCATAATTCATTAGTACGTAATTAAGCACTTTTCTGTCTTTGATTGGCTAAATGAACATGTCACTGTTTACTCAGTTAACCATGGATTTTTCTGACATGTGAGTTTAGAATGAGACTTGTGTGCTCCGTTTTCCTGTTGTTGAAAAAATATGGGCATCAATCTTGTATCAGGACATACAGACCTTAAAACTTTAGAGGAACTGATGACTATAGGACTTCCTGGCCTTGTGGATATTAAATCACCTACAATTCCATTGTAATGCTAGAGAGGAGCATTTGGAAACAACATGCAAGATACAAACTTAATTGGCACCTAAATTAACAGCTCTTGTAAACAGTCCATGTATGATTATTCAACTTTTTGAAGTCAAATACAAGTTTTTCCCTTCAGTTTCCTGGAACAATTAAAGAAGCACTTAGTTCGAGAGGCTTTTTTTTCCGAGAAGGGATGTCAGATATATTTTGAGTTGTAATCATACTCAGAGTTTATATTTCAAATTTGCATGGTAACTCAATTTATTTTATGTCTCGTCGCGTTGTGGCTGACAATGTAGCTCGAATGTTCTCTAAAACAGAGATATTTTAGAACTAAAATATCAAGCAATACAGGGCATATAGCTAATAAGAAAGTAAACTGTGTAAAGAATATATTTTAAGGTGATATGCTGGTGATTTTATCAATATTTCTGAATGAACACTGTAATACGATATGGATAACTGAACATAAATGTGCATAAATTACTCGGAACACACGATTAACAAACGTAACTCAGATGCAGTCTCTCCCAATTTTTGAGGGTGAGCAGCAACTGGTTGTACCATTTCTCGTGTGCTGGAATCAACAGCAGTGGCGTGCCAGAGGGAAGATGGCTTTGCCTTTCATGCAGTGAAGATTTGGGTAACAGAGAGTAAAATCTGAAATATTTACAATGGGCCTTTGGCAAAGAATCTGGGGCCTCAGTATGTGGGGCATTATCTTCATTTGGTAGGGGGCTTTGACAAAGAATCTAAAAATCATAATGTAGTTTTTCTTGGAGTCTAATGCCCCATGTTTCCTTGGGGGTGGGGGGGGGGGGGGACATTTGGGGAGGAACATTTGGGAGCAAACAATGCTTTTCAACCGAGGTTTCCTTTAAATTAAAAAGTCATATATTTTCTATATCTAATACCCCCACAAATTCCGGGGGGGGGGGGGGGGTGAGGGGATGGGTAGGAGTGGAATTGGTAGAGACATATATGTGTAATAGCGATACTTGATGTTGATAAACATTACAATTGTTATGTTAATGTCCAACCATGAATTCAAAAACGCCGTGTGACAGGAACTAATGGACAATGGATGACATGGCAGTAAGTATCGCTATAAGCCTATATCGTCACAGACGAACTCCATCTTTTTTCTCTGAGGTTTTAGCTAGGTGGCTGTGGTTAGTGTGGAGCCACTGGCAAAAACCTGCCTTCAAAATTGCATTGCATTCTGAAGTTTATCCCTCACCTTCGTGGGGGCATAAAGTATCCATGGCATACAGTCTATGTTCAGGTCCAACGCAAAACAGCGCCACATTGTCCTGTAGATCTGCAGTGGAGTCTTTCTCTGCGTACAAACACAGTGCATTTACTTTTAACAAAATCTGAAAGTGGACCTACGCACTGCCAGTTGGATCCCTCGACAACTTCCCTTAGTGCATTTACAAGATCCTTCTCGAACCCTTCAGAAAACGACTTGCAAGTTTCCTTGCAAGTTGTGTTCGTCTTCTAATTCTTCCGCCATTTTTTAATTTACATATAATTCCCAGTCCTCCCCCAACCAAATTAAGGTAAACGCCAAAGCGAGGCGGCCACATGTTCAATCTCGTGCCCACAGTCTTTTCCGGTCTCTGATCAGCGGTTGGTCGCGCATCTTCGCATCTTGGATTAGCGGTCAAAACGGCTGCGCGTGCGTATTACGGTCAGATTTCCCGCGCAAAATTACCTTAAAACCCCGGGGGGGGGGGGGGGGGGGACTCCCTTATGTGAGGGGGTACATGGATGCTCGTCGTACCTTTTAGGGGTCAAAATCAGGAGTTTCAGGTACCACTTTAGGGTATCCACCATCAAACACAGACATTTCTATGTAAAGCGGTACCTTTTAGGGGTCAGGTGTCAATTGAACAAAAAGAAGCTGTTATCAATTTACATTTTTATTATCTTTTAGGGGTCAAAATAAGCTTGAGCCCACGCCCATTTTAGTACCTCTTAGGGGTCAAATCGAAAATGTCCGACGAGCATCCCTACCCCTTTTTATATGGGAGTTCCCCCCCCACCCCCCCCCCCCCCCCCCCCCGGGGCTTAAAACGTATTACAGTGAACTTCTACCCCCCAAAAAGTTAAGAAAAATACGTGAAAGTTAAGCTTTTCATTTTCACAGTCAACGGGAAATTGAACAAACTTCAAACTGTGAGTTTACCCAAAATTTTCGTAATTTACCAAAGAAGTTCTCAAGGTTTGAAAGCGGGTTTGTGAACAGTGATAGCC